>WEIU01024404.1:266751-318518 GCA_013389925.1 Aegithalos caudatus
CCACCACAAACAAACAAACAAAAAAACCTCAGCAACCAAAGCAATGTTTTTCCCCACTCCTTCAGCAAACGGAAGCAGCAGCTCGCGTCTGGCCCGGCCTGTGTTTGGTGGTACCGAACGAGGGATGCAGGAGGTGCAGTCCCTGCGCTCCGAGCAGAGCGGTGCAGCCGCGGCGCTGCCGCGGTGGGACACAGCGGAGCACATCGGGCAGGTTTTCCCGACCCTTCCCGGCCCTTTCCTGCCCGCGGGTCCCGGCCGGACTCGGGGCAGAGCTCCCCGGCCCTTCCGCCCAGCCAGCGGGGTGGGTTTTTTTTCCCTTTCTCTCGTCTTTTTCCTCAGTGTACGGGCGGCTTGAAAGTCGGAAATGATCTTAATTAAATGTTTTCTGTAAAGAAAGAAGCGTGGTTTTTCTTTTTTTTTTTTTTTTTTTTTNTGGGGGCTTTTTTTGCTTTTTTTGGTTTTTTTTTTTTTTTTTTTTTTTTTTTTTTTTGTGCGCGAAGCCAAGGCAGCAGACCTTATCACAAAAGACAAAAGCAAATATTTATTAGGGAACAAAAGATGTCCACGGTTGCTTGAAGCGGGTGAGATTTTTCTCTCTCTCCGGTGAAGATGTTTAACAGCGTAAGATGTTTATCGAGACTCCTTGTTGAAATTTGTTTCCCTGCAAGATCTACAAATGAAATTGTTTTTCTTTTTCTGAAGCACATGATGAAGCCCATGAGTTAAACTTCAGAGAATGCTGACATCTGCTTGTCCCTCTGTTGACTTTGCGTTTTAAGAAGGTCTTTTCTGTTCCCCATGTTAATGGTTCGGGGGCTTGGTTTTGTTTGATTTTTTTGTTTATCCTGTGTGGAAATAAATGGTCATCTTGCCTGAATTAAATTTGTGTCACTTCTGATGCAGCGATTGTCTCTGTTAAAGGAACACCATGTTGTTAAAAGTACTCCTTCAGAATCCTGTATGTCATCGAGTGAATAAGCTATTACATTTTACTGCTTTACCTGCCTTGGTTTTTTTTTTTTTTTTTTTTTTTTTTTTTTTTTTTTTTTTTTTTTTTTTTTTTTTTTTTTTTTTTTTTTTTTTTCCTTAATGCTCTATTTGACGAGCTACATGTCTTACATTTTCAGCCATGAATGAAGAGGAAGCAGAATCCATGTAACCCCTTCCAGGACTTTTTTCTGTTCCTCTTAACTACTTTGGACATGGAAACACAATACTTCAGATGTACTTGAATGCTGATTATCCAGTAGCTTCATACAAATGTATCTCTAATACAATATGAGTTTTAGGTGGTATGTTGAAACGTGCAAACGTTTTTATGTTGTTCAGCCTGAACAGCTGGGTTATGAGTTAACTACAAAATCTATCATAAAAACTTAAGGTTTTATAATGTAAACCCCCACTTTCTCCAACTTGTGAAGGGACTATTTGTGATTAAATTTATTCACATGGCAAATGTTCAGTCTCATAATAAGCATTGTAAGTTGATGTTATTGCATAGATTTCTGGTACTGGACAACATAATTCATAGTTGTGCCTGCAAGCAGTATTTGGGGTTTTTTATAGTTCACAGGATTTGAGTAATACTTTAAAACAGTTTTGCACAACAATTTAGAAAAGAGCTTTACAATGACATAGGCTTTTAAGTGCAATGCTGTAAAGTAAAAGTAGTGCATCATAACTGAAGTGTTAGACAGACCTTGTCTGCTGTTTTAATATATTTCATAAATATTGGAGGCAGTGTACTCTTCACATGAGTATACTTATAGATAGTCCTATTTGTCTGGGAAAACATATGCAAAGTGGGACTCCTGGGAGCAAGCACTTGTGGAATTTAAACCTTTCTCCTTCATATACATAATTACATTTTAAATTAATAATGTAAAATAAAACTTTGTATTGAGAAATAGATTGAAGTATCATTTTTATTTCTTTATTAATGACTATAATATTTTTCTCAAAGTTCTCTGAAGCTTCACATAACTGCTGGTTTTAGAAAAACATTTCCTAGGTGCATTTATCAATTATTTACCTTTGTACAAACCTTAAAGGTATATGTTTTAATGAAAAGAAACTATTTTAGTCTTAATTTGACAGGATAGTTCTTAGATAAAGATGTTCTATGATTCTTTATTTTCATATGTCCATTTCAATTCTGATTACACAGCTTGCATTCTATTTTTCTTTTGTTATGGAATCCAGAGAGTTTAATACTCTTTTCCTAAAGTTGTATAGGAAACCAGTACATTAGATGGTCTCAGGACTTTCTCAAAACAGGCAAAATTATTTTTTTTCTTTCTCAGTTCAGAGTTTTTCTCTTTACCAGATATAGAGCATGCTCTATAATAATTTGCAAAATTTCTTATGCTAAGGCTTTTTGTATTTCTGATAATATAGAGTGTGTGTCTGGAAGTTAAAAGATAAACAGGATATGTATATTATGAGATTTTCCATTTCATCAAATAAAATTATTGTCTAGGCTACCTTGGATTGAATTACTTTCATTTTCTCAGCCTCTTTAGCAAGACACAAATACTTCAGAGAGATATTATTCTTCAAGAACACAGAGGATATTCTGTAGACATATATTCTGTAAAATATTAAATGCCATATACTTCTGGAATGATTTTGTCCTCAGGATAAATTTTCTTCTTAAAAAAATAAAAGAAACTGAGACTGCTCCAACTTTCTTTTCTAACAGCACCTGCCTTATTTGAGGATTTTATTGTTTTGAGTTTTATAAATACCGTAGTGGGTTACTTTTTTTGGCAGAATCAGGAAAGTAGAAAGAAGGAGGGGGAAAATAGCATGATACCTAAGTTCACTGAAAAAGCTCATCTTTTAGATAACTTACCTTCTTGCTTATTTTTATCTGATACCATACCCATAGTTTTTTTCATATATGTATAAAGGGATTTCTAATTGTTAACATGGCCAACAATTCAGTAATAACAAAAAAACATACTGCTGTGGAAATAAATTCACTCCAACATTAAGAAATCAATTGTACATTAAGAAATCAATTGTACAATGGTAATACATTGCTGCTGGTGATAGCAATGCTGACCATTCTGCAGGGTGGTTTGTGGTAAAAAAAGAAATTTAAAATTTATTTTCCAGTGCAAGTGAAGTATTTAGAAATGAAAGATAAGGATATTAAAATACAAGTATTTTTTGGTACAGTTTTGTACAGATGGGACTGTAATTGGTGACATGGGAATAGTATATATACTGAAATATTTGAAATGCTAATTCATTTTTTACTTCAGTTTTCCAACTGCCAGCTATAATTATGGATCTCATTTAACAGATGCTAACACAAGGAGTAACTTCACTCCTGGAGTAGTCCCACTGAGACATGGAAGTAAAGTTAAGGCTCAGGTGCTTCAGCATTGGTATAGGTACAGTACTAAGAAATTGTTGAATGCTATTATTAAAGACGGTCTGGTGCCTAGGTTATAAACCATTTGAATTTTGAATATATTTAGTTAAACTAAGTTATGCATTGATATTCTTTATCAAGATTAACAGAGACCTTTAAATTTAAATTTATCACTGCTTACAATCCTTAAAATTTCATTATTTGTTGACAGAGGTGAATGAATCTGAAATTTTTTTTGGATCCCCATCACTCATAAAATTTGAGAGATGAATGTGAAATGGTTTATGGAAGTATTTCAATGAGTTTTATATTTTCCAGTGGGATGTATTATATACAAAGAAGTGTTCTAATAGCAATAATTATGTGTCTAAATTTCCCCAAGTCTTCTTTTTGAATTTTCAAGAACATTCGTATAAAGCATCTGTTTAAAAGAAATTCTATACAAGCAGGGGTTCAGTTGGGAGAATGAACTGAAACAAAAACTTAAGGCTTTGTCAGTGTCTTCCCTCTGTGAAAATGATAGAAACGCATTAAAAAGACAACTGGCTTTATTATATTTATTGTTAAAACATAAAATCAACATAACAGAATAAATTTTGTTTGTTTGTTTGTTTCTTGTGTTTTTTCCCCTTATCAATATATAAATATATGTATCATATATGTATATACTTCCATTTTTATTTACTGGAAGGACTGTATATCTGTTCAGTGGAAAACGCTCTATTATTCAATCCAATTTTGAAATTTAGTTTTGAACTTTCAAGTCAAATTAAATGTCTTTTTAATTGTAAAATTAAAAATCATTAATATCCTGACTGAATTCCATCCCACGGGACTTTTTAACAAGGGTTTCGTAGGAATGGATCCAAAAATATTCTGTATAATATTAATAAAAATTACTTTAAATTCTTTGTTGTGCAACAGGAAATATGTTCCTTTTCTAACACTTTGTGGCTGTTGAACAATTCTTCAAGTATTTGTAGTAGTGATATGATTTTGTAAATTCTGGGACAGGATAATATTTTTTCCTTCACTGTAAGGACAGAAAATCCTTAAAAGACAAAGGAGTAAAACCCCTGAAGGAATGCACTGACAGTAGAATAAAAACTCAATTCCTGAAATGAAACTAAACTTATAACCTTGTGATGTGTTTTGTTGTTGTTGTTGTTATTATTATTATTATTATTATTATTATTATTATTATTATTATTATTATTATCCAAAGTGATTTTAAGATTTTAAGATGCTTTAAAAATTAATAAGAAGACAGAAAGCACATTTTGAAGCAACTTCTGGATATGCTTCAGAATAAAGGAAAGAACAGCCTGGTTCTGCACTTCCTTTTGAAACTTAAACTTGGGCAAAAGTGTTTTGCATTTATTCAGATGCCTTTTTTCTTCTTGCTTTGAAAGGACTGTAACTGAGTAGGGATTTTGCTTGATAAGAACTAATAGAAGTGTAATTATAAAAGGGTGAGTAGACATAACAAAAGATTGTGTTTTTTCAGGTTTTCTAAGTTATTCAGTCATTATTTTTTAATGTTTTTGCTTTCCTTATTCCAGTGCAAAAAACGAGGGTGTGAGCAATGCAGTACTTAGAAAGTTAAGGTGAATTTTCAGGCTGAATACTAAAGCAATAAAATTATTAAAGGAAATTTCATATTGCTTCACATTAATGTTCAGAGCTAAACTATAACTATGGGAAGGATAACAGGGTGGGAAGTAATTTGCTGTCTGGGCTAATGTGGCTTTTTTGAAAGACACAACATACTATATTTTATGCATTAATAAGGATTAAGTATATTTCAAAAAAATTCCTTTCTTTGATAACCAGTGCAATTTATTTGGTTGATTTTTTAATGAATTTTCCAAGATTTTTTCCTATGCGAATTTAAGGATGGAACTGAGGTGTATAATTCATATAGTTTTATGGAGGATAACCCCCCCTATTTTTCAGCCCTTTGTCCCTTCCTTCTCTTACTATTGCAAGTTCTTATTTTGACACTTAGTTATTAGAGCCAAACAAATACAGGGGAGATAATCTTGCCACTGTGCTTTGCTTTATACAGTTAAGTTTGTTTTCTTGGTGTGCGAGTGGAAGGTAGAAGCAGTTTAATCATGGTATATGATGGGCTCTGTGAGGTTTTTGCCTTAATTCCTTAAAGAGAAGGACCAATGCCATACCTACAGAATTTGGTTGTAAAAGGCGTGAGGATACTTTCCTCTTGGGTAGGATTTCCAACCAGTTTTGACCTACTCAGGCCACAAGGGAAGAGACTCTCTGTGTGGAGGTTTGGAATGACCCTAAAACTCCAGGAGAGCACGCGGATGGTTTTGGTGAATAGGCAGGAAGCCAGGGCAGGAGAAATTCCAAGGTGTTTGCCTAGCTGTGAAGAGGAATTTTTTTTTTTTATGATGGGAATGGGACAACAAAAGAGGAAGCATTCAAGCATTTGTTTTCTCTTAGCATGAGTAGTACCAGGAATGTGTTTCTGTTTTGTATGCAACATCAGGGACAGAATAAATGTATTTGGCTTAAGGGTGTCACTAGTAGCTCTGTTGTAGTGAAAGATGTTTGTTAAAAAACCTGCATGTTGTGGATAAAATTAATTTTGAATTGATTTGTTTTCAAATTGCTTTAGCCATTCAGATTCAATTTTATCTATGACATTGAGGGGTTTCTAGACAACTTTTTCCTGAATAACACTATAGAGCTTTTTGGCATTATACACAAATTAACAGCATGCTGCATCATTAAAAAATAAAAGAGCTGAAACTTTTTCTTGGTGTAGTTTTCTGTAAAACAATAAAAGACTCCCTATGTTGATTACAAATATTGTAAAGTGTTTAGTTGGCTTTATAGAGTTGGAGCATTTCATGTTTGGAAATATTGTATGTGGCCTCTTAAGACCTTTTCCGTTGTTCTGCTTGTATCTTGTTCAATGAGGCTTTCAGGTCTCATGCAAGAGAAATTTTTGAAGGACAAAATCAGTGTGCCCTGCAGGAAAAGCAAAGGCAATGAAGGTATTTGTAGAGAGGATACACATGCTTTAGGAATCTTGCCTTTAGTTAATGCCTACTCTTTTAGTAATGGAAAGTTGCAGTTTTCCAGTGCCCTCACTTCTCCATATTTTAAAAAGGATTAAAATTGACCTGGTGTGCAAACCAGTAGTGTGGTTCCTTATTGCTACATTGAAATAATAGAATTTATTTGGTATTCGAGATTTGTTCATTATTAGACCAAACACAGGTTTCTCTTTTTCCAGTTCTAATGTTTATACAGAGAAATCTCCAAGCTTCATACATTCTAGGTGTATCCACTTCTCAAAATTATTAATTGAAGAACCCCATGTAACTTCCCAGTGAAGTCTGTACACACCAAACCTCTTCCTGCATAATCCCATGTGACCATGAATCTTTCCCAACCAGAAACTTCAGGTCCTATGAGTTGTAAAATGGTTTACAGCTGGCTAAAAGCTTCTCAGACGTATTACTAAAAATGCCTTTTTCTGGATCAGTAATAAAGAAAAAGGCAAGGATGAACTATCCCTGCCTTGGGCAGGTGAGGAGCTGGCACTGGCCTTATTCTGTGGGGCAGTGCAGGGAGTGCTATTCACTGGAGCTGGCTGAAAGCAAAGGATTTATTTTGAAGAAATAGTTTTATGCTGTTTAATTTTCAAAATATCTTTCATGTTGAATAACACACAGTTTCAGACAGAATTGACATTTATGAAAAATAAATATATTAGTGCTAATGTTCTTAATGTGAAATTCCGGAGGCAGTTAGTAAGAAAGTTTAATCAAGCATTAAATAATCAATACTTACTAGTTAATAGAAGGTTTATCAAAATTTTAATTTCTTTGGTTTGAGGATATTTGAAAATATAATTTTCAACAGTCTTAAGGAACTAGAAGTCTCACTCCCATTGAATTTAAAAGTAATTTGAACATTTTATTACCTCAGGCTTCCTTAATAATCCCAGCATGCACAGGTTGCATCCATTGTACCTTTTCCGCTGAAAGCAGTGAATTGTGGATTCTAAATTTCTAGTTCTTCAGAAGTACATGGGTCTGAATAACAAGAAATGAATCATTCTCAGGTAAAGTTTGAATTTTTAGAAAATTTTGTAGAGGGACTTTTGAATATCGCACAGAGTAAATTCAGTTTAATTTTTCTTCTTACTTGTCTTTAGGATCCATATAATTCTGTGAAAAAGACCACGTGTTAAGGATCCCATTTTCTTTTTTTTAGTTGCATAATTTAGGTAAGAGAACTCCTTTTACTGGGAAAGATTTGTGATGTGAAGGCTCGTTACTAAAAAAAAATTTTTTTTCTATTCATATTGCCAACAGAAAAAGTACTTGCCATCTTTGTCTCTGTCTAGATATCTAAATTTATCTTTGGACTGTTATCTTGAATTATTGTGGAAAATATTCAGGATAATTTAATAGTCAGTCACTATTTTTGTTTTATCTTATTATGTTGAGTTAATCAGCCTAAATTTTATGAAAAACATTTTCAGTGAATTTTTTCTGAGTATATTTGTTACCTTCACTTATGACCAATATTTTAGCCACCTTTCTCAACTCCTTGACTCTTACAGCTTCTAGGTTATCCATAGTCTTCCTTCATTTCAGAAGCAGTTCATATGGATTCGTGTGAAATATGCTTGCAGAAAAAGATATTATTGTGCTTCACATTTTGTAACACATTAACTCATTTCTTTTCAGACAAAACAAATATGGGAGATTTTCCCTAGCCAGGCATTCAAACCACAGAGACAAACTAGAGTTGGAATGTTCATAGCATGGGCTTCAGGTCCTCAGTACCAAGATGTAGCCAGAATCACCCTGTAGCCTGGCAGGTGGAGCATTTCCTTGAAAAGGGGCTTGTGTGTATTGACCCCTTCATGTACAGAAAAGAAATGGCTTGGCCATCATACTGTCTGAGCAACTGGTCAAAGAGTCTGTTTCTGTACTAAAAATCAGAATAAAAGATTTGGAGGAATGAGCCAACAGCATTACCCTTCTCCTTCCATGGCTAGCATGACTTGTAAAAATAAAAATTGTACAGTGTAAGGAAACACTGCTGGAATCTGGCCCCTCTACATCATCTCCTGAAAAAGGTGCCGTCCTACTTTTCTGAGTGAAACATATGAGAGGTAGGATTGAATCATATCTTTAGTATTCCCTATTGCCCAGCTGGACACAGGGATCTGATCAACATGCTGAAGACCTTTGTATTGTCTTCTTCCCTCTCTCCTTCCCCTCCAAAATTCCTCTCTTCCTTCCTCCCTCTGTTCCATCCAGCCTTTACTTCTGATAGAGTATTGCTGAAGGACAGAAAGGAGAAGGAGTCCTCACCCTTTTTTCCCAGGCTGAGACAAGCTTTTCCATCCCTGGCTGTGGGGTATACCACAGCATCCCAGCTCCAGGTTGCTCGGCCTCTTTGGAATCTGTCTGGCAGGTGAGGTGACTCAGCCTGCTGTACCATCCTGAGATTTCAGGATGTTTGTGCTGGGCCGCTCTTACGGAATGATTGGAGGTGAGTTGAGGGTCAACTCCAGATTTAGAAATGCACATCCTAGTGAGAAAACAGCCTTTGTCTCTGTAGAATATAAAGGCCCCCAAGTAATGGTAAAATAGGAACAGCCCATCATTACCAGGCAATAGGATGAGATCTGTGGGGAGGACAGTTTTCTCCCATCAGGAGATGGGATGCATTTAACATGGATAGGGAAAAACTGTGCCAGGCTGTGAATCTGCTGTGATAAGTCAGAAGTCCTATCACCAGATTCTATCATGTAGAAACCCTTAAAAAATTCCTAAGTGTCTTTCCATCTGCTCTGCTCCACAGTTCAAACTAAAACATACTGCAAAAGACTGTCCGTCTTATCAGAAATTGGCATTTTTAAAAGCAGAAAGCAGTAATGATTTGTCTCTTGAGAAACATTTTCTTTTGATGATTAGATAACAGTAGAATAATAGAAACCTTTCAAAGCATTTATGCAAAGGAGCTTCTTATTATGCCCCAAATATAGTCTAAATTCAAAAGGCAAGATTGGGGTGCTTTAACTTCCTCTGTTTGTGTATCACAAGACGACAGCTGTAGATCAGAGGACAGACATGCTCCTGGCAAGTGATGGGTGTTTGTGAGCAGGAACTTCTTGGGAGATATTGACTGGGTCACAGCAGCTGCTCAGAAATTTGTTAAGTAATCTATCTAATATGTCCAAGGAGTAGCACATCCAAATCAATCCATCCAAATGCCTCAGGAATATCAATAAAGAGATAATAAATCTGATAATTCTCTGTGATTTGCTCTGGTGTGAAGTTACTGGGGAAGCCTTGTACATTATGAAGATTAATTCTAGAACACATTTGTTAAGGTGACAAATGTTCTGTGCCAGAACTATGGCTGGTGAAAAATTAATTTCAAATTAATTTCAAACTTTATTTTCTGCAATAATCTGCTGTAATAAAACTGAATGGCAACAAATGGTAACTGCTGAGGATGTTTTCAAAAGGGAACTAGACCCCAGGTTTACAGAATTAGTTTTGCTGCACTTTTTTTTCGTGTAAATCTCCCACTTAATTTCTATTCAGCAAAGAAACATTTATTTCTTTGCTGTTGTTCTAAATTTCAAACCATAGTAATAATAACAATAGACCATTAAGTATAAAAAAGCCTTAAGAGATAATAAATAAATTTAGATAGTTAATATCCTAGCCTGATTAGGTATATAAGTTCTAAGTCCTTTGTGAGAAGAAAAAAAAAAGTTTCCCATCAGGCACAGTCCTCCTGAAAGTCAGTTTTTTTGTTTCCATTGACAGTGGTAGATATAAAATCAAGTATACAGTCTAGAAATTTTCTTGTATATATTATAGACTAATTATATTAATCTATAATTTATTTACTATATTTTCCATTTGTCAAGCGCCTTTAGGAAAGAATCCCAGCACTTCTTTTTCTGACTTAATGATGTGAGAGAAGTTACATTTCTCTGGGGAAATTGGTACTCTAGAAATTGTTTTATAATGTTTGAAAAATTTAGAATTCTGTTTGTGATATTCATTCTAAAAATTATCAAAATTACCTTCATCTTTACAAATTAATTCCAGATTATTTGTAGATCAAGACTAGTACTTTAGCCACCTAAGTCTTGGTCAGTGAAAGAAATTTGTATTTGTTTTAAAAATAAAGAGTAGAAAGTAGGAGTTGAAGTTTCAGTTTACAGAAATAAAAGGTAAGTAACTATTAATTCAAACAAAATGCTATTTTCCCAATTTGAGTCTCTAAATTTGGCATTTCGATTGTAGAATTTTTAAAACTTTTTAGATAAATTTTTTTTCTATATTCCTAAATTTTTGCTAGGTCTGACTGTGCTTCAAAATCAAACAGAATACTCTTTGTCCCCTTTGTTCATACCACCAGCCTATCATAGTACCTTCTTTTTGTGAATCTAGATAAGGAAAAATTATGTAGAAAGCAAAGCAGGTGATAGAATGCAAGCATCCAGGGATCCATTGACCCCTCTGTCAGTGAAGTCTTGTTCCTCAGAAACATAGGCTCTGCTGATGTCGCTTCCTAGGCACTTTCACACTGACTCTTGTAAACAAGCAAGAGTCCTACAATGCTTATTTAGCCAGTGATGGCTGTTCAGCACTGAACCAAATGTATTTTTTAGAATATCCATTTTCCCCCATTTTATACAGACTTTTTTAGGCAGACCTGTGATCTTTCTCTTCACCACATTTTGGAAAAAGCACAGCCTCTATCCCTCAGGTGCAGGTGAGAAGTTGCAGCCCAGAGAACATGGTGTAGAGGGTTCACCTCTACAAGAGAACAACTAAGGATGGGGTCACAAGATGGTTTGAATCGGACGGTGTGTAGTAGCAGAACTTTACTGTATCTTTCAAATGGTTCAAACCACAGAATTCTTAGGCAAAGCTTGTTACTTAACTTTTATTTTAGTGTCGAAGGCAGCAGGCCATGGATATTTCATGGTAGCTTGTTTCTATTACACTTACCTTAAATAAGAGGTTCACCTCTTTCCCTGTCCAAGGGAAGAACTGTAATAGCATTTAGCATTTAATGTCTCAGTGTAATGAAATTTTCTTTTGGTATTTTTCCCCTCCCATGAGCACTGTTGTCTCTCAGACAATTTGGTTTTGTTTGCTTTAGGAAAAAAAATTTTGATTCCCATTTTAGCTCTTCTTCTGACATCCCCCCAGATATTGGTTTCAGAGAGGTACTTTGCAGTCCCTTATTAAAGACACTTTGTAATTTTAAACATAACTCACAGCTTCTTATTCTATGGACTTTGATCCATCTTCATAATTTATACATTAAATGCCAAGTTTGCTCAGCTATGAAGTAGAGAATGTTGGTGATGGACCTCATTTTAGCATATTCAAAGTGGATTTGACCAAAGTTCCTCGACACAGATGAACTCGTATTAAGTATTCTTCATAACTGCTTTTCCCAAAAAAATCTGATTTATTTTAGGGCAGAAGTATATGTTTCAGGTTATGTGCTATTTATAAAGAGTGACTTTCACTGTGAATGTGAATAGTGACATCAAGTTATGCAAAGTGGTGATGAAGGAGAATGTCCTACTGTGTTATGAGTTTTATGTTGAATGGTTACCACTTGAAGGACTGAAATTTCCATTTAGTCCTTAAGCCACATAGGAAAAATAACACCAGTGCCTGATGGCATTAAAATATGTATTTCAAATCCTAAAAATGCTATGCAAAAAGTACTTGAGACCCAAAGATTTTACTTGTGCATGGGTTTGTGTGTGGAGATGTCTGTGCTTGCTAATAAAGAAAACTAATTAGAAGCATGTCAGGCATGTTTTCATGTTTGGATTCATATTCACTAGGTCCGTGTCTGATGGTTTAAACTATGGGTCTCTTGTGATTTAGTCTCTTTAGTTTAGATACCCAGACATGACAAACATGTTGGAACCTGTGTTATTTAGTATCTTCATTAATGATGTGGACTAAAGGATTGAGTGCACCCTCAGCAGGTTTTGCAGATGACAACAACCTGAGGGGTGTGGGTGACACACCTGAAGGATGGGATGCCATCCAGAAGGATGTAGAAAAGCTCAAGAAGTGGCCCATGGGAATCTCATGAGGTTTAACAGACCAAGTCCGTATCTGGGTTGGGGAAACACCTGCTACCAATCCAGCAGCCCTGGGCCAAGCACTTGGTGGTGCTGGTGGGTGAGAGGCTGCACGTGGCCCAGCTGTGTGTGCTGAGAGCCCAGAAACCCCCGTGTGCTGGGCTGCATCCAAAGCCCCGTGGGCAGCAGGGCAGGGAGGGGATTCTGCCCCTCTGCCCTGCTCTGCTGAGACCCCACCTGCAGGGCTGCATCCAACTCTGGGCTCCCAGCACAAGAAGGACAGGGACCTGCTGGAGCCAGGCCAGAGGAGGCACCAAGGTGATCAGAGGGACCACAGATCTGCTATGAGGAAAGGCTGAGGGAATTGGGATTGTTCAGGCTGGAAAAGAGAAGGCTGTAGGATGACCAACTTGGTGCCTTACGTCCCTGAAGGGAGCCTACAGGAAAGATGGAAAGAGACTATTTACAAGGGCCTGGGGGAATGCATTCAAACTGACAGAGAACAGTTTTAAATCAGAGTTTAGGAAGAAATTTTTTCCTGTGAGGGTGGTGAGGCCCTGGCACAGGTTTCCCAGAGATGTGACTGCTGTATACCAGGAGGTGTTTCAAGGCCAGATGGATGGGGCTCTGAGCAATCTGGTCTAGAAGAAGGTGTCCTTGCCTATGACAGGGGGTTAGAAGGAGATGATCATGAAGGTCCTTTCCAAACCAGGCCATTCTCTGATTCTATGATAATTTAACATTTGAGATTATGAAAGGGATTTATATATTATATTAGGATCATTATCTTTGTGCATACCTAAAATATGTATTATTTTCAATTGAAAAATAAACTTATGGTGTAAAAATAGTTATTTAACCTCAGATATATCAATTATAAGGAAAAATGGTTTATTTCTATTCTGTCAGTAGGCACCTGGTTCACAAACATCTTCGAACAGATTATTGAAAAATATTTATTTTCTGTCTTCAATCATGAACTTCAAACTTAAAACTCACACTTTGTTGAAAGATGTTTTCTCTTTGTCCTAAAATGATATCATTTAACTGTGGTCTGCTAAATTTAATTAAAACAGGGTGCTAGTGGCGTTCTGCTACTCCAGTCAAAGAGGGTAAGAGAGAGATGAGGTAATTTGTATTTAATATAATAAAGTATTAAATTAGTCTCTTGTAAACTTGATTGTCACTCTACTGAAGTTATGCATATTTACAAACTATCTTGAATTTCGTTCAAAACCTTTTAAAAGGAGAATGCCTGATGATAATGTTTATACATTTTGTATATTTTTTAATTGTTTTTGTCTTTCTTGTGATCTCAGCTTGCACTAAAATAATCACCTCCTCCCTTTCCACTTTCCCTTTCTCTGTGTGTTCATACTGATTGTATACAAGTCTGTGCAAACTTAGGAGCAGTTTCCACTTCAGTTAATGTGTTATCAGAAAAATTAATGAAATTCTATTTTTATGACCATCAGTTTGATCAACATAGATCTCTTCACTTTTGTCTAATTTTACAGTGTTTATCTTCACACTTCTACAATTAGGTTGTGGAGTCACCATCCCTTCAGGTGTTTAAGATGCAACTGGATGTGGCACTCACTGCCATGGTACAAAAAAAAAAGGGTGTTTAATTTTCCATCATAAATGGTTCTGTGGGATATTTTGAAACTGTTATCATGGTAGTCAACGTTCTATTGTATACTGGATATTTGGCAAATACATAAAAGCTTACAAATTTTTACTTGCCTTTACTTCCAAACTTCAAAGTTTTCAAAGAAAGGCACTTTATTATATTTGTAAATAAAATCCATAAAAACATTGCTTGAACTCTAGAAATCAAGATGAGCTTCCCAGCTTGATTATATATTGAGGAGGGGGGAGGTTTTTATTGTTTTTTTCTCCATTTGTTTTTGTTGTTGCTTTTCTAATTCTTTTTTCTTCCTTGTGAAACACTGAATTTATCAAGGGTGACTTGAATTAAAATAATCTTGGAATTATACCATGCAGTGTTTTTACAGAGTCTTTGTTTCTGAAAGAACTGTGATTTGGTTTTATTTTACAGGACTGGAAAGAAATGTTTTCCACAGATGTCAGCTTCTGTCTGCTGTGATACTCCACTCTCAGCAATGCCACCTTCAGCCCTGAGTAGCACTGGCAAAGGAGAGAAGCTTCTCAGAATGAGGTATGTTTTGTTCTTTTCCACAAGGCCTGATGAAGTTCTTCATAGTCACTTTTCATTTAATATAAGTTAAACTGGACAGATATTCCAAGTCTGACTTCACCTTGACTTGTCATTAGTTTTGGTGGCTTCCTCTGTGTTGGTAATTACCCAACAGAGTGATTAATGAGCCCATTAATGGGGGCTCATTAATGTTGTAGTGGGCTACAATGTTCCATGAGAGTCACAGTTTTGTTCCAAAGCATTCTTGGGCTGCTGTGACTGTTTTCTATTACTACAGGTACTCTCTGTAGACCCTGTGCATGTGTCATCAGAAAGAGCATATCTTAGTTAGCCTTCCACAGCCAAGATTATTTCCAAAGAGAATGGTTCCAGGATAGTAATTTGAGGAAGGTTTGCATACTATTATTGTTATTATTTTTGTTGTTATTATGTTATTATTATTATTATTATTGGACATTATATCTGGTCAAAGTGCATTGCAATGAATGGGTAAAGCTTAAAGACCTTGGTTCTCCTTTACTCTTTTCTCACTGGTGGTAAAAGACATATTGAGGTGAGAGTTTGTTACTTAAACATGGCACTGGTAAATATGACACAAAACACGCAGTAGACCCACAGCCATCTGGAATGGCAGCTGAGCCCTTGGCAGTATTCTATAGGGTATGCAAAATGCATGAGTTGCCTATGCTTAGCAGTCCTATCCTATATTCTAGATTTCTCTTTCAGGAAACTGTAAAAACTGGTTGTTTGGATTGCAATAGATTGTAATCCCAGATTCAGAGGTGATGTCGGAAATGAGGGGTAACGGGAGATCTGCAAGGAAAGAAGGGTTGAAACAAAGCAAGTAAAGCAACAACTAGCATAGGAAGGGGAGATTAATTTATCTTATTTTCCAGTGATGGCTTTTCCTACTTATACTCCATGAGCTAGTAACCTTCAAGTGTGCGACATCTTTTCTGAGTTGTTCTGTCGTGCATTATTTCACAAAAAGAAATGTAATAATTTCTCTATGCTGTTGCTCTACTGCATCCCCTCATTGTGTACCAAGTGTAAAGGAAAATATTACGGTCAGTATCTGACATGTGGAACTAATTTGCCTCTGCTGGAGTTCAGGGAGAGGTCTTGGCTATTACAGTGCATGAAAACACTAGGAATTATAGGCACCTCACCTCATGATGCTTCATTTGTAGTTTACTTTTATGATGAGATACTATGGATAAAATATGGGGATGATATCCTGGCCCTACTGAAATCAGTAGGAGTTTTTCTCTTATTTCAACTAGGCCATGACCCTGGGAATCTCTACTGGCTCCTGGTGAAAGATTTGTTCTATTCCTGCCCCTATTTAGACCTCCCCTGAGGACTTAGTTTTTAATATTTCCACCAAACCTGCTTCTTAGGTAATAATTCTCTTTTATTGAAGTTTTTTTGTAGTTGATTTGGGATAACTATGCCTGAAGGAAAACATGTTTCTATACCTATATATTTTGTCCTTAAATATGACAGCATTGTTATGGGTAATTATAGACTTACTCTCAGGAAATAGTATCTGATGAAAAGATAAAGGACCTCAGAACAATTTACCAAGGGATTGGGTGGCAAACCTACAAGTATTACTGTATTATTATGAAAGAACTGCAAGAAACAGGGCTTAATTCTCAGAGAAAGTCTTGATAACTTAATTGCTCTTTAATATCATCAGTTACTATGACTGTAAATTCTTTCATAAGCATATTGTGGATTGTCCCCTTACTAAGAGTTTGGATTTGATAAGTTTCTCTTTCTCTGTGGATGAAAATATGCACTTTAGTATTATTCTTGCTATAGTAATAAACTCTTTCCCACTCCCACAGCTGGAGCATGTGCTGCCCACAGGTCATTCAAAACTTACAAATCCTTTGACTAAAGGACACCAGAATTCTTATTTTCTACATAATATTTTTTCTATCAGCTGATCAGTGGAGCTCTTTGCTCTAATATATTCCACTTATTATGTACTGCAGGCATAAGAATATATTAAAATTGTTGTGTAAGATATGAAGCTAAACTTTGTGAAAAATACAAATCCTATACCAAAGCTATTTCTGACTCTGGGATATTTTCTTAATGCAAGTATTAATTGCTTCTGAAAAATGGACAGATATGAAATGCTGAGTGTGCTCATATCTGATATCTGATTTATCTGTTTCAATATCTCAGGTTCATCAGCTCCTATTGGAAGTTTCATTCTATTTGTGTACCTATTTTAGGAATTTTATAATGTTTTGCATTGTAAATCTGTCCCAGTTTGGGCTAGGTTTTAAGAAGTACACAGTTTATGCAGTGTATGTGTCCATATGCCTCTGTATGCTCTGTTGGGGGTTTGAAGCTGAGTGGTGAAGATATTAAAAATCTTCACTTCTGCACATTCTGGCCCACGTGTCCATATGAATGTTCTGTTAGGCTTTGTTACACAAAGTTATGCTGGGAAGGAAGACATTTTTTTGCCTAGTCCTATGGTGCTAATTTACCATTTTATGCTCCCTGCATTTTGCATCATTCCTTTAAAACTGTGTAAAAACTATATTTTCCATCTTGAATTTGTTTGCCTTGACTCTCATAGATAAGTATCCTGGCTCTGGCACTGTCTCATGTCTAAGACAGTTAACATTGCAGAGGGGATGGGGGTGAAGTGTTTTCACCAGGGAAGAATCATGATGTTTGTCTACCATGGGTGTTGCTGCATTTAGTTCCCTGTGCTCTTCCCGGTGTCTGTCATTGCTTGTCATGCTGAACTCTGAGACATGTTTAGGGCAGTCATGTTGAGTACATATATATTATATAAGTAATAAACCAAAATATTAAGTCTTGCTTGTTACTTTTGGATCAATTAGCTTAATCAGTATTAATATTTTGCATTGTTAATTAGCTTCTCAAAGCAAATCAGCTATTCACCTGAAAGAATACTGAGAAAACAACACTCTAGTGTTCTTCTCCTCACAGTTGTTCCAGATGTTCAAGTATTTGAAGTATCCTGTTATACATATAGTTCTACCCTAATTTGTAAAAGAAGTAGTATAAATAAATCTAATTTCTAATACAAGACTTTGTAGTGATAAGAATGTTTGTTGGAAAGAAAATTATTCACTGCAATTTGTAACTTGGAGAACACAATTCATTTGACTCCTTTTTCTGTATAATACAGTGTTCATCTGTTGCACAATGTTCATTTTTAATTAAACTTTTTATCATAGCACAGCCTTTTATTGACATTCCTCATAATAGAGCTGATAAGATCTTGACATACTCTTCAATACAGCAATGTATAACTTAATAATCTGGCACACACTCTTCCCTTCAGCATTAAACACATGTTTTTCTGATTTAATTTTAAAATCTTACGTACATTTTGTTATTTACTTTAACTTCCTAGATTAGGCACCTTTTGGCTTATGCATTTTGGATGCAACTGTTTCTTGGGCTATCACTCCTGTTTGCTCAAGCTTTTAGCTAGCTGGACCACTTTATTAAATATTTTTCTCCTTTCTTTAATTTCTTTTTAAAAATTTGCAATAAGAGGTGATTTATCATCTAATCGTGTTTTCTACTGCACAATCTTGTTTCCTACTGTACCTTTTGTGCACAATTTTGATTAGGTGTGCTAACTTCACTCACTATTGCCTTAATCACAGGTTTATAAAATTTCTGCTACCACACAAATTCCTTAAGATACTTAATGAGAAGAGATTCCTGAAGATGCCCCCAAAGATGAACAACGAAGCTGATATCTGTCAGTAACCTTAACGACCCCTGTGATATAAAGCTTCCTAGGATCACGTATTCAGCCATACTGATAAGCACCCCTGTAGCTTGGCAGGATTTTTTCACCTCCAGAGCACCTGCACTAGGGGAGGGGGAACCAATCCCTTCAGCTGGTAGTAGCTGCAGTGGTGCTGCTGAGACAGGAGAGATCCTGAGATAAGGTGGCCACAGAGCAGCATCAAGAGGGAAAAAGCCTAAAGTACATTTCCAGCGTTTGCTGTTGCCTGCATTGGGTTTCAGTATTCCTCTAGATGGGAAAACCAGAATTCTCTAATATTTTGCTGCAGCAAATCACCCCTTCTGAGCTGAGCACCCATCATAATCACCTTAATTTCTGAGGATCATCAGGTGTTGCAAGATCAAATTTCTCAGTAATGTCCTCATTTCTTGCTATATCAGCTGTGTCAAATGATAATGACTCAACTGCCTCACGCTTCTCCTTCATACTTTGCAATCAGTTTTGCTGTTCATCCTTCTCATACTGCAGGCCTTCCACTGTTTACTATAAATGCATATTGATTTGAGCTGATAATTTTGGGGTAATTTATTACCTATTTGAAATTATTTCATGTAATATGTATATGTATTATAATTATATGTAATTGCACTTGAGCTTTAAAGAGGGGGGGAATACTCAGCTGCTGAGGATGTTTTCTTACACTGTGGCAGACTTTTAAATCTTGCTTGGTCAGCATAGAAATTAAAAATCACACAGGACCTCTGACAGCAGGAAGTCACCATGTGCCAGATGTGTATCTTTCAAAGTTAAACCTTCCAACCTCTTTGGTCTTCAACAAGCTCCAGATCATCATGGATAATAAATAGGTATGTACTGAATTTAAGTAAGTACTTACTAGATCTCTGAACTAAACCTATATTTCTGATTTTTTTGGCACATTCTTTCTCCAAATCTGCAAGAAAATATACTGCCATGTTATTGGAAATGTAGAGGAGTGCATGACTTGAAAGAGACAGTGCATTGAGCTTTGTTAATTGCTCTAAAAGAGAACACTTTAGAAAAAAAGGAGCAAGTTCATGGCCTGTTACACCCAGCTGAGTTGGAGAATTGTGAAAACACAATCAAGGTGTTCCTGGGATACCTAGGGCCCTGTCAGCACAGGTGCCACAAGCCACAGGTGCATCTCTGTCTTGGTTGCCTCTTCCATCCATGCTGAATAGATGAAGACGAATCAGGGAAGTGCCAGCAGAGGCCCAGGACACTGTTGGCAGTGCAAACACAATTGATATATTACAGGTACAGGGTCCTAACATCCCCAACAGTGGAGGGGCAATGGCAACAGAGAGAATGAAAAAAACAATGAAACTGTTGCATCTATTACTGAAAGCTCACTTGCTTAAAACAGACCTAAGTCATATCAGGAGAAGCTTCCTGTACCATTAGAGATATTGGACATCACCACTGAAATAAAGATACTGAATTTTGATCATATGGTGGAGCAGAAACTCAATTTTGCATATTCTGAAAAAATTCTGCATCTATATTTTAGATGCAGTGATGCTCATGAACTTGCCCAGCCTGGGCAGTCCTGCAGCTGACATGAAGAACAGGGAGTAGTAACATTTGTGTTCTGCTTTCTCACTTTGTTTTTATTGGGTTTTCTTGGTTTACACCTCTGCTGGTTGGCTCACAAACTTCAGGCTGGCTCACAGTGCTTGAACTCACAGAATAAAATGTGCAAGCTAGGATGGTGACTGGCTGCTCCACAGATGCATTGGTATTAGTTTTTCCCAGCTTTTTACCACAAGCAGTCTTCTAGGTATTTTTTAGAATTAATATAATGATATCCTGGGTTTTAAACATACTTAAAAGATGTTAGGAAAAAAACAAACAAACAAACAAAAAACAAGCGAACAAAAAAACCCAAAAAAACAAACTAAAACCTGTTGTATTTGCTGGTGAACATTTGTGTGCATGTTCTCTTGTTTTGGGGGAACTAATAAGCACATAATTTCCCACCATCTTTTTACAGAAAATAATGTAAAATATTTATAGGAAAACACTCCCCCCAACATCTGCTTCAAATGGCATCAGTATACATTTTGATAAGTATTTTCAAATGTTCCTTTTCATGAACACCATTTTAAATGCAAAAGTTATATTGTTTTTAGTGGCAGAACTCAATGAAATGTAGACATTATTTCTCCAATAAAAAATATTTTATACAGTTAAAACCCAAACAACTTGCTTAGCTGTGGTTTTGTTATTCAAAGATACACCCTCACCAGAGAGAAGATGAAAGTGGGATTTAATTAAGTCTGTAATCTCATTTCAAAAGATGTGTTCAAACTTACGTCAATGAGTATTTTGAATCCACGTCCTTGGTCTCACTGTGTGAGCTCCCTGTGCAGTGCAGAGTTTGGCACAGGTGTCAAAACTGTGGAATGGCAAGTCCACAATGGGCCACAGTGGCCAAGATTGAGATGACCTGAGCCACATAGGTGGCTCTGGCTTTGCTGTTGCCAAATTATCACCTTTCTAAAACTCATTAAATTTCACACTCACTTGATGCAAAGTCTAATTTGCTTCTGTATAAGCTTAAGACAGGAAAAAGTCTGTTTGAAGAAGAGAGGAGTTAGGTAGCATTGTTGTTTCTGTGTATATTTGTTTAGTGCTTTAGATTTTATTGAAAGACAAAGTCTGTTGACTGTGTGCTTTGGTTAAATTCAGCTCCTTAAGAAGGGATGTGTTTTGTTTATCAGCTTATTAGCTGACAAAATAGCATTCAAAGTTAATTTTAGAGAACATTATTAGAATATGGCAAGGACACTATTCAAAATGAGTGGATAAGCCTTATTTTGTCAATGTTTATTGGGGTTTACCCATTGTAAATGTCACTATTGTATAGAAAATAGTTCAATGATTCATGAACTACCAAAGTTAATTGCTTATATATTGATCTCAAACTCCTGTAAAAATAAATCTCTTAACCCAAATAATTTCATTCTAGTACATTATTAATATAAATATTTAGAGTGCTCTCTTACATTAAAAAGAAAAAAGAACAAATCCATCTCAGTTTTTGAACCCTTTTAAGATCACAGTCATGTAGGAAATACACACTGTACCCAGAGTGTGTATATGTAAGGAAATGTAGGAAATAGGAAGACATTGGAGAAAGCTGTCTCTTCATTTAAGACATTTAGAACTTGCAAGGTGTGAGTTAATTTGCCGAATCCTACTGTAAAAAAATCTAATATTTTTCATGATTCCCCATGCAAGATGGATGCTTTAATCTACTGGGAGAACATAAGTGAGAATTTTAACATTGTTTTGAGAAGCCTGCATTTTTGTAGACCCGCCTTCTTTTTATAAGAGTAGGTTAATTTTCTGCCTTTTTTTTCCCTTCACCTTTCCTCTTAGCTTATTTTACAGCAAAAGCCTATTAGAGCAGTCAAATTTTCTTATTTCAAGTTGGATAAAGACAACAGATTTTAGCTCTGAACTGTGTATACATGATGCATAATTTTTATGCAACTTCCTGCTAGGATGTTCTCCTCCTTGTACCCACATGCACACTGAATTGCAGTTTTGGTGGGATTTAATGAAAGGACATTCTTCTGTTCTGCAGTTGCTCGCAGTTTTTCTGTTTAGTGGTGTGATATGACAGCTTTCCATAAAATATGAGTGAGCATGAATAAATTCTCCAAGAGAAAGGAGTTTTAAGGGAGTGTTTGAATGAGGAGAGGGTGACTGTACAAAAGAAAACAGGAGAGTTCTCTCAGTTCATACCCAGGTAAAAAAGGAAGAGATCATTTGGGTAAGAAGACCTGTAAACATCCTGTCACATGGGGAGACAATCTGTTGAAATTGTAAATTTCACATGGCACTTGGTGTGTTCTGTGAGTGTGCATATATTGGTGTAAGGAAGCTCATCCTCTCCTTCCTCTGCAGCTCTCCAGGGATTTATAGCATGAAGTCATAGCCACTCTCACTGGCCACCAGATTGTATGGGGAAAAAAACAACCTCTAACAAGTATTTGCTAGAAAGTCCCATTTGAACAAAGCATTTTAACTGACTCCTTAGGCAGCTGCAAGCATTTGGGGAGAATCAACAAACAGAAAAGGCCCTCTTTTCTCCCCAGCCAGGAAAAGAGCACAGTTTTGTCCTTTGAGTGACCAGTCATGCATCGCGAATAACGAATTGTGATTGTTCCTATCAGTCAGTTAAAAATTGTGTCACAGGGTCAAATACGTTTGCATACACTGCTCAGGGACTTGTGGCTAACAAAGTAATTAGTAACACCCCTGACCTATTTGCAGACACCAGGTGAACAGATTTAAGGGCTCTATCCATTGGCTGTATTTCCCAAGGAGGAATTCTACCAACCCTAGCTAAAATGTCTAAAATCTAGACTAGAACAAAACCAGTTTCATCTCGTAATAGCAATGTCCATTCTCAACACTTGGAGTGATATATACTTTATTGATAGGAATACTACAGGTGATGGATTTTGGTTTTGTGAGTCTATTCAGACTCCAGGAGACCCCCAGGCCTGCAGAACCTTGAAATATATATATTGTATATATATATAGTATAATTTTTAAATCAGCTTTTGAGTATAAGATACTCTCATAATAATGATATCCTTTACTAGTATGCAGTAATGATTCAGAAAAGCACTGTTCAGAGGTAGTCAAAGGTCAAATCTGCTTTTTCAGGAGTTTGTACTCACTGCAAGGATCAAGTTTTTTGCAGTCATCAGGCAGAAATGGAAGCCTTGGTGAGTGAAATGATGAGCAGAATTGGTCTGAGACTCAGCTTCAGATTTAAAATGTTTCTCTTTCCAGTGATTACTGCAAACAGAAATATCTTCCCAAATGAGTGTGAGAGGAGAGAGTGGAGGCCAGGCTTGGGAGCATGCAAAACTCAGAACCACAAGATTTTAAATTCCATTGTATATTTAGTGCAGTTATTGTTTTTCTGGGGCTGATAGGCTGCTCTAAAAAACAAGCTAAAACTGCATCAGTCTCTCTCTTTGCATTTCACAGATTTTACTTTGATACTTTATTATATTTTGTACCATCAAAAAACAAGTAAACAAAAACCAAAACCAGGTTTGATGAAAGAGTAAAGGGAGTGTTTGGGTTAGAAAACAGCATGTAAACTTTATGACATCCACTTTTTAAAATCTTTAGTGTCTCTTTTGCTTTTTGTTCTGTAATTGATTACTAGCACCCCTTTAACCCACCTTAAAGGGCAAGCAGGAAATTCATGTTTTCATTCATCAGCCCATCCCTCTGAGAAGTGTTCATTAAACCAGTTTGGAAGGAGCAAAGGCAGAAGAAACAAGAGGCCCAGTTAGACTTTGGCAAGGTTAGGAGATGCATGTCTGGTGCCTGCAGCAAATACCGGCTCTTGTTCCTGTACAATTTTTGCATGGGGAGACCAAGTTAATTGGGGTATGGCTCTTTTCTTTCCTTTATGTGTGACCTTTTATTATCTCTGTGGCCCTCTAGTTCATGCAGTGTCATAAAGCTGTGGGAAAGTCTTGCAGCTGGTGTTATCAGCTGCTGGAAATTACTTAAAATTTGAAATATTTGTGTTTCCTTTAGCCTCAAGGTGTCTGAGAGTTTTTAAACTGCTATGAAGATGCAATTATTGTAGTTGTGATTTTGCTGGGCATTGCTTGTGATCTTTTTCCCTTCTTTTCCCCACTGCTTTTTAGTGCAAGTTCTGCACTGGCAATCAGGTGTTGTGCTGGGGGAGGGGGACTACTTTAGGAGGGGGGGTTACATGGCATAATTCCCACGAATGTAGGAGGAGGATGAAAAAGATAAAGAAATTTTGTTTTTCTGAGCTAGAGGATTCTCTGCATGACTTCCCCACTGATGGGATCATGTGCTTTCAGGCTGAGATTTTATTAACAATTCAAATGGAAATTGGGGGCACAGGAGGAGCAGATTCTCACATAAACTTGATCTGTCCATGAATGCAGTTCTCTGTTTGCCCTGACCCTGCATGGCTTAAGACACTGCCTGTGAGGCCTGAGTGCCAGACACAAAGACCGAAATGAAAAGCAAGCACATTCCTGCAGTCTGCACAAAGGCAATGGAGAAGTTTCTAGCCGTCTCCCCAGGGAGAGATCTTATCTCCTTGCAGCTAAAATCCTTTAGAGTGTTTATTTGTACTCTAGCACCCGAGGTTTATGAATTGATATGGATGCTGATTAAACTGTAAGTTTCCTCGGTGGGTCTTTGGAGGTGTCCGCGTGTAATTCCTTTCCCAAATTCCTATCGATATTTATCAAAAGGTTGCTGTGCTTTCCTGGAGAGCGGACGCGGGCAAGTGCTGAGGGAAAAGGAAGTCCAGAAAGTACGCTCGTAAATAAAAGTCATCCCCGTCTTTAGAGTTTTGCAGAATTTTGCCTTGAGGACACCACCTGCTTGTGGCGTCTGGAGCAGAGCAGAGGGTCGGAGGTGCTTAGGAGGCCGCCCTGAGTAGCTGTAGCGATTAAATGCTGTGTGCAGCGGGGTGACCTTGTGCTGGGCAGGCACAGGGGTGACGTGGGACCAGGTTGCTGTGGCCACATCTGCAGGGACATCTCTCTCCGCCAATGGCAGCCCGCGCGGGATGCTGCCTGCTGGGAATTCTGCCGGGCAGGAGACACGGGGGGCGGGTGACGGGGCTTTGCCGGGGGTTTTGGCGTTGCTTTTTGAGGCTGGAGGACAAATCCCAGGGCAAGGATATAATTCGTACTCCCTTGATGTTAATATTGTGCCAGTATATTGCTAATAATGGCAGTAAATAACAGAGATTCCTTAATCAAACTATTAAACGTTGATACTTCTGTCTCTCCTAAGCAGTCTTCCTTTTATGAGAACTCCCCTAAAACAATAGGAAAGCTGTAAAAAACCAAATGTTTTGACTGTGTTCATTCCAAAGAGACACAATATTAGTTGCCGCAGTTTTCCTTATTTTCTGCCAAAAAAGAAAAGGAAAATAGCCCCAAAGCAAAACCCAGCAACTTTTAGGTAGGAAATAATAACCATATGCTTTTCCATTTTTCTTACAGTGGTTAAAAGTTTTGATACTCGTGAAAGTATTTAAATTAGTGGGAAGAGATTAGCAAGAGGTATTGATTCAAGTAGTTTTGGTCCCTTAATTTTATGGGTTTATGTTAACTAAAATTAATGGTCATACTTAGGCAAATTGTCAGTTATTGGTGACAAAATTGTTTTATTGCTTTTCTTTCATTTGATGCTATTTAATGGCCCTACATTATTAAGTTCAAGCCTTTTCTGTATTTCTCCTTCTCCATAAATATTCTTTGTGGTAATGTGTTGGGCTAAACTTTTTTCTTCAGTGTATGCAATAATTGCCTTATAGAAATGTGATAACAAACACATTTCTGGCATGATTTTTTCTGAAAGAATATAAATGTTATTTGCTTAAGAGCTTGAAGTAATTTTGATATGAAAGAAACATTAGTAACATAATGTGTTAATTGGTTCATGTAGTAAAACAATTGTTTTTCATATCAAAGTGTTTCTTAGTAACTTACTAAGCAGTTACTTTATAAAATCTGGACTCTGTTTTGCCAGTTAAAACCCCCTTACCTCTCTCCTGCTATTTTAGAGTGTGTTTGCGAAAAAAGGTTCTTTTTCAGTGGACTAGAATAATACCACAGAATTTTTCATCAAATGTTACATTTGTTAATGTAACTGGTATTTGGTACAGAGCAGTATTATTTATCCATACTTCTCCAAACTAAATTATGTTAATGATATGTAAATATATTAAAGTCTAGAATAGCTGCAGTAAATAGCCACTTATAGGCTTTTTTAAATACAAGAACTATAGAAAAAAACCCCAGATTATGTTATTTTTTGTTTGTTTTCTAAGAATTTTTTAAAAAGAAAAGTAATGAATATGTCACAAAATCTGATATTTTTAACATCACATAAAATAGAATAGTGAAGTTAAATATCAAAATGACTATTAAAAGGGAGTTCTAGTGGCCTTGTCAGAATAAATTAGTAAAAATTATTAAAAGCCAGAAGATTTTCAAAATATACGAGGAAATAGTTTCTAATTTTCATAGTTTCACAAATTGTCCGTATTTCTCTGTTGTCTACTCTTATGTTGTTAAATTGAGAGAATGGTACCTTTCACCGGTAGAGGACTGTGACAAGGATGAAATATCTTCTCTCTCTGGTTGTTGACAAAGTTCTGTTTATCTTTGATCTCAGATATACTCAGAAAGTTTTCAAAATTGTGATTTACTAATCCTTGAAGTGTTTTTTCTTCTTTTCATCTTGTTATGCTTGACATTTTTTTCAGTTTATATATTAATGAATATTTATTAATATTTGTTAATACTTTGATCATGGTAGTATTATTTAAATAAATCTTTAGAATCACTGAATTTTATAAACAAATTGTTACCTCTTTTTAACATGATTTTTAAAAATGTGTTCCCCCTAAAAGAAGCTTTGAGAAAAAGGAGAGAGAAAAATTTAGTTATCTAGTTTTGCTTGAATATGAAGATGGTATTTCTGGACTTCAAACTTCTAGGTTTATGTGCTCTGAGTTTGACCTCTGGAGAGAAGCGGGTACTCCCTTGAAGTGCCTACACAGACTTTATATTCTAAACTTAGGTATTTTGAGTTTCATCATAGGTGATAAGCTAAACTCAAGTAAACAGTATGGCTTCTCCTCACAAGTAAATGAAAGGAAGAGGAGAATAATTAGGATCACTAGAATTAGGCAGAACAATGGCACTCTGTGGTATGAAAATGTGAATTTAATCTTGCCAAAGAATTTGCCCACAGCATTCACTTGTCAGTGCCTGAAACAGTGCTGTCTTAGGCTGCCATTTGAGCAGCCATTTATGCTGCTTTGCTAAACTAACCACACTGAAAGTCAATGGAAATGAAGGGATAGTTCTTTGGGGAGGAGGATAGTCTTCATGACAAAAATGACCTTTAAATGATAGCTGAACACAGGTTACTAGAAAGGAAAATGGCACTTCTGTAAATTGATGTTAATGAGGGATTAAATTTATGGGTTTTTATGTATTATGATGAAATACAGACTCAGTTGATAAAACAGTTTATCATAAACCACTGAGAAATTTACCACATGGATGGAATTGATTGAGGAGAATGCTCTGTCTTCATATGGAAATCTGTGAAATTAGCAAGTGTTCTTGGAAATCCCAAATCCTCTAAATGTAACTTAAAAATGAAGTAAATTAGAATTTCCTTAAAATTTCTTCCCACTTCTTTTGACATCCTTGGGAACTATCTTGAGTAATTCATATTGCACTCTTATAAATGGTGTCTAGTTTGTACTTCATGTATTTCTTCAAGTTTTGTCTATGGTCCTTGTGCACTGATACAAACAATGAAAGAGGAGGGAAGCAAGCCAATTGCCCTCAGCCCTCTAGTTTGTACTGCCCCTTTTGTACATGGAAAATGTTATGTTTTTCCTGCCTTCATAGAGTGGGCATAAGGGCAAAATATGTGCTGCCTGATCTGTTTGCTCTTCACAGCAATGAAAGTATTCCATGGGGGCAACCACATACATGGTGGTAATGCTTCTGTTACCCAAACTAATTTGGGCTTTTTCCAAGACAGTCTGGGCATCCTTCTTTTGACCTTTTAGACCAGCCATTTTCTTCTCACTGGCTCTGTAGGCATGCTGAAATCATGGTGATGTTTTTTTCCATGGAACTGTAGCACTAGGACTTTTCAGCTTACTTCCCTTCAATGAAAGTTATCAGCTTTTCTGGAAAATTCTATCATTTCTATTATTTAATATTATTTAATTTAATTCTATTATTTAATATCAGCCATATACTAATAAGGCATTATTTGCTATACATATATTTCAGCTCTGATTTCTGTGGTTGGAACTTTTCAATGATACCTTAGTTATTTTTGGCTTTTCAGCAATGATTTCTAAAGTAATTATATTAATCATAACAACTCCAGGTCAGTCTGGCTGAGTGTAACCTCAGAGGACAGCCCCAAAATTTTAAAAGTCCTTTTATTTTAATTTTTCTATCGATAATTCAGGTTTAGATACTATTCTGGAAGATGAGAAGTATATACAGATTTTTTTTCAGTATACTTTTAATAATACCACATATTTAGTGATCATTAATGTAATTTTGCTTTAAATTGGTTATATTATTGAAAATCAGTTCCTCCTGGGTCTGCCATGTAAATATATTTTCTAAAAAGATTAATGAAACTAAAGTTGTTGTATGTTATATTTGTTAAATAGGGATGACTTGAGGAATCTTTCTACTTTGAGAAGTCATGACTGTCTCAGTCTCCTACCTCCAGTGAAGTCGTATTTAATTGTTGGTACATGGAAAAAAAGATAATATTAATAAAAAAGACTGAGCATGGACATAATAATGAAGAAACAATGCAACACAGTCAACCAGACATGAAGAATTATGTATTGAAGCTAAGAGGCCAAGTGTCTCATCAGCTGGATTTTAATAGTGCCTGGCAGAAATGCTTGTACTTGTACAGCAATTGTTTTAATATCTAATTGTATTTCTAGTTGAAATATGACAGTCTGTCTTGAAACATGAAGAGAACATTTCCTGTGATGCAATGTCTCAGCATTTCTTTACGTACTAAACTGAGACCAGAAAATTGGTGATACTTGTGTTTTCAGAGTTCAGAAACTTCCTAATTAAAACTGTATCCTGTGCAGTTTTACTAGTGTTAATGCTTTCCTCTTTGTGTCTTTATAAGTCATCTTGTTTACTGTATTCACTTGGTGTAACTAGTTCTGTTTTTTTGTTGTAGTTTTTTTTTTTTTTAATATCAGCTGCTTCATTTGCTAGTTAGTAGAACACCTAATTTTGCTTGGGGAATTCAGCTACAAAAGCAATGTACACTTTAAATATAAATGTGACTCCAAAGCTGACATCTGAATTACGCTCCTGGTAATCCAGCATTACCCTTACAGGGTCAGGAGTAAAAGATCATCATAATTGAAGTTAGGAAAAAAATGAGGAGTTTGAAAAAAGCTTAAATTTTTACTTAGCATGCATACTGAAATGGATGCAGTACTCAAGGTGTAGCCTGGTTTTCAAAATGGGCTTTTTAAATTTTATTTCTCATGATTGATTGGTATGTGAGGCTGGAGCTTTTCAGGAAAAGTCTGGGATTACGAGTGTGTCAGCCTCTGCTTTTAGCACAGCAACAAAGTTATCAATAATGCATTGGATATCTCAGAATCCTTGAACATAGGGAAATCACAGCTGGTGTGGGCTTATTGTTGAAATTGCAGATTTGTGCCAAGAGGTCACGACAACTGCATGTCAGATGGTCACACACATGCACACAGACATGTCTTGAGGGAATGAGGGTAATAATAATATCTGAAGAATTGCCAGTACCTGTGTTATTTAGAAACTCTTCATATGTTTCCATAGTTTGACTTTAAAAGTAGCATATTTAATGCTGCTTGCAGCAGCTTTTTGACATTTTGGCCTTCCCCACTTTTATTGTTTTCCTGACAAGTTTATTCGTATACTAACAGCTTGCTTGGCAGCAACGTTCAGATTCAGTACTTAGGCTTTCTGGTCACGGTGATGGCTGGCAGTAATAGAGAGGGAGAATAAGTGAGTGTGGAAATGCAAAGGTGTCTCTTGTTACATTTCATCGATCTCATTCTGGTGTCATTCAATTAAGACAGAAATGTGATGGATAGTGTCTGCATAGATCCCTACTTTGCTTTCCAGCCACTCTATATACAGCTTTTTGTGGGAAGGGAGGAAGAAAAGAGTGTGAGGGGAGGAGGAGGGAGTATCAAATCAAAGATATACTGTGATTTGAATTACAGATCAAATTTATCTTTTAAAAAAATCATGATTCTAAAGCTATGATGCAAAGCAATATTAGCAGAGCTAGCATTCTGTTTTCTTGCTAATAAATATGTGTAAATGTCCAGCACATTGTTCATTGCAGTTGAAGAATGTTGGTAGTTTTGTTTTGTTTTTTTTCTCAGACCTTGTCTGTGGTTTATGAATAAACACTTGATTTTTCTGAATTTAATTTACAGATAGAAATGAAAGGATTTACTTGCCTAAGAGAAGAGTTGCCTGCATGCTGTATGGCAGTAATTCCAGATAAACATCTGAAGATAAGAGTTGTTCATTTCAGCCCATTGTTTACTTTAAATATGGTGGGAAAAAAAATCAAGAAACTCTCTAAGTGTAGTATAAAACCACAGATATTAGCTCCAAGCAGGCCTACATCACACTAGCAAGCCTCTTGCCCAATCTTCACACAGTGGTAACTTCAGATCTAACAAATTACTTTCAATCTAACTCAGTTTTCTGCCTAAAATGTGAATGAGGCAATCCTAGAATGCCTGAGTGATTTCCAGACATGTTTTCTTTATTATCAGACTTGAGGCAGACTCCTTAAATGTTCTTTAGAATGTACAGGCTCTTTAGCTGCCCATGAGGAAAGCCTTGATGAATCCCATCTCCTGGTTTTCCTTCCCAGCTTCTCTGTTTGGAGGTAGGAGGTCTGTCTGTCCAGTTCACCTCTGTTCCCAAGGAACTTCCAAGGGAAGGGTTTGCAACTCAAAAACCTATGTGCAGGGCAGGTTTGGGATTCTCTGCTGAAATGACGTTACCTGGGCAAAAGCCAATTCATCAGAACTAAAGTACTTTGTAGATGTATATTGGCCATTCCAACTACCACAAACGAGAGAAGACCAACCAACCAAAACAAAAGAGCAAACCAAGCTGTGCCACATTCAGGATGTAAGGGTTGGTATTCCTGGCTCTCCAGCCATAGTGGCTGTTGAGGATGTTCCACTTTTCACAGCCTGGCAGTCACACAAAGTCCCTTTTCCTTCCCTGGGTAGCAAAGGAGCCCTAGGAGCCACATTTTAACTAAGAGCTTTGATGTTCAGGACTGCATTTTCCTTGCAACTGCCATTATTGAATGCCACTGTGGAAGGCATTAATTACTAACTGAGAAACAGTTATGTTTTAAGGTTTTGAAGTTTTAAGGTATTTAATATTTAAACCACACTTTACATGTGACAAGGCTAAGATTTTAGAAATGAAAGCACACTTCTGTTATTCATTCAGATGAGTATTCTGAGTGCTTGTTTGTGATGTCTGTGTGCCTCAGGTTAACAGTAGTTACTTGGTGCTCTGTAGAGCCTACAACAGAGTTAGAGGATTCAATTCTGGATTCATGGGCTTGAAGATCAAACATCAACTGTGGTTTGAGTTTCCAGAACTACAGGATTTGAAATGAAATATTAGGGCTGAGATGAACCAAGGTTTCTCAGAATAATTTGACCTTGTGTTATTAATTGGATACTTCTGCTAAATTAATCAGGAAGTTATACTGTCATGAGTATAGCATCTTCCCTTTTATCAGGAGTTCTACCAGGCATCTATAACTCCTCTGAGGACTCTTGGAAAGGAATCACATGAGCAAAATGCTGCCTTCCAGACATGAGGATGCAAGAGAGGTCTCAGGCCTTTCCAGTCATTGCTTTTTTTTTTTTTACTAAAAGCAAAGATAGGTAGACTCAGGACTCTGAATAATTGTTGAACCTGCTCTTTGAGGGCTGCTTTAGAGTGTAGAGTGGGGATGCTGCTTAGGTGAATCATGAATGTCTAATTCCCAGTGAAATTCTTGAAGTTTGAGGGGTATTGAGTATATACAGCTTGAATACTTGCTCCATTGCCAGTATCTTTGGAAATTACTTTTACTATAGGAGAGAGAGGTAGAACTCTTGCTATACTCTTATGCCCCCCTCAAAGTGATGTTGTTTTTATTATTAAAATTAAATCATGGTATAATATGTTGTAGAAAAGGCAACATTGTTTGTGCAACATCCCCTCTTTGTTGAGGAGACTTTCAGTGCTAGACTGTTTGATAAATCATGCATTTGCTACTCAGGTATGAATTCAAAAGTATTAGTATGCATTTAAAGCAATTAATGCTCAGATTTTATAGGCAATCTCACAGCCAATGCTGTTGGTATAACTGCTTAAAATAAAGTAGTTAAAGTGATTTTCTCATTCAACAGCCTGACTTGGCACCGGTTTCTGTTTCTTTCTGCACTCCAAACAGAAAGTTTGCTTTGCTCCTTCCTGGTTTTATGGGCTCACAGAATGTAACATATAAAATAGTTTTGCATTTTTAATTACTGTTCATTTAACTGTAGGAATAAAAATATTTGTGGCATAAAAAAGAAGAAAATATTTTTTAGAGTAATGTGGTTTTTTGGGAGGAGACTAAGAGGCCTTGCAGTAGCAACCTCAAAAAATTTTAACCAATGTAAAATCTGGCCATGATTTTTAAAACTTGACAACCTGGATCTTTTTTTGATGATTCATTGAAGTATATTGGGTTCTAATATGGTTCTAATAGCCATGCATAAAATAATATTAGGAAAGTTAACCAGTCTCTATATAATAAGCACTACTAATAAGCCCTAAAGGAAGCTTTTAATATAATTTGTCCACCACAATCTTATCTTTTCCCTGACCTGAATGAAGAAAGTCCATTGAGGTGTACATTTGGATAAATTCAACACACTGACAGCTGTCTGTGGAGCTGAAAGTGAGCAGGTATTAAGTTTATAAAACGTGATTTAGACGGTTTCGTGTAAGTGTCACCCTTTTTGTAGATGGCTGCATTTCATAATTCCAGAAGCAGCACCAAAATAATTACTTGTTTTGTAGAGAAAGAAACAGCTAAAAAAAACCACAAACCAACTTGTTTTAAGACATACACTTGAATTTCTAGTTTTGTTTCTAGACTTCACAGAAGATTGGGGAGAGGAGGCGAGGGAGGCTTCCTAAGCATAAGCATGCAAGTGGTTATGGCCTATTGTATTCTTTTTAGAATTGAAATATTTCAATAGCTTGAAAATGAGCCAGACAGACTCATTGTATGTTATGAACAGGGAAAAAAAAAAAAAAAGGATTTAAAAAAGTAAAGAGCAGCTGCAGTTCTGTTAGCAGTAGAACAGAGTTAAAAGAGACCTGAAAAATTATAGCTGACATTATGTATACAAATCTAGGAGAAAAGAACCCTAAAGTATATCAAGCCTTGTCATATTCTCTTCTGCTCTCAACTGAACCTAGGGTTCATTGTTTAATGTAGGAGCAACAATTCTTTTCTTTTTCAATACTTCTAAAGAAATAGGATTAAATATATGACACAAGGCAGAACTTTAAACAGCTTGCTTGAAAACAGAAAAAATTAAGTCAGTATCTGAGTCAGATATGTTTTTGACTATTATCACCTGTAGCAAAAATTTACAAATAATTGTCTACAACATGAAGGTAGAAATATTGTTTAAGAAAAATTACTTTTTGTTTTTGAATTATTTTTGGGATTCTCAGATTCCTGGATTTTACTCCTTGATATTTAAGTGTTGGTGGAGTGGGCAGTCATGTTTATCCAATGTGGAATTCACCTCTATCACTTTGATGTACAGAGACTATCTAAGTATTATTACATTACTTGGTAATTAAAACACTTTAAGTGAGAAAAAAACAGAAATATTCAGAGTCTGCTTGAATTTGTAACCTGTGGCTCCAGAGCATGGCAAACATTAATTCAATCTCTGTGTGAAAGTTGAATAAATAAATACCATTTTTCTTTATTGCACATTATCCAGTAAATTAAAAATAGTAGAATAGCCTTTTTTAGCCTTGCCTTTTGATTTTTCAGTATTAAGTAGTCTTGTCCATTAATCAGAAACTGGACAGTCTTTCACAGACAGTATTCCAACTGAAAAGGAATCAATGGTGTTTATGATCTATTCCACCTGAAGTTCAGTATTTAACACATATAACACACTCTGATTGTCAGAAAATGTCAGATGGTAGACATAAAAAAAAGAAACATGTGCTAGAGAAGGGTAAACTTGGTTTAATCTATGAAGGAATCAATAAATAGAGGTGGAATGCTTTATGAATCTAGTCCAAATAATGATTTGATGTGGCAATGGTGATTACCAAGATTTTGGAAGTCAATTCAGGAATACAGTCATGTTAACTTGCTTTAAGGAAGACAAAGGAATACCTTCTCTTCATCAGCTTTTAGGTTCGAGAAATTGGCAAAACTCTTCCTATTGATTTTTATGTGCAATTCTGAATATCAGTTTTCGTAATTCTGGGTTATTGGAAATAGAGAGACATAGTGGGGCAAGCCATGTTAGAAATCACTGAATCATCAAAGAATCAGAATGGTTTGTGTTGAAAAGGACCTTAAAGATCATCTCATTACAACCCCTTGCACTGGGAAAGGACACTTTCCACTAGACCAGGTTGCTCAGAGCCCCATCCAACCTGGCCTTGAACACTTCCAGGAATGGGGCAGCCACAATACCTCTGGAAAACCTGTGTCAGTGCCTCAACATCCTCACAGTAAAGAATTTCTTCCTAATATCTGATCTAAATCTATCTACTTTTAACTTAAATCTATTATCTCTCTTCTATTACTTTGTGCCCTTGTAAAAAGTCCCTCACTCTAGCTTTTTTGTAGGCTCCTTTCAGGTACTGTAAGGGATTCTAGAGTCATCCTACAGCCTTCTTTCCTCTGGGCTGAAAAACTCCAATTCTCCCAGCCTTTCCTCACAGCAGAGCTGATCACCTTGGTGCCTCCTCTGGCCTGGCTTCAGCAGGTCCCTGTCCTTCCTGTGCTGGGAGCCCAGAGCTGGATGCAGCCCTGCAGGTGAGGTCTCAACAGAGCGGGGCAGAGGGGCAGAATCCCCTCCCTGCCCTGCTGCCCATGGGGCTTTGGATGCAGCCCAGCACACGGGGGTTTCTGGGCTCCCAGTGCACACAGCTGGGCCATGTTGAGCTTATGTGGACATTAATAGTGATTATGAAAAATATAGCTATGATCAAGTTACCTATTTTGTATCTTTATATTCTAGTAGGAATATTGCTTCTTTATTTTGATGTTAATAGAAAACCTCTAGTTCTCAGTGGTCAGTATGTGTTCCTACAATGTACTCTAAGTGTTCGGAAACATCACGAGGTGGAGGTCTATGTTGCAGTGCCTTTGTTCTGAAAAATGGTAGTTCCCAACACTGTGGAAAGAGACCTAGGGATCCTGGTCCATGGCCAGTTGGACATGAGTCAGCAGTGCCCTGGTAGCCAGGAGAGCCACCGGTGTCCTGAGGGGCATCAGGCATAGCATTGCCAGCCAGGCAAGAAAGGGGATTTTCTTGCTCTTCTCTGGGCTGGGGTGGCCTCACCTCTAGTGCTGGGGGCAGTCTTGGGTCCCAGAATATAAGAACATCCTTAAGATATTAGATAGTGTCCAAAGGAGGGTCACAAGGGTGTTGAAGGGCCTTGAGGGGAAGCCATATGAGGGGTGGCTGAAGGCACTTGGTCTGTTCAGCCTAGAGAGGACTGAGGGGAGACCTCATTGTGGCCTTCAACATGAGAGGAAGAGGAGAAGCAGACCCTGATCTCTTCCCTTTGATATCCAGCAATAGGATCCAAGACAGCAACCTGGAGCTGAGTTAGGTTGGATATTAGGAAATGGTTCTTCACCAAGAGGGTGGTTGGGCACTGGAACAAGTTCCCAAGGAAGTGGTTACAGTACCATGTCTCACAGAGTTTGGACAATGCTCTCATGATCTTGGACAACACTCTCAGACTGCCCTGGTTGTGCAAGTTAGTTATCTGCCAGCAAAAACCCGGGAGTTCCCTTTGAATAGAGAATGTAAACCCCTCCCTCAGATTATTATCATTTTGCAATTAGGGGCTTTCAGGCAAAGATTTGGAGCAGAAATAACAGTTCTTTACTAGGAATAATAAAAAATACAAATGTAATAGTACAGAAAGTCACGCAAACAAAACAAACAAAAACCCCAGAAAACCCTGACAGAAGCAGGGACGTGACATGACACCCTGTTGGTCAGGGTGTTAGAAGTAGTCCAAATAAATCCTCCTGGAGTAACAGATGCAGTTCTGTGGAGTAGAGATGGTGCTGTAGAAAGTCCAGTGGTGGCAAGATGGCTCCAGTCTTCTTACAGGAATCCAGTGGAAAACAGGATGAACTGTTGTGCCCACCTCTCCCTTTTATCTAGGAATGCTTGGAGCCCCCCTCACTGGGTGGAACATCTCACAATGGGATGATGTAATGTGTCAGGTCATTGGTGAGCCTTAATGGCCCATTATCAGAAAACATCAGCTCCAAAACTTGTGCTGGCCACCTCTTTGTTTTGGTTAAGTACCTATAAGCACCCAGCAATTAGTTCCCTAGCAACCCACTGGGGAAAAATTCCCCAAGGACAAAGGAAACAAATCCAACCCCCAACACAGGCATATGGTGGGAGTTTTGGGTTGTCCACTGCAGGGCTGGGAGTTGGACTCAAAATCCTGATGGATCTCTTCCAACTCAGCTTATTCTATGATTCTATGATTTTTCCACAAACATAGTACTGTGGTTCTATTTTGATTAAAGGTGGTGTCCACTCTCAATACTACAATAAAGGTCTCCCTTTTAAAAGGTAGTACAGACTTTTTTAAGGTTGTCTGCTTTTTTTCGGTAGGTAGGGATTCCAAAATCTGAATCATGTTTTCCAGAAAATGTCAGTGCTGACAGTAAATTTGAAAACAAGATAAGTTTTTTGTAGGTAAATAAAGCCTAGTTTCTACTATAATGGGTGAAAATTTTCCTGAGAGGGTCCATCTTGATTGAAAGGGAAAACTTTGAAGGATACATGCCAGAAATATGCATCATTATGTGTATTTCTGCTTATGCAATATGGGAACTCTTGAAGCCCTTTGCAGTTTGGGGTCTCTTCTCCCAGGCAAGGACAAAAGAATACATCCTCAAGCTGAACGACGGAAGGTTCAGTTTGGACATCAGGAAGAATTCTTAATGGAAAGAATTGTTATACATCAGAATGGACTGCCCAGGTTGGTGCAGTCTTTACAGAACATTGCATGATGTTCTTACCTGAACCCTACTTGGTTCTTGGCACTTTATCTTTCTTGAGCTGCTACATTTTCTTATGCTGTGTAATGTCAGTCCCTGAGGAACATGGGGTAATTCTGAGTGTAGAAGAATAAATAATATTACAAATCTCTGAAGAGGTGTATGGCATTCCACATATTGTGGTTTTACTATACAATCCTCAGGGTCCAGTCTGTTCGGATTTGTGGCTATAATAAATAACGTGACACAGTACGGTCTAGAGTGTCTTGTAACTCAAAAGGATTTAATAAATGAATGAAAATAATACAGAAACCAAATATATAAGCCGTGCACGGTGTGGGGAAGTCCCACACCTCGTACAACACCTAGGAAATGCCCCCGGTTCTATTGTTCTGTCCCCTTTTCTACTCAATGTCCGAGGATGGTTCTGTTTGAAAATTCCCAATAGGAAAGCTTACAGGTCTTGACGGACAGAGGAAAGGTCCAGCAGGTGTTTCTCTCTTGGCACTCAGCCAACTCCAGAGGGACATGTACAGAACCTTCCAGGAGAATCTCCTAATAAGTAAAGCAGTAAACTGAAACCTTCTCCTTATATAGAAACACCTTCCCAAGTATGGGAAGTGCATTACTACAGAGGTGTCCAAAATTATCAGGAAGTCTTGCCTATGCCTTTTATGATTGCTCAAGTCACAGAAAAGCAGATACTTAAGAATAAAAGTGTAGTCAACCTTAATGGCTGTTGCTTAAGAGGATTGCATTTCATTTTTCCAACAGCACTGCTGTGTCTTAAATAATTTTATGACCTACTTACTATAAGGCTCACAGGAGCAGAAGGGCACCCAAACCTCAACAAGTCATGCCAAAAGGAAAGAATACTGTCTTTGTGCAGGAATTTTGGGATAAGAGCTGGAAGAAAGATACAGCTGTTTCCTAACAGTTGTCAAGAATGAGATGTTTAGTCAGAAGCTAAACTGACTGAGGAGAAAATAAGAGAGGGATTTTTTTTTTCTGTTTAATTTAATTTTCTGCTACTCTCTCTTGCGTTCTGTCACTGTGGTACGAGGCTGCTTTGTAAACTGGTGTGAAGATCCTGCAGAGTTGTAAGGTGTTTGGGCATGCTCTTTCTCATTGGTTTGCTTTCCTGAAATTCAGACTATGTTTTGAAGTTTTTATTTTCAGAACAGTGTCATCTTGCCAAAATGAAATTAATTATTCTTGTTAGTTTCATAGTTGTGGAGGTATAAATAATCAATGATCTTTTACTTTTCCTGATTTTCTGTTTGACTATGCTACAAGTAAAATTCAAAGAATCCAAGATCATCTTCTGAGAATTAAAAAGGAAAAGAGATTCTGTTTTTAATGTTCATTTCATAATTGGAACACTTTTCTTGAAATTGCTGAGAGTAGAGATAAGTTTCTTTTAAAACTAAGATGCTGTCAAACTGCTAAGATAGGTATGCAAATATATTGTCATAGACTCAAAGGTGCCTTTAGGTTGGAAAAGACCTTTAAGATTATTGAGTCCAACCACTAATCCAGCACTCCCAGGGCCACCACTTAACCATGTCCCCCAGTGCCACATCTAAATAAATCCAGGGATGGTGGCTCCAGCACTTCTCTGGGCAGCCTGTTCCAATACTTGATAGATTGCTGTGCTTGTGGATACAAATATGTGTCTATAGGATCACAGTCAATATTTCTGGTTATCATTATAATACCATTTCACATTAGTATGTTATCTATACCTGATTCTATTTTTTGCAGATGCAAAAAATTAATATGCACAACTCAGAAAAGTAGTCATAAGTTTGTTTCTTTGTTTATATGAGAATATATTAATTGTCTCAAATTAAAGAAATAGTTAAAGTCTGTTTAAGAGTAAAATTTATATCAGTCAACTACAGGGATAATTGAGGTTTTGTTGAGCATTTCCAGATAAAGGAGACCTTGGGTCAATTAATTTCCATTATTACCTGTACCAAGAGACAGTCTCCTCATGCCTTTCCTCCTCTTTCACTTATATATTTTAGGTGGTTATAACTAATTTATGGTTGACCTTCTTTCTTGACAAACTAGAAAATCCTGAACTAGTTATATTTAAATGTACAACTATGGGATGAATGTCTCTTTCTTACAAAATGGGTGGTCTGTAGCAATCAGTCATGAAAACTGTTTATTTGCCTTCTTGGGGAAAGCTGGGGGTTGAGTTCTGTATAGCAATGAAATTAAATTTATGAATATACCCAGAGGCTTGATAGTGGCATGTAAATACAGATGCAGATATCATTAGGTGCTCTAAATGTCCCGGATATCAGAGCTCTAGTTTGGTCTGGTGAAGGCAAATTTAAATATGATATTTCTGAGTGTTGATCTATTGTGCTTCTTTTGTTGATTATTTCTCTTTTTCTGATTAATTTTATGTATGAAATCTTGACTCACAATATGAAGCCAAAAATTATGAATGAAAAAGGTGTGGGTAGGAGTATTCTAGATTATCATGATATAACATCATTTAATATTTGTGGTCCAGGAATGTAATACCTTATCACTGAGTTTAATCACAAGTATTAGTAATTAATTTCCTAAAAATATAATGCCCCGCTTGCATGGAGTTTTGAAATGGCTATATATAACCAAAGAGCAGTAATGTATCATTAGGAAATCAAATCATTCCAGGAAGTATGTACTAAATGACATAGTATTGCAGGAATAGCAACTATATAATACTGACTTTAACAGTTTAAGGACTAGATGAGATCAGGACAGTAGTTTAAAGGCCCAGGCTTCTAGGAAGTGACTTCAACTTTGTGGATTTCTGCCTGAATTCAGATTTGGCTGGATGAATGTAGAAATATGCACTCAGATGCTGCACTGCAACTGCTCTGTTTAAGGGATTCAAGAATACATCTTTTCTGACTTAGTGGTTATTTTCTGACTTAGTGGTTATTTTCAATAATTTCACCTCCTGTTGTTTCCATATATAATGCAGGAGAAATTTGTGGTTGTTTGAACCCCTTTTACTTACTTAGGTAAGCCATTGATCACTGATTTGTGCTACATGACTTTTTGTCAAATAAAAAAGTAAAATGGACTTTAACATCCTTGTGGTGGTGGTGAAGGTGATTTCTTCTACTGTGCTATAAACTTTTTTTTTTTTTTTTTTTGTGAGGTTTCAGTTGCACTTGCATGCTAGTTTTGTTCTGGAGTATCTTAATAGAGTTATTGAATTAGATAGTGTATCATATCATTGGACAAAAAGGATATAATAATGTAAAATTATGTATTAGAAGAAACTTTTGGGCTGTTTCATCATGTTAGATGTCCAAATAAAGCAGGAAGTAATAAAATGAAAATTATTTACTTTATTCAAGGATTGATATGTATCACTCTTGCTGGTCTTGTCTTACCACAACAAGCTTTCCTAAAAAGTAGACCATATGCTGCAACAAATTAGTTACTTGGAATGTATAAAGAGAAAGGACTATAATGATTTCAACATGGTTTTTAACCTGGAAGGATAACTAATCGATGTAGAATCGAATGGAATTTTCTTTCACATTTATTTTTAAAATACTTCAGAGTGCATTAGCATAACGAGCTAGTTACTGGTAATGGAATGAGAATAAAAAAGGCCATTTTTATGGTATGGCAAATTAGACATCAATTATGTGGCCAAGCAGCACTGAAGGATGTAGCAGACTGGGAATTAAGCTGCAGTGTTAATTGATTATGAAATAATTTGATAGCCTTTGGTTTTATTGAAATGATTCTGAGAATGCATCATAAACTCAAAATCCATTATAGGAGAGGCACCACATTCTGTACTGAGGGTAATCTCAGTAGTGGGACAACTTCTGACAAAAGCGAAAAATTTACTTTGATTTTTGCAGCAATTTTGCCAAAAATGATTAGGGAATTGTGCATCTTTCTGGCCATGAGTACAATTTGGATCTACATCTTTTAGTTTTACAATATGAATATCTTTGTTTCAGCTGTTGGTATATCTAGTTAAATGACATGTGTTCTTCATCTTTTATATATATAATTTCCTTCCTTAAATTAGAGTTAAGTGTGCTGAGTACTTCTACTTGAAGAGGCAAGATGATACAGCATTAGCTGATTAATACTTGCACCTCTGTGTTAGGTGACAGCTCCCAGATTCCAGATTCTTTTGAATTTGATTAACATTGCACTTATTGGTCTATTTTTATACTTCTTCCCAAGGTTTTTGTCCTTGGGTTGCATGGGAGAGCACCAGATGGCAAGGTGGGCCACTGGCATCCTACTGTGCCTCTGTGTGTTTTAATGGCTGTTCTTAGGCCAGATGTGGTGCCTGCTTTGCAATGCTGACCACTACTTTTTTTTGTACTGTGTTTTGGGAGGTCTTGCTTTGTCTTCTTCTCCAGTTCAGCCCCCTAAGGCAGTTGCACCTTATTCATTTCAAAGTTACAGCAATTGTGATAAATTCATAACACTTAAGTTCCTAGTAGTTTATACCTTCTAACAGCTTTCTCTCTTGCTGCTCCTAATGCAGTTCCTGCCCTTTGCTTATGGAAGGTCTGGCCAGTTTGACAGCCATACCCATTTTGACTGCCTCACCTCTGCCTTGCACACTGCTCTTCTGGCTGTTTTCTAGTTTCTCCTCCTAAGAGCAGGGGACCTAGGGCTGTGGAGAAGTCAGAATTTTACGATAAAAGGAAGATGAAATGGCAAAAAACAGTAGTCTGCAGTGCAAAACGCATAAAGAGGCAGACAATCTGCAGCACAGGTTGGGGAAGACAGAGGTGAATTACATGGCCATTCAGGATAGCTGCACGGCTATGCTCTGCGCTGTCAGAGTTTTGCTCTCTCAGGTGAGTTTTGACATTGTTTCACTTTTTGAGAACAAATATTTTCCTAGACACCAGGGGTGATGTCCATTTTGCTGGAATGTATCAAAAGGTTTCAAGTTCTGCTCAGGCAGCTGCTGGAGTTTGGCAGAAAGATCTCATTTTATTGACTAACTTGGAGAAAAGGAAGAAGAAAGCCCTAGTAAAAAACACACCACCAGAAACTTTTATTCCCCATAATTCTGTTGAATAATGTTGTCTCTTCATATGCACTTGTAGTACTGAGAAATAAGACTTCTGGGTGTAAGGCATGAGGTGGAAGTTAATTGAGCCAGTCTGACAATATTTGGTCACTAGTGCATATAAACACTCTTCTAGTGACATTTGTACGTAGGTGCCATACATATCTTTAATGGTATTTACTGAGATTAAAAAAGCTCTAGGAGTGGATGCTGTGAATGCATATTAGGAATATTACTTAAAACCATAAGCCTTGATATGATAAACCATAACAAGTCTGAAGGACTCATAATGGCTTATCATGTCAATAAAATGCACTTAAAAATCCCCAAGTGATTAGAAGGAGCCATTCCAGTCTATTATATCAATTGTTATATGCTGAGAGCATGAGAGATTTATTTTTCTTTTCCATCGTCTGTTTAAAAGAAAAGAAAGGAGGAAATTAAATCATAATAAGCCATGTTCAAATAGAATCAAGGTACTAAAATAAAGCCACAGAAGGCGATTTACAAATTATAGAAGGCAGTGAAAAGTTCTTTCCAAGAAGAGAATACTCTCATGTTACACTTGGTCTTTCATTTTTAAGCACTACAGGATGGCTGATGTGTAGAGTGTGTGCTTGCACCAAAAATGTTCCTGTTGAACTGGCAAGAAGTGTAAAGTAAACATATTGTCACAAGAAATGAGAATAATTTTGGCACTTATACGAACACTTGCACACAGGTAAAATTGTATTGACTTTACTACCCCATGTGGTAGTAAATGCTCAGCAACAGTTGTAGCAGAAGAGGGTGGTGATATTTTTCCTAACCTCATACTTTTCCTGGCTGATTTTTCCAGGAATCTTCTTCAGGGGATGGGCAAAGGTTAAGGGCATAGCCTCCAAGCTCTTGAAGGTGACAGGGGCCCTGATGCTTGTTTGTACCACTCTGACAGCTTCATCCAGGGGCAGAAGCTCTGAAGCAGATGTTTGGGGGGTAGTTTCCCATCCTGGAGGAGGTCTGTCAGACTGTGTTTTCCCCACGTGTTCCTCTACCTCTTGTCCATTTTTTCTTGTTACCTGGACTGGCCTGTGATGCTCAGACAGATCCAGCAGGCTTTGGGAGATGACAGGAGGATCTGCCCTAACAAATGATCTTTGGTGAGAGGGGTGAGATGATATTGGAGGTGATTACTGTTCTGGTCCAGTGTGCATTTTAGCCAGGAGAATGCCTTGCTTGTTAATTTACACAGTTGAGTCAGGAAAGCTTGGAATTGTTTTCTGCTGATAATAAATAAAGATCCCTTATATCGCTTATTTGTGGGCTCTGAACTGGATTACACAACCGTTCTGTAGCACGTCAAACAGACTTGAGCTGGCTCTCTGGGGCCAGCTTTGCAGATGGGTCTGGGACAGCCTTAAAATAGCCCCGGGGGGCAGATTGCTGGTGAAATTGGTGTCACGGCTCCCCAAGCTGGCTCAGCAGTCAGAGGGAGGGGCAAGGGCTGCTCGGTGGTTCTGTGTCCTGCTCTCAGCAGACAAGCTTAACCTCCACAGCGCACGCGATTCAGCTACGTAATGTCTGAATAGATGGAGAGCCTTCTGGGAAAGTGAATTTTTCTCTCCCAACAATATCCCTGCTATCTCACTTGCAGATATTACATCTTACATTTAATGCAATCCTTCCAAACTGTCCAGATTTGCATTCTCAAAGCCTGAGTCGTGCGTCTTCCTGCCCGCATAGAATTAACTTGTTCAGTCCTGCACCCCACTCACATGCTCAGTGTGCCAGCAGGACAAGGATGTGTGGGGCTGCATATTTCGGGGGATCCTTCAGGGAGGCAACTGGCACATAGGCAGGAGAAAGAAAATAAACAGGTTCAGGAGGTGGGGAAAAATGAGCTAGTGGAAGCCGGGGGGGAGGGAAGCAGTGGCAAGTAAACACAGCTGAGCAAGAGGAAAAAGATGTTTATGTTGCAGTGGGGATAACGGCAAGTCTGTCAGGACAGTTTCTTTCCTCACAGTGGTGTGAACCCTTCGCCTATTTACATGCTCTTATATGTGAGTAAGAAATTTGGCATTATGTCATTTTCTTTATGACCGAAATGCATCCGGTGAGGCTTGGCAGAGATAAATGTAAATGGTTCACGAGAGCCCCAGTTTGAGGCTCAGCTGAAATAACAAGGTAAAACAGACACATTCCCACCTGTACGTGCACACGTATGTACATACATGTGTGTAGTGCTGTAGTGCTGGCTTCTGCCCAAGAGAGGAGCCTGCTAATTGAATGGCCACTTGGCAGGGACAGCAATTTAAGAGCAACTTAAAAACATACGTTGGGTTAGAGAAGGAGATGGAACCCTAAAAAAACACTCAGAGATTACGTATCTCAAATTATCAAAGCTGAGGAAACTCTGGACATGGAAACACAGCTTCTGCGTTGTTAGTCTGCATTGGGCTGCATGTTCTGGAGCAATATTCCAAGATTCATTTTTCATTTTCTGGTATCTTGTTGGGGAGAGAGACATGTAGTTGGACAAAATGATCAATAAAAGAACAAATAAGGAACAAATGCTAAGAATATTCAAGATAAGATTCTATTGTGCTGAAATCTCTGAACAAGGCATCTGTTGTATAATTATTTGACAGGCTTATGTTTCAGGCAGAAAGATATCAGAAAGATAAAATAATATTTTAAAACCCCTACCCATGCAATGATGCCAGAAAAACCAAGTTGAGAAAGTAGGCTGGGATAAAAGGAAATGAGCAAAATAAACCTGAATAATTAAAATAATAAAAAATACCATAAATAAAAGTACTGTTTGGAGTTTTACAATTTTAAAATCTGATAGTTTCTCTAGATATTAATATTTGAACTAGAAATATTAAATAAATTAAGTACATTTATTTATGAACATATGAGAATGTTATGAAATTATGAATAGTTATAAAATTGGCTAAATTACATCTGTCCAAATGATTATAGCAAATTCTTTCGGAATGCAGGGAAAGACATTTAGAATATTTTACAGTTTTTAAATACCTTGTCTTTGTGTCCCCTAGGAACTTCAAAAGAGCATTATGAGGGAGAGAAAAATGAGAGGAGCATGTTTACAAGTATTTGTAAGGTGATAAAAAATAGTTCTTTAAGACACAGTGCTTAAATACATTGTCTACATCATATGTGTCTGAATGTGTGGATGTTGTACGGTTTATGTGGTATGTAGTCCTGTCTTATTGAAGTCGTAGAAATATTTGTGGCTCAGTGTGATTTAGGCACATAAAACTGTTATTTAAGAGATAATTTCTGTTATTTATGAAGAGCAGTACTTACACAATGGCATAGTATAAGTAAATTAGTGTTTGCTTTGTTTTTGTTTATGCTTTGGGCTAAAAACAGGTGAAGCCAGGATATGTTTGTGAAAGCTTGGTGCATAATAATGAGAAGAAAAATCATCCCAGTCAAACTGAATAAATTCAGTGGATAGTATGAAGGATTTTCTGTGATCCATATTGTCCTTGGACTTGGCTGTACTTGGCTTGCATTGTACTTTAAATGGAATTGATTGTGTGGTTGTAATGAAAGTAACGGATTGATTTCTATACAGAGTTACACAGAGTAAATAGAAAAATGTTCTTGTCTTGACCTGCATTCATAAACTAAAAATCAGTGGCTCTTGACCTAATCCTTAATAAAAAATGCAAATGTTATATAGGAAATCAGAAGGTTTCTTTACTTCTTAGAGAATCTACTGTTTATCGAGTTTTGCTTGTGTGCTTTCTTGGATTTTAATTCACTTTATTCAGGAATTCTAGTAAGTGTAATCTATTTTATCTTCAAGGAAATTGTATTTTTTGCTGTTCATATATTTTTTGAAAATATATTTGTCTGTTTCCCTTTTTATTATTATTTTGTCTTAATTACATGGCATTTTCCTTTATTTAGGTGGAATATTTATGATTTTTAGTACTTTCTCTGTTGAACAGTGTTAGCATAGAAGTTTTGAGTGTGTGACCCATACATTTTTAGGTTGCTACTGCACTATCATAGATTACCTCTAAAAGACAGTTCTTTCTGAACTGATTATGCAGATTAACAGCTTTATGTTATAATAAAAGGAGGAAAGCTGTTGATGGAAATAAGGTGCAACATTCTTTCTATTTGAATAAACCTTACAAATGCTTATATTATTGTGATGATTTTCCCAGTAAAAGGCCATAGAGATATTTATGAGCAACATCTATTACTCTGCTTTTTTTTCTTTTTTGCATGTATGAGGTTGCGGCTCAGGAGCCAGTAAAATGCACAATCCAGCTGGTAAATTCTCTCGTTTAGCTGTAAACCAGGACTACAATAAGCAAGATCCAAGTTACTGCATTCATCAGTTTACTGGTGAATTTTGTGACTTTATGTTTGGTGCTTGGGGTTTAATTTTTGGCTGAAGTAGAGCAGTGCATTGTGGCGCCACACAAACAAGAAGAGCAAAACAATAGAAACCCCAATGCACTGATGGCCACCGCTACTCCATTGTAGGTTCCAAAGGCACTCTATTCTTCTCAGCCCACTTGATATCCTGCAGGTTGTGGCAGTACAATTCACAGGAAAAGCTTAGACATTGAGCTTGCACGCTCCTTGACTCCATTTTAAACCCTTTGTTCACACTGGGGTGGCATTTTTTCACACCACATGTGGCAGCTTTGACTCCTATCCAGCTTGTCGTATAGAATCAAAGTTTCTGATTTCTTACATTCCCAGTGTTGTCTCCTGAGTTGCTGTATTCTTTGTTGCTCCCAAAATATTACAAATTTTAATTTCAGATGTAGGTTTTTAAAGCTTTATAGACTATAGGATGAGACAACTGTGCCTGCACACTTAGATTTGTTTAAAATCAAAGCAGTTTGCAGGGGAGTGGTAAGAGCTCTTTTTCCACTCCCTCTTCTCTTTTTAAAAAAATTTCAACACTGGCAATTAAAAACTATGTGGTAAATTAGGTATATAGTCATTCCACCTGATCTATGTTTTGCAGAAAAAAAATAGTTTATATTTTTTTAATATAATCCAAACCTTAGTTTTGGATTTGTAAATTATATGGTGCTTGTAGTTTATTTCAGCATTAAAATATTATTCATCTTAAGAGATTCTGTTTTTGCACACAGGTATCATCTGTTGTGCTCTCTTTTCCTTAATTTTCCAAAGACAAAATTAATCTGCAATTTTGCTGAAAGTTTTATGTGCCATACAGTAATAAACTATACTTCAAACTAATTTTGAAGAGAACAAAACAAGTCTACTGATATGAATGCCCCTAAAATATACATTTTTAAAAGTTTAATAGAAGATATATTGCTTAAATTAATGTCATTCAGGGTAGCTAAAATGCCACTTGACTCCTGAAACAAATGCTAAAGTATATATTTCTTACTAAGAAACCTTACCGTGGATTGCAAGTGCAAAGTGTTAGGGCAACAGTAACATTTGGATAAAAATTGTCACAGGAATTAAAGTAATTTGTACTTCATACTTTTTGATATATTTTTTAAATGATCAATGAAAATTAAATGGATGTATGATTTGAAAGACCATTCTCAGTTCCATGTGTATTTACAAATCTGTACATAATTGTTGCTGGTTCACTCAGCTGAAGATAATAGAATAATTTCTTCTTGGCACATATGCTAGCCTTTACATTGACATGACACCTTAATAAATATTTTGACTCAAGAACTGTTGTTTGTTGCTGTTTGTCAGGTGGTTAGAATGGTCTTTTGGCTGCCGCTCGCCTTGCAAACTAAATTATTAAAATGTATGCTTTCAATCTAACAGCTTTCTTATACATTTTATACATTTTCTGACTGCTGATTCTTTCTTTAAAATATGGTACTGCTGTGTGCTTAATGCATACTGCTTATTCACCAAAATCCACCTAATTGCTTATGGTGTTTATAAAATTCTTATATTGGTTTTATGTTTGCTTTTAGGAAAGACATGCAATTGCATTATGTAAAAGAATAGTTCAGTTACAGCCTCTAGAAAGACAAAGCAGCATTTTTCTTTTCTGGTTTATAAAATATAATATGATAATTTCATGTGTTTGTTTTTATGCTATTTCTTTGCTGTTTGTTACAGAACATTAGATGTTAAGTTGTTAAATCATCTTAGCTGATCTGACGTATAGAGGCACTGAATAACAGAAAGTCTGTTCCAATAAATCTTTATTTTGTATTCCAGTCCAAAATCTCAAAGATATAAACTAACCCTTAGTAATAATTAATTTTCAATTAGAAGCACAATTTTATTAGCTCTTCTCCTAAGGAGATTTATGTAAGTAAAAAAAATCCAAAACATACGAAAATAAACATTTAACTCATGGCTGGTAGAGATTTTTCTGTCTGTGATTTTTCCAAAAAAGATGAACACTCAAAGAGCATATTTAGAATTAATATCTAAAAAGAATTTTATTTTGCATACTAAATTATACAAAATTTATAGAAATGTTCTTTGAGAAGATCAATGAATACTTTAATAAAATTACATTAAAAAGGATTTTTAAAAGTTACCTATTACTTAAAACGTAATTAACCTAAATTAACATTTCTGTAGACAAAATGGGACATTGTTAATTTTTTTTTTTTGCCAAGCACCTTAGTGGTTTCTGCAGTTTAACTAACTAAAAAGTCCACACATTCTGAATGCAATTTTAGATCATACAAAAAGAGGTGTTTCATGAAAGCTGAAACTATAAAAAATTAGGCTTTTCAGAATGCAATACAGTAATTTGTGCTAAGTACTTATTTTCCAAAGCAATCTATATGGAAACAAACATAAAATACACAATACACAAGCTTACACATTTACTCTTTAAATATTAAACAGACTCAAAAAAGCAATGTACACATACTTAGCAGAAAGTTATTTTACTATCACAGTTATCTACATCTAAACTTGACATCACACAGCATTTTTAGAAGACCAAGTATGAATTTCTCGGAATCAAGACAAGTTCAATAAGTGTATCAAAATTAGTTTACCTACTTTCACAGGGCATAATTACTGAAGAAAAGGCATGATCTTATTTCATTAAAGTGTCATGAAGCAGATATATAGAATAAGCATTTGTCAATATCCATTTCAGAAAATCCCAACTTTCATTTGTCGGCACTTCTTATTTTTCCCCATGTTTCTTCAGACCCTCTTCATGTTAATATTTCTTCTATTTCCAGAAAAGAGAAAGGGTGGGTGGGGGAAACCCCAACAACAAAACCCCACAAACAATCAGCAAAAGCATAATTGGTTTATATTGCCTTTCAGCTTGTGGCCTGTCCTTGTATTATTAAATCAGATCATACGTACTCCCCTAAAATTCAGCTTGGAGTAATCCTCTGCTACTTAAGGCTGGATGAAAAGAGTACTCATTGTGAATTATGTTTCATCTGTCACAATAACCTTCTTTATTCTTTACAGCACCTCCCCTTTGCCTGCGGCAATTAGAGAAAATAGGTATGCCTTGAAGTATGAGATAGTGGTATCTCAAAAATATATATACTGATGTCATATACAGACAGGTCATATACAGACTGGGTTAGCAGCATCCTGAAGAATATATAAGCCCTTTTTGATGCAATCCAAATTTTGTTAGAACAGAGTAGAGGCTGACATATTCTACAACAAGCAAGTGCTGATAGCTTTCAGTAAATTACTGTTTTTTATGACAAGCGGTGATCAGAGATTTTGCCATTCCATTAAAAGAAGAGTAAAAACTTGCTTACCGACTGATATAATTTTCCACATTAGCTACAATTCTGTTTGGAGTTGTTTTAATTTGAATGTGTTAGAGAATCTTTTTCTTCACTCCTCCCTGAAATTCCTGGAGTTCTGTTGAACTCTTTGACTGGACATTTCAGCTACCTTTTCTCAGTGATTTAGCATGATTTTCATAATTTCTTGCAGTGGTGTGAACATTTAACTGTTTCATCTTTAAAACAAAATACATATTAAAAAAAAAAAAAAAAAAAAGTTGACCAGTGAATATCAAAAATGTTTTTGCACTGATACAGAGAACAAAACCCCATGTTATCAGAAATTAATTTTCCAAATTATTTGTCTTTCTGTATCAAGAGAAAAAAACAATATAAACTCTCTTAGTATTCTAGTCACCACTGTCAGTTTATTTTATCTTTTAGAAAATCTATCTTTTCTTTAAGACTATCTACTTTATTGTATTTAACAAACAAGAAAAACCAATCTTTTTTGGATTTTTTTTTTTTTTTAACTTCTTGAATTAATTTTGGAAGCTTTCCAAGTTCACATTTGTTTTTCTCCTGTGTTATTTTTAAAGCCTTATGGCAGGAAACCTCCAGTCAGTGTCTTGTTTTGAAATCTCTCACAATTCTGGGCTGTTCATATCGATTCTAAATCAGCCTTCCTTGCACTTTAAGAGGGCTGATGTTCAACTGGAAATGATTAAAAGAGAAAGCACCTTAAAAAAATTTAAATGCTAAATCAAGCAGGTTAAAACAAAGAGATTCTGCTGTAAGGCTGGTCTAACATTAAAACACAGTTATTAAAGTTCCTAAGAAATTACTATACTGCAAAAAACCAATAATACTTGTGAATAAAGGAAGAGAGTTTGGCCCACTGCACAGGTTTGGGCACAAAAGTGCTTGCTAAGCTATCTATTTCACACATGCAACGACAGAAGGTTCGATATTCATTCGATCGATGACTGAAAAGGCACAATGGCAAAATCGGACGGACTTCTTTTCAAATACAGATCTCCGATGTCCCCCTACAGTCTGCAGTCGCACGGCTGGTGGTGTAGCACAGACGGAGCAAGGGTTACATCAAGGCTGTTCTCTCGACCGTGCAAACAGTCTAGACCAATGACCTGCAGCATCATGCCCTTTGAAGAAGAGGCAAGTTCAGTCACGACGAAGAAAAATCAAGGCGTACCCCTTTTAACAATAGGGAGCAGCTCGTGGCTGCAAAGAGGTAAGCAGGGGTAAGCAAAAAAGGCATCTGCTTCCATGGTTACAGGCCAAGCATGGGAACCTTGCTTTTGAAGAGGGACAGTTCTCAGGCTCCCTCACAGGCTATGTCATGCATTATAAGCAAAGGCAGGTTGAGCTGAAATCCGCAGAGTTATTTCAGAGTAAAATGATACGCGAGCACATGGTTGTTAGCAAAAAAAAGTCACATGACTGTTTAGAAGCAGGCTTGCACTGTTTCTGAATTGAACCTTTCGTTCAGGGCAGTTTCTTCTTTTCTTTTTTTATTGTCCTTCCC
>WEIU01024404.1:318525-335398 GCA_013389925.1 Aegithalos caudatus
TTTTTCCCTCCCCCCCCCCCCCGCTTTTGCAGCAAACTAAGAAAATTGGGAGAAGCTTTATGCAAAGCAAACATTTGTTTGATACACAAGATTCTGGCTATTCTCCTTCTCTAAACTGAAAAAAGGTCAAGGGTCAATGTTTTTTCGTGACAGGGCCACAAATCCTTTTGTTAATGTAGCTTTAACAAATGCCATTTAAAATAAGACTTTATTTTTCTTTCCAAGTGCATATTATTATTAGTTGGACAGTATGAAACTAATGAATTTCTGTTTCTCTGCAATAACTTTTTTTTTTTTTTAACAGTATTTTTTCAGTTCTTATTCTTCATTTTTGGGCTCTACAGTGCTAATTTTCAAGATTTGTGCTTCTAGAAAAGACAACTAAAAATTCACACAAAATCAACACATAATAGTCCTACCGTCTTCAGGGGGAAAAGAGAATTGTCTACAGGCATAGGTAGTAAAAATGTGATCAGTGACTATAAGCCTGTGATGTAACCATTAACTTTTGAGAATCATTATGTTTGTATTTTGTTTCTTTTTTGCTTTTTTATTCCTTTAGCTGCTACAAGTTACATTTCCTCCAGAAAAATTAAAATGTGTAGTGTATTTGCCTTGGCATAGATGTGCCTGGTTTTTGAATTGTGTTTATTATATCTGTTCTGTGACATTTTAACTGTTTGTGGTTGTTTGTTAATTTTTGATGGCTTACTATTTTATTAGAATTTTACTGTTAAAGATTTTGCTTTAGTAGCTTCTGTTACATACTATATGATGGTCTGCATTATTACAAGCTGTAGCATTTGTCTTCTTATTATCAGTATGAGATTAATTTTATTCCAACTATTCTTGTTAAAACTGGAGGGTGGAGGGGCACAGTGGGAGGGAAATGTCTGGCGAACTGTGGAACAGAGTTTAAAGTTCCAGAAACACTAATAATGACATAATTTCTTTCTGTATTTTTCCTGCTCTTTAATAGCTGTAGGGACCTGTGGTACTTGGTAGAATTTGTATTGATATCCTATAAATGTAATTAATATTTATGAGTGTATCAAGGGCAGTATTTTCTCAGGGTGTATTCTGAACTTTTGTTGATCTTTAGGATGGTTTAACTTCAGACTGAGGATTGTGTATTTGAAATGAAATATGAACTAACTAAGTTGCCCTCAAATAACAACAGGCTTTTTTAAAGAAAAGTTTTTGGCCTACCCTCACATTTTTGCGCCAAAATTATCCGACAAATAAACCCCCCCAAAACTGCACAGGAAAATAAAAACATGCGTAGGAAAATATGAGCAATTAAACATTAACAATAAAAAGTAAGAAGCCCTTAAAAAGGCCACGATCCGGATTAATTAGATTTATTCTGTATAATTTATGCCTTGCATATTAATTCAGTTTTTCATGTGGACTTTGACATGATTGCAAGCTGTCCCTTTTCTCCAGAATGTACATTAACTAGTCCCATTAGTTTAAGAGAAGAATCTGTTTGCTGGTCATTTTTGTAGGCTGTTAAATGTAATAAGACATTTTGATATTCCTGCGGAAATACAGATGCATGTTAATGATGGCAAACATTTTCATATACTCGCTGCACTTTACAAATTCATACACTGTGTGGAAATGTTGTATCTTCAGGTTTATTTAGGCTATGTGATCTCTCTCTCAATCTTTATACCTTGCAATGATAAATTAAAAGATTAAATAATCTGCCACATGTATAACACAAACAGTGCAAAAGACAGTGCTGTCGTATTTGGTATTCAAACACTGCTTGAAATTATTCTCATGCTAGTAAAACATTTAGTTTTAATTTTTTTTTTTTAAGAAAGATTTTCTACTGGAAAGATTTTTTTAAGTGGAAGGCTTTCTTCTTGTCCATTTTAATGTAATTGATAAGAAAATAATTTCTAGATTCACAGCGGTCTGCAGAGTTTACCAAGGGGACAATCTGATCTTAATTATATTCATGCTTGTTTCTTCAAATAATTAGTCTTCTCTTTCCTATAAGGAGCTGAGTATAGAGCACTGCAATGAATGATGTGTAATACTTGGTGTTGAAGGGAAAAGTTGCATCTCCATGACCAAAGATTGTGAAACCATTATGTTTTATTTTCATTGGTGTTGTAGGATGGTTTTTACCATGTGTTGATGTCCTGCCCCAAAGCACACATGGTCCTGTCCCTCTAGTGTTGATGAAACTTAGGTTCTGAAAAACCTTTGGGCAGTTGCTTGAGCCATGTGTCAACTTTGCACCTGGTTCATTCCAGCTAAAGTTCAGGCTGCCAATTTGAGGCCTTTTGCTTCATTTCAGCCAGTGGTGACTAAGAGCCAGAGATTTCTCTTTTCCCTTTTGGGCCATTTATTTAAATGAAGGAGTAAATCATCTATACATCTTATTCCCCTTCTTAAATACCTTCAGGTGCCTCCAGAAGCACCAGTGTTTTGTAACCTCCATTGTGATATAGAAGCCAATTCATCTTCTCTGAACCAAGATAGAAAACAGGGAGGGTTTGTTGGTTGGGTTTCTTTTAATACAGAAGATGCCTTCTGGATGCTGGGAAATTCTGTGGTTTTCATAGAAAGGATTATCATTATTTCATAAACAGTGCAATTCATGCCTCTGTTATTGTCAGAACAATTTTTTATATTTTTTTTTTCCACGAGAGAGGTAGACAAAGATTTTTCATGACTTGCTCTTGGCAAGGTTTGCTGTGTCACCAGTTTATTTTATGGGAGTTTTAGACCGAATTGCTCACTTAAAAAAAAGAAAAAAAAAAAAGTGTCAGCTCTCTCAGAGTGTGCCAAAATAGGACAAAAAGACCATGATCTTCTTGCTCAGTGGAAATGATAGTTCTGCAGCTTGGGACTATCTTCAAGCAATTTGCACTTTTGGCTTTAAGCAATTGTGGTGCTGTACTTTTTTATGATATGCAACAATGTTGTAAATCATCATTTCAAGGACCGTAGTTTATCATGTTGCACATCCTAATAATCTACTGGTTAAAAGAAAGGCAGTGAAAACTAGATGAAACCCCAGTTTTAGTCTGGTGATACAAAATTAATTGCAGTTAACTGAAATTTAAGAAAAAAGCTCATTTTAAACCCAATCTTTCTAAAAGGTTAATCCCCACCAAAAATCCTTTGATTTTATTCTCCAGATAATCCTTTTCTACATTATCTTAATGACACAGAATATTCAAACCTGACTGTGGACTTGCTAAGAACAAGGACTTGGAGAAGTCTATGGATCAAAGAATCATCAAATCTTAAAACTGTGTTCTTTGAATTTTGGTAGCATGTGAAAGTCTCTAGATTTTCCTCCTTAAAATCAGGAGCCTTGATAGATCAGGGAAGTCAGCAAATGTTATTTTCTTTTGATACTGTACATGGATTTGTTTTGTTATGAACTTGGGAATGAGTAACTGCATCTGCTTTGATTTAAGGTACAAAACAAATTAAGTCTCTCGGGCTCTTGAGTATTTTTCGTCTATAATCCCCACCACAAAAAGCCTTAGAAAGTCTGATTAAATCTTATTCAAGTCTCCTTCCAAATACATTGAATATAAATACTAGATGCAAGATGAACTCTCAAATTATCAGAAAGTCACATTTTCTCATTCAGTGTCATAGTTCTGTGATGTTTTGAAATGGAAGTTAGTTTGATTCCAGAAGCATCTCAAGTGTAAGAGGTTCTTTTCAGGGCTGTCATTTTCTGAGCCTCTGTTATTGATAAGTAGAAGTCCCTTTATGCTTATACCCTGTTCACAGGAAGGGAACCTTTAATATTACAGAAATAATGTTAGTCCAAAATAACCTGATAATTCTGCTAGCTTTTTAATAGAGACATACAGAACAGCAATAACAGCTTTGTTCTTGTATAGAACATGGCTAAGTTAAAATCACAATCACAAGTTATATGATCTCAGGGCAAAAATATTTATTGCAAAGAGCTGGTCATGCCATAGATTGCAGAATAGTTTTGGTTGGAGTGGACATGAAAGATCACAAACTTGGAGAGTATTCTGAGATGGATGGGCCCCAAAAAGATGACCAAGTGTATCCCTAAAGTGAATAGTCCATACAGGGATCAAACTCATGGCCTTGGCATTATTAACACCATGCTCTGACCAACTGAGCTCTTCTCAGGGTCAAGATCTTGTTCCAACCGCCCTGTCATGGGAAGGGACACGTTCCACCAGACCAGTTTGCTCAATGTCCCATCCAGCCTGGCCTTAGATATTGTCAGGGAGGGAGCATCCACATCCTCTCTGAGCAAACTGTGCCAGTGTCTCACCACTCCCAGACTGAAGAATTTCTTCCTATATTTCTTTCCTATATTTCCTTCTTACCTATATGTATTATCTTTTAGCTTAAATTAATTTCCCCATGTCTTATTGCTATAAGCTCTTGTAAAAAGTCACTTCCAACTTTCTAAACCTTCTCAAGTATTGCAGGGTCCCAGTAAGGTTTCCCCAAAGCCTTCTCTCCTCCAGGCCTGACAATTGCAACTCTCTCATCTTGTCTTCATAGGAGAGTTGCTCCAGACCTCTGATCACTTTTGTGGCCTTCTCTGGGCTCTCTCCAACATATCCACATCTGTGTTGTTCAGAGCAGGACACAAAACTCTAGGTGGGGTCTGATGAGAGTGGAGTACAGGGCAAGAGTCATCTGCTGGCCATGCTGCTTTTGATGCAGCCCGAATATGATTTACTTTCTGATCTACAAAAAAATGCACTATCCTAAAGTAGAAAACAATAGAAAATAAATAGAAAACAATGAAATACAAAAAGGAAACATGGTTGCTTTTGCCTTTCTAATATTTCCAGAAGACCATCACAATGATTCTTCTTATTTAAAATGCATTTTTCTCAGCATTTGCCTCTTCCTTTTAAATTTTTTTTATATTTGGTTTTTCCCTTTCCTAACTAAAGAGTTAATCATGAAAGAGGGAGTTTTCAGGAAGAAAAAAAATGTCAATTTTTTATTATATACCAAAGCCTTGGGTAGAAATATTGCATCCTATTTCAGAATCATGCGTGTAAATTTGCCTCGTATTTGTATATATTGAAGAACCCTGGAAGTCATACATTACTGACAAGAATAACTTGTGAAGAAATCTTGTAATACATTTATGCTTGAAAATAGGTATTTTGCAAACTAGAGCAATCATCCAAACTTTGTTTTTAGCAGAATGTGAAAGAATACATAGCATACAGCAAAATTAGACCAGTCATTTCAGAAAATAGAAAATTCAAAAAGATCAGCATACATGCTTAATAATGCCACTGTCAAGGACATGTTTATGAGCATTCTGGCCTAAGAAAATATAACTTTCATAAAGAATAAAAAATGTGATGATTTTTTGTTTATGAGGGGCATGATGGTTGGTAGTCTGACATTAAAAAGGTATCAGAAATTATATTCTGAAAAATATCTTTAATATTTCTGTGAAATTATATCCTTTTGAAACTTCTGTGACTGGAATTTTGGGTCTGAATGGTATTCCATTTTCCTTGTAGTCCCTTGGCATCTGTCATTTTTGAATGTATGATGCTAGAGCAGACATCCTACCCATACCATTCAGTATCTATTTATGGACATCCTGTCCATAAATTTGTCCATGAGCCTGAACTATCTGAAATTTAATCATTTTGGTATTGTGGTTCAAGGAATGAAGTTGTTCAGTGTTTACCCTTCTGAGAGTTATTCTGATTTTTGGTTTCTGAGTACCAGGTAGGATTACAAGTGCTCATAACAACTTCTACTTTGGTGAATAACTCTGCTTTGAATTGTTTGTACTTGTGTTCATCAATCTTCCAAATATTCTGTAATTGGACTGACAGTGATTTTCATGAAAATTTCCTTAGTTATCCCCTCTCATAAAAGATTTTGTCTTAGCATTTCTGTCACATGAAAAATTGTGACAGAAGCTTGTATATAAGCAGGATTGGTGAGATGTGAGGAAAAACTTCATGACTCTGCATTGACCAAGTCAGACTCCTGAGATATTCAATCCAGGCTGTTCCTTGCTGCAAAACTTCTTTATTTGTAAAACTTATTTATCTGTACTGGCACTTCTTTCACAAAGCAAAGAAAAAGTGGTATAGTGGTTACACTTTTTTCTCTTTTATATTTGGAGGAGTTCAGATAAATTCTTAAGATTCAGCAGTCAATTTTTAAATAATAATCCACTGTGAGATCATATAGTACAGTAACTTGATTTGCCTCTGGAGGTGAGGGAAAGTATCAAATTCCTTCTGATTTTAATCTGTTCTTTATGTAGAAAAATTCTGTAATCATTCCATTGGAGAAGGTGATAGAAATATACATTTGTGCTTGTTTTTTATGGGATTTTTTTGTTTGTTTTTATTTGTTTGTTTTTTAATTTTAAAGTTTATCTTTTACTATTCAAATATTTCAAGTTTTTGCTCAGTGGATGTAGTTAATGAGGTTTGGTAGAAATGGCAAAAAATATCCTGCCAACACCCCCAAGTCTATATCCTTTCATTTATGATTGATCAAAATTCAGCATGTTTTAAAATACCTGTTCCACTTTTTCATGTGCTAGTCTAGAATATCAATGGTCAAACTGTAATTCTGTAAATCATTACATAAGCACTTCATTTCTGAAGGGAATATTTTCTACCTCTAGTTACTGTGGGTTTTAGAAGTATACTAGAATATGTGATTCAAAATACCGTCCATGAATAATCCAGAGAAAACTTCACAACTGGGAGACTGTGAGGAATGGAAACAGGATGAAGTCTGAAAACTTAGGTACATGGTTATGATTGCTTCTGCTATTATCTGCTATCTCAAGATTTTTTTCTAAAGGAAATGAAAGGGTTAACTATATTAATAAACTGCAAAATAAGCTCTTCAGTTGATTCAGTCTAGCTCTTTCCAGCTGAGGTACTTGCTTAGGCTTGGTCAGTGTCTAGGGCACAACAGATTTCATCCAGTCAGAATCTAAAAATAGATCAGATAAATCACACTGTGGTGTCTCTGATTCTAAAGAACCTGCAGTGACTAGTTCACAAATGCTGCTTTAAACTAGGTAAGAAGAATTTCATCCAAAATAGCTGCAGCTCCAGTGATCTGATATGTCCATGAGCAAAGTTTATGCAATATAAAATAGTATCAAGTTGGACCTTTCAGATAATGAAATAAAATTAGTAATGCTTCCACATGAGGCACCACAGCAACCTCCCCAGGAATGCTGCCAAGCATTCAGAGTGCCCAAGTGTAGGAAACATGAACTTAGGTGTAGCAAACAGAGAAAGAAATGGGATTAAAACAAACAGTGGAAAGGGAATGGTTATTGTGAGGATACTAACAGCTTTATTTCTCTTCAATAAAATAAAGGCCAAGAGAAAAGGTACACGGTGGGAACAGGACAATTGTGAGTGAAGGAGAGCAATCTAATCTGAAGAGCAATGCTGGGGCAGAAATAATTGGCAGAAAATCAGACTGGAAGTTAGAATATTTCTAGCCATCAAAGCAGTAGTGTTCTGGAGGAGACTCCCAATAAAGTTGTCAGGTTTTGTTTCTCCATACACATCTGTTTGCAAGGTGGAAAATTATACATTTATGAAAGGGAATGAGAAACACAGTCACCTCTGATAGCAGGAGCCTGGACTGGATATGCCACTACTTTGATCCTAGAAGGGCATGTGTATGCATGACTGCATTTATTGAAGTGACAGTAATTATGCTGTAGATATGCATATACTATCACTGTGAATATGTTGTGGTGCTTCTTTAAGCTTGTAATTAATACTAATTGAGCTCTCAGAAACTGAAGAGTTCCTCATTTTAAAATCCTGTGCTTTCCCTGAGAGTAACAACAATTTTCTAACTTATCCCACTTCTTGAAAAGCTCCATGTTAATGAAAGGAAGGCACTAAATATGATCTGTTGATTACAAACAGCTCAGAAGGTTTCTTACTGTTTAAGCTAAAGGCCTTTTGCCAGCATAGTGGTTCTGCTACATGTGTTTTCCCTTAGTATTGTATTTATTGTACTATCATGTGATTGTAGATTAATATTTTCTCTATGTATTCTGCTAAACACAACTTTTTGTTTGCCGTGAAGATGAGAAAAAATACAGGTTTTGTGCATGAATTTATTCTATGTGTTTTCTAACAATCCACAAAGAGAAAAAAGAATTTTCAGGTGCTAAAATTCAGTCTAAGAAATTGAGTTGGTTACTTTATAAAAGTAATAAAATTGTGAATTTATTTGCATGCAAAGCTCAGCGCACAACTAAATGTGCATCCAGAAACAGAGTGCACCCAGTTTGATGTGCTGAAAGGTTATGGGGCCTGCAAGACAGATGTTATACCATGTTATGTTGTTGTTTCAGCTACTGGCATATGACAATTCCCTTAAATTTGTTAATATGTTAACATTCATCAAGTCTTGTAAAAGAAAAAGCTTCCTCTTTTTTGTCTTTATATTGTGTAGTTATGGGACATAACACTGTCTTTCTTTGAAACAGGCTTCCTTTTGAAATACCAGGTGAAACTCAGCTAGTTTATTGCAGGAGTACTGTATCCCTGTTCTCATTAGCTGTGTCTCTTCCAGGTGTACAGCTGCCATTCCAGGTGTATAGCTGCCATTCCATCTCACAGCAGGACTGTGTTTGCTCCTCCACAAGCAGCAGGTAAGCCCTGAGGACCACTCCCCAAAGTCTGTGTCCCAGTCACCATGACCAGCCCCTGGCACATGAAGAGGGCAGTGCAGCCGCTCTCCATCCCATGACAGCTTTCCCAGGACAGTAGGAGGACACTCCCTCTGCATTTCAAATGGCCCCGGAGGAGCTCAGACATAGTGTTTCTTCTCACAGCACAGGGCTGGGTTTCAAATAAGAATGGCCCATTGAACCATGTAGTTTAGACTCCCAAGTTTTTACATTTTGTGTTGTTACTCCCTTGCATTTTTTTCTTTGAAGAGGGAAATTATTTTTATTTAATCCATTATTTATCTTCATAGCAAAAGTGATTATTTAATGAAATGAAGTATCAAAATTTGTGCCTTTTACTTGATTTAAATTTAACCAGCTACAGCTTTGAGCCATTGTACCATTGTTTTCTGCTGGCACTTATAGTTGGTATTTATTTTTCTATGATGACTGCTACATATTTGTTCAAGCCAGATAAAATAGATCTGATATCACTTAAAAATTTCACTGTAATAGGTTCTCCAGTATTCAGTATTTGGGTCGTTTCCTTCACCTCTATTTTTTCCCATATAATTTTTGAAACACACTGAATTCTCTGAATGTAACTGTAGGATTATTATTGATCCTGCAGTTGGAGGAAAAAGCAGTTGTCTGTCACTTCTACTTCACTGTTCCTTTGAACATCACAGGGTTGTGCTAAACTTTCTATGCTCGCACTTTATGTTAAATGATGAATGCCTGTTTTTACTCAGTGTTTACTTCCCCTTCAACAATGACTCATTCAGTTTCTCCTTTCAAGCCAAGGATGGCTTTTGAGTTCATGGTTATTCACAAAGGTTTGAATTCTTCACTTCAAATAATTTGGTTACGTTCATACTAAACATTATTTGATACCTTTAATTTTCCTCTTCCTTTAGGAAGAGAAAATGATGTAAGAATGACATTTTTAAAGTGGATTCTTCTCATCCTTCTAGCTGATGTGGATATGTTATCTCAGAAGGATATCAAGCCATAGTGAAAAGTTTATGAACAGGTCTTTTGAACCAAAATATATCTTCAGAACCTCTTCAGTTCAAATGTCACTGATTTGGGATACTGCTTATCCAGTATGCTTCCATGTAAATGGGATTTGGATTTTGGTATTAAAAGTGAAACATTTAGGAATATTGTCCATGAGTGTGAAAAACAAGTAAAATTAGCTGCTTAATATTTAATTAGTAGAATGTAGTTATATCACTTTTTTTCATTAAAAAAAGGGACCTGAATCCCTGCTTGTAGGATGGTGGGAGGCAGCTGTCCAAACAGACAGCATCTTTGGTCATAAATTTATTGGAAAATGAGTATGTTTTATTAATAAGAATGTGCACTTTTGATATTATCTTTGCAGTCAGAATATAGCTGAATATAAACCCAGTTAATCAATCTAAATACTAATATTAGTAGAATGGGAGGGAAGTTCTCTTTTTGTAATATAGCAATTTTTCTTCTGGAACGGTAGAAGTTAAGGAAATAAAAAGGGAACAACTATCTTTTGGTTAGAATAAATGGATGAGTTGCTCCTAGAGCTGGATATCCTACAGAGTGGTCCCTATCCACCAAATTACAATATTTTTTAAGGTGCCTGGACTATTTTGGCAAAATCCCTCCTATCTTTGCCAGTAGAAGAAATTGTCAGCTCCCATATTAAAGACAATTTAGCTGGTGTGTAAAATAGTATGTATTGGCTGCAATATTTTTGATGTAGATTTTACCCTGGGCTGTTATAAATCAAAAAAATCTACACAATTAATACTTTTTTTTTTTTTTATTTAATGTGCAAAAGGTATTTATCATTTCCACTCCTGTGGAGTCCTTTAGTCTTTTTATTAATTAGCATATATTGCAAAAGTTTGTTTATTTTGCAGTTGAAAGTTACCCAGATATTTCTGTTTGAGAATTATTCATGGAAAAAGACAACGATCAGAAATAATACCTGTACTTCTCCAATTTGACAAAATTACAGAATACTGAAAAAATAAAAATATGGAACTCTATTTGTTAAAAAAAAAAAAACCCTCGTAGCATATACCAATCAAAGTTTAGCTTAGCTATTAGTAGAACACTTTGCCATTAAATCAGAGGAAACTGGATTAACTCTACTGTACATGTTCAAAAAAAATCAACATTCTTTCTTAAGGAAAATCCCAAATATAAAATATGCAATTGTTGGCTGTGCATTTGGTGACCAGTCCGGGTTATATTAGGTTGAATTTACTGCCATCTGGTGGGGAAAAGAGTGTTATAGTCCAACGGTTGGGAGCAATTCTGTCAGGATTACATCCTCTGCACTTGTGTGAATGGTGTGTGGGCGTGTGTGTGGGTGTGTGTGTGGGTGTAAAGAGAGATGGACAGAGATATATCTGTATACAGTATTAGCATTTGGTTGCTTATTCTAAAAGAAATTTCAAATATTCAGTGACACACAACAACCTGATGAATCAGAAATTAGTCAAGGGTAGAGAAATGAAGAAAATAAGGAAAACCTCCTAGGTAGAAAAGATAGATAAGCAGTATGTGTGCTGTGGTCCTGCCATTGTGCCCTCACTCCTGGATTAGATTAACACTGATAATCACATACAAGCCTTGTTCCCAGAATATTTTATCATTATGTTATCTTGAAGACTTGAAACAAAATTAGATCTGTTTTATGTACAAATATTAAATAGGTTTTCTCCTTGTCTTATGCTATCTTTTCTCCTAGTGGAGAACAGTACAAGTGGTCCCTTGCTCATAACATGCAGAATAAATTGCCATTTTCTCTATTAGGTTTGTATCAAAAATACCAGCATATTCAAAGCGCAAAGGAAAAGTTAGGGGGATCCAAGAGTCCCATGGGATGCATAATGGTACAGTCAAACCCTAGGGGCAGAATTACATTAGATTCCTCTTTAAAGGGATAACTAGATGTTGACACTCTATGCTTCTCATCTCTCATAATTCTTGTATATTTTGTTTAAAATTATTTTTTCACTTGGTTGGTCTTTGTTGCCTGTCGCCAGGTTTTGTTTCTTTTTTTTTTTTTTTTTTTTTTTTTTTTTTTTTTTTTTTTTTTTTTTTTCTTCCTTTTTCTGCACTCTCTAGGAGCCTGAATCCTGATCAGATAACATCTGTCAAAAGGAAAACCATTGACCTTGTAATCCCGTCATTCTGCTTTTAAGACTACATTGTACATGCAGATGTCTGATTTCTTCATAAGTTTTAGAGGAAGAATTTTTCATGACTTTGCAATGTAATTGCCTAATGATTTCTCAAAGAGGCAGATTCTTTTCACAAGGCTCTTACTGGGAAGGTTTAACAGTAAGAGTGCTGGGTGGTTACATGAACACATAATAAGTAAGTGCTTGAAATTCAAGCCCACCTCTTGAACCATCCAGTGCAAAGGACTCTTACTGGCTCTGTTGAGTTAATGCAGGGAAGAAAAGTGAACAGCTTTCAGAAGGAAGATGATCCCTGGTTCTCTCTTCCAGCCTTCAACTCAACGTCAAGTTTACTTTGAGCTGTATGAAAGGAGCACCTGAGCTGATTAGCTCTTGATTACAAGACTGGCTGATTTTTATTTTCACTGCTGCTGGTAAAATAACCCATGGTGAAGAGTTCTTTAAAATCCTGGTGGCACCAAGATGCAAGCTTTCTGGAGTATCTTGTCCTTTTTGTCTACTGGTGTCCTTTTTATTTTTTTTTTTCATTTTCCTCTCTCTATCCCCTTTTACGCCCTGCCCCAGGATAGCTTCACATATTTACTTATAATCACCAGGGATTAATAAGCAGTTAAATAGCTATATGGTTATTGTTCTCTGTGCTTAGGATAGGTAAACTGTAAGAGAAGACTTCTTTGTTGAAAAAGATGAAGTAATGAGAGACAAATCTAGGAGGATATATCTTCTGAACCAAACATGATCATCTTCTTGAGTGTCTGTTAGGGTGAGATAGAGTTTAAGATTTTATGACATGAGTTATAAAATCAGAGATTGGAATTAATTTAAGTATCTCAAATTTCACTTATTTAAATCAAAACTGATACACAAACATCCTTACTCAACAAGAAGTTGATACAGAAATGAGTGAATCCAACTCTCGGAGTTCATTATGGAGGAAATCAAAACCTAGCACCACAGTGATCACACCTACCTTTGAAAATCTATGGGGAAGTGGATGCATATTTACAGGAACATTCTGATAGATGTGATATTTTTATTTGATAATTTCATCTCCATCCTTGGAAGTGTTCAGGACATGCCTAGATAAGCTGCTGAGAAACCTGCTCTCAGACCTGCTTCAGATGACTCTTAGATCTTCATTAATGACATAGACGAAGGGATTGAGTGCACCCTCAGCAGGTTTTGCAGATGACACCAACCTGAGGGGTGTGGATGACACACCTGAAAGATGGGATGCCATTCAGAGGGATGTGGACAAGCTCAAGAAGTGGCTCATGGGAATCTCATGAGGTTTAACAGACCAAGTCCAAGGTTCCGCACCTGGGTTGGGGAAACACCTGCTACCAATCCAGGTCTGGGATGAACAGATCTAGAGCAACCTGGGACAAGGACTTGGTGGTGCTGGTGGGTGAGAGGCTGGACATGGCCCAGCTGTGTGCACTGGGAGCCCAGAAACCCCTGTGTGCTGGGCTGCATCCAAAGCCCTGTGGGCAGCAGGGCAGGGAGGGGATTCTGCCCCTCTGCCCTGCTCTGCTGAGACCCCACCTGCAGGGCTGCATCCAGCTCTGGGCTCCCAGCACAGGAAGGACAGGGACCTGCTGGAGCCAGGCCAGAGGAGGCACCAAGGTGATCAGAGGGATGGAGCAGCTCTGCTGTGAGGAAAGGCTGAGAGAATTGGGATTGTTCAGGCTGGAAAAGAGAAGGCTTTGGGGTGACCTAATTGCAGTTTTTCAGAACCTGAAGGGAGCCTAAAGGCGAGATGGAGAGGGACCTGGGACGACAGGAGAAATGGGAATGGCTTCAAACTGACAGAGAGTATGTTTAGATGAGATTAGGAAGAAATTCTTTCCTGTGAGTGAAGTGTAACGTTTCCTAGAAATGTTGTGGGTGCTCCACTGCTGGAAGTGTTCAAGGCCAAGTTGGATGGAGCTTTGTGCAATACTGTGTAGTGAAACGCAGCCCTGCCCAGGACAGGGGTGTTGGAACAAGGTGATATTTCAACCCAGGCCATTCTATGATATGATTTCAATATCCCTTCCAAGCTCATTTAATCTCTGATTCCATGATATGAAATCTAGCCTTCTGAAGACAAGATTTTCCCAAAGAATAAATGTTTCAGTATGAGGGCATACTTTTTCTCTCGAAGGCGGCTGAAACTACTTAAAAAAAATTACCTTAATTTTGAGGTAGAATATCACTGTAATCAACACAGATTATGCACACTGAAACTTTTTAGATTCTTTATAAAGCTTGTCTTCTCAACCATTCTAAGGACTGTTTGAGGTAGTGGGAACCACTTTCCTATGGAAATTCAAGTGCAAGGCACATTTCTTACATAGCTTATTTTGTGACACAAACATGGAAATATGCATACATGTTGACTAAAATAATAAAAGAGAAGATGTCTTGCCAAAGCATTATATATTGGACTTAGTTTCCCCTTTAGGGAAAGAGGAAATGAACTAAATGTGACAGACACTACATCTAGTTCATAATAAACTACTCTGAGGGTACTTTGATAACCTGGTGCTTTTGGCAGAAAAAAAAGACTATACCTCTAACAGAGCACTAAGTATTTTTAATGGTTCTTTTTTTATGTGTTTTTAAAGCAAGTGAATTTAAATATCTTAGAGCTTTTAGACTATTAGTCTAAATTAGCTTTATTTAAAAATTAGCCTTATTTTAAAATTCTATGTGCTAGCAATCTGAAGATCAGTAAAATTCAAAGAATAATTTCTGAAATCCTTATGTCGTCATTTCTGGTTTAGATGGAAACACCCTCTCTCTGGGGTAGAAAAGTAATTTAGTGTAGGACGCTAAGCAATTTTAGCTGCTCTTGAATAAATATCTCAAGTAAAACACACTTTTCTGTATTTCATACTATTCTTATTCCTATAATATTCAGTTGTTCAGTTTAGTTGCATTTAAGAAGCACTTTAAATTGACATCTTGTTTTCCACAGAGGAGGTTAGGTTAAGTTCTGGAAAAAATAAGTTTCAAGAATGTGTGACCACAATGATATTCCTTTCCCTAATGTGTTGTACTTCCATTTAGAGAGGGGCGCATAATATGTCTGACTTCAATTTTACTCTTTTTTTAGTCCTTCCTCTTAGTCTAGAATGATCTTTATACTTCAGATTAGTATTTTATTTATGTACTGCTTTAAAATTGCTGAACAGAAAATGTAGGATTGATATATTTTATGTTGTTTAAGTTTTTATTTTGCATGTCTTTCCCTGCACTCAGAATCACAGAATATTCCAAGTTAGGAGGGATCCACAAGGATCACAAAGTCTGACTCTTAAGTGAGTGGCCCATTCCTTTGATGCCTTAAGTTTTAGCTTTTGTGTTTTTTAGGTTCTGTGCTGCAGGGGTGTAGTATGAGCCTCCTATTGAGTGTTAGTAAGCTCTCTTCACAGAGTAGGTAGACAAAACAAATTCTTTTCCTGCTGAAGACCAAGGACAACTTTCAGGCTCAATAGCATAAACAATGGTGGACTGAAGGGAGGAACAAGAAGAATGAGACCTTGCAATCTGAAAATGTAATTGGACAATTAAACCCCAATATGAAAAATGGACCAAATCTTATAAAAATGTAAGATCTTTTGACTGGTCAGCCATTTTTGTGACCATTCTTGGTCCATCTTGGGTATAGCCCTGGTCAGGCTCCTGTCCTGTCCAAGATGGATCCTAAAGGCTTTTCAATAAATACCTACTTTATTCTCTAGCTCTGTCCACTCTCTGTTTTATGTCAGCCTTTCCAAGACAACACTTTATTTATTTTTTAGAGTACTGGAAAGGGAAGTATCTGTAGTATCCAGTGAACACCTGAGAACTCTCATGACTCAAGCAAAAGAAAACAGGGAGAATGTGTTTTGAATGTACAGAAATAAGTTCTCTGAAAAACATCTGTTCGTGAGAGGTTTTTTTCAGGTGCCCACAATCTTGTTAACTTTCTGCCAGTTAAAGTTCAGTGTGATGGTGCTTTCTCACACAATGGCCACATGTATGGGCGTGCTGTATTCTTCTGTCAAAAGTGAAGAAAGTTTGTGGAGTCCTTGGGTAGGACAGTAATTGCCAAAAAACAACTTTCAGGAATTAATAATTGCATGTACAGATTCAAGTAATTTGAAAAGTATCTTCAGTAAAGGAGCAAAAAGACCAAAAAGATGTGCTGAAAAAGTATTTAAACAATGACAACAGTCATTCCTGGGCCCTGAGCAATGTCTGTTTAGATTGATTGTCCTGGAAAGATTGTTTTGCAGTAAGAATATAAACCAAGACTTACCATTCAGGATTTCTTGTATGTTTGTTTTCTTGTTTCTTTGTTTTTAAATATGTTTTCATAGTAAAATATGTGTATGTATTATATAGAAAATACATATTAATATGTCCATGTATCAAATAGCAAAACCTTGTATTTTGAAGTTACTTTGAAGTTAGAAAGTTGAACAGCAGAAAAAAAACTGTAAATAGGAACATCTGAAAATTGACATTTATTATATTTTATATTTTTTAATATATTGAATACTTCAGTGCATATTGACACTCAAATTTGGATTTAAAATCTGAATTTTTCTGTACATGATTACTGCTCCAGGATCCTTTGGAATCTTTGGTTATCATCAGCTTTACTACAAGGCTTCATTTTGACAATCTTGTTAGAAATGATGGTTGAATAGGATATCAAATGAAAATTTGGAAGAAAACAAGTTTGTTTGTTGGGGTTTTTTTAGAACCTTCAAGTCTTCCAGAAAGGTTATGTTCCTTACTGGAAAGTTTCATATTTTGATTTCTGAATAGTTTTTAAAATTTTGTAGTTTAATGAAACTCAGCATACTTCTAGTGTAATGGGTATCAGTAGAATAATTTTTAAGGGATGATTTCAAGGTCAACATTTTTATGTGTTTATAGGCTCTAACATCAGCACACTATTAAATCTCTACAAATAAATGCCTCATCATTTTAATTTTTGTTTTTGTGCTTTTGT
>WEIU01024404.1:335425-349235 GCA_013389925.1 Aegithalos caudatus
CCTCTTAGTCTAGAATGATCTTTATACTTCAGATTAGTATTTTATTTATGTACTGCTTTAAAATTGCTGAACAGAAAATGTAGGATTGATATATTTTATGTTGTTTAAGTTTTTATTTTGCATGTCTTTCCCTGCACTCAGAATCACAGAATATTCCAAGTTAGGAGGGATCCACAAGGATCACAAAGTCTGACTCTTAAGTGAGTGGCCCATTCCTTTGATGCCTTAAGTTTTAGCTTTTGTGTTTTTTAGGTTCTGTGCTGCAGGGGTGTAGTATGAGCCTCCTATTGAGTGTTAGTAAGCTCTCTTCACAGAGTAGGTAGACAAAACAAATTCTTTTCCTGCTGAAGACCAAGGACAACTTTCAGGCTCAATAGCATAAACAATGGTGGACTGAAGGGAGGAACAAGAAGAATGAGACCTTGCAATCTGAAAATGTAATTGGACAATTAAACCCCAATATGAAAAATGGACCAAATCTTATAAAAATGTAAGATCTTTTGACTGGTCAGCCATTTTTGTGACCATTCTTGGTCCATCTTGGGTATAGCCCTGGTCAGGCTCCTGTCCTGTCCAAGATGGATCCTAAAGGCTTTTCAATAAATACCTACTTTATTCTCTAGCTCTGTCCACTCTCTGTTTTATGTCAGCCTTTCCAAGACAACACTTTATTTATTTTTTAGAGTACTGGAAAGGGAAGTATCTGTAGTATCCAGTGAACACCTGAGAACTCTCATGACTCAAGCAAAAGAAAACAGGGAGAATGTGTTTTGAATGTACAGAAATAAGTTCTCTGAAAAACATCTGTTCGTGAGAGGTTTTTTTCAGGTGCCCACAATCTTGTTAACTTTCTGCCAGTTAAAGTTCAGTGTGATGGTGCTTTCTCACACAATGGCCACATGTATGGGCGTGCTGTATTCTTCTGTCAAAAGTGAAGAAAGTTTGTGGAGTCCTTGGGTAGGACAGTAATTGCCAAAAAACAACTTTCAGGAATTAATAATTGCATGTACAGATTCAAGTAATTTGAAAAGTATCTTCAGTAAAGGAGCAAAAAGACCAAAAAGATGTGCTGAAAAAGTATTTAAACAATGACAACAGTCATTCCTGGGCCCTGAGCAATGTCTGTTTAGATTGATTGTCCTGGAAAGATTGTTTTGCAGTAAGAATATAAACCAAGACTTACCATTCAGGATTTCTTGTATGTTTGTTTTCTTGTTTCTTTGTTTTTAAATATGTTTTCATAGTAAAATATGTGTATGTATTATATAGAAAATACATATTAATATGTCCATGTATCAAATAGCAAAACCTTGTATTTTGAAGTTACTTTGAAGTTAGAAAGTTGAACAGCAGAAAAAAAACTGTAAATAGGAACATCTGAAAATTGACATTTATTATATTTTATATTTTTTAATATATTGAATACTTCAGTGCATATTGACACTCAAATTTGGATTTAAAATCTGAATTTTTCTGTACATGATTACTGCTCCAGGATCCTTTGGAATCTTTGGTTATCATCAGCTTTACTACAAGGCTTCATTTTGACAATCTTGTTAGAAATGATGGTTGAATAGGATATCAAATGAAAATTTGGAAGAAAACAAGTTTGTTTGTTGGGGTTTTTTTAGAACCTTCAAGTCTTCCAGAAAGGTTATGTTCCTTACTGGAAAGTTTCATATTTTGATTTCTGAATAGTTTTTAAAATTTTGTAGTTTAATGAAACTCAGCATACTTCTAGTGTAATGGGTATCAGTAGAATAATTTTTAAGGGATGATTTCAAGGTCAACATTTTTATGTGTTTATAGGCTCTAACATCAGCACACTATTAAATCTCTACAAATAAATGCCTCATCATTTTAATTTTTGTTTTTGTGCTTTTGTTTTTGTTTTTTTTTTTTTTTCTTTATTCACTGGTATATACAGAGATTATATTGTTTTATTCCAGAGTGATCTATATAATTGTTATTGACATGCCATTCCAAATGTGCAAAGCCAAAATGAAGACTGACTTAGGAAATAGGTTATAAAGAAAAATGAGGAATCATTAAAAGAGGTGAAAAATTAAAATATTTTAAAACCAAAGTCAGGTGCTTTTCCTCCTTAATTTCATTCACAAGAAGGTCATAGTGCAGAAAAAAAAAGAGAAAATTTTATCTTCTGATTTTGCTTAAGAGATCTTTTAATGGAAGACTACTTAATATAGAGCTCTGAAAAGACAGAGATCTAAATGTAATCTAAATAATAATTAAAAGTAGGTGCAAGAGGACACACAACTAGCCATGGGCTAGTATTATAAGCAGTCTGAGCATCCACTTGGCACAGCTGTTCCCTCAATTTTTGTAGTTATGTTAAATAAAAATGTTAAAAAATCATATTTTGCTGAGAATTTCTGGTGGGAGTCTGAGAAAGTGCTAGTAGGTCAAAACATAGGTAAAGGTGCTTTTACAGCTGTAACCCCCAAGGATGATGGGAAACGTGAAATAATAGAGAGAAAAATCAAAGGGGTTTGAGCATAAAGGTTTGTCAAAGCCAGAAAAGGATGACATGACATAATTGACATGTAATATTTGGTTGATGATATAGATGGGCATGGCCAAACCTACAACTGATGACATGAGTATCCTCCCTATAAAAACAAAGGAGGAAATTCATTAGTCCTATCAGTGAAGGCCAGCTGTTAAAGGCTTTAGAAAAATTGAAGAGGGTTTTATGCAAGGGACTTCTGTGAGACCAAATTTTAAATTTTTGTTTTAGTGATGCACAGCTTGAGTTGATGGCCAGATGTTCATACAGAGATAACTGAAAAGTAGTGTGTTTAATTTGGATAAGGAATGCTCCTTCTAAAAGATTAAATGTAATGGGGGATGACATGAGAGTGTGAGTTGCAAGCTGACTGTCTCCGTGTATACTTTGCAGAGTTGAAGTGTTGAATATGTTTGCTTTTTCACTGAGGTGAGTGATATCTTGTTCATTTCTTCATTGATCTTCTTGGAAGCCAGGCAGAGTTTAAGAGACATCTAATAAAAATGAATTCATCAATATCTGTTTTATAAGCTAAGAAATATTTAAACAGACTAAAAAACTCTCCTTAATGTTAGGAAGACCAGACAAGTTTTCTAGAAGAAGGCTGTTTCCTTGAACAGTAAAAACAAGTTCTGAATAATGATTAATGAGAAAACATGTGAAGATGTTTAGTTTTAAACCTTGTGGCATTGACTTTGCAATCAGCTTCATTCTGAGCTGCTGGGAAATGGCACAGACAGTGAGATGTGGGTCAAGACTGGGTGGCAGTTTGAAGAAAAAACAGAGCAGGTAAGCAGCCATCTGATTTACCAGCAGTTTTGTGTATTCTTATAGAAAGCCAGTGCTGGCAAGAATGGGAAAAATGCCTGGTGCTGACATTTATTCATCCTTTCAGATGGAGTATAGAAGATTGCTGGGTTTGGGATTTTGTGGTAGTTTGTGGTTTTTTTTTTTTTTTTTTTTTTTTTTTTTTTTTTTTTTTTTTTTTTTTTTTTTTTTTTTTTTTTTTTTGTTTTTCGTTTTTTGTTCTTTTTGTTCTTTTTGTTGTTGTTGTTGTTGTTTTTCCAGATGTTAATGTAAATGTTAGAGAAGAGTTACTCATCTATTTTCAGCAAAGCTAATTTTCCAGATCTGAGCTCTGTTGGCTTCAGTTATTGGAAGTGAATACCAGATAACCACAAAAAGCACAAGAATTCAGTTTTTTCATAAGAAATCACTACAAATTAACTTAACTGCATTTGGTTTCATTTAACTATATTTGAAAACTCTAAAGCTGAGACTAATAGACCAGTACCAAACTTTGAGTCTTGTTCATTTATATTAAACATATCTAAACTATATATAAACAATTGGGTTCACTTTTTTTTTTTTTTTTTTTTTTTTTTTTTTTTTTTTTTTTTTTTTTTTTTTTTTTTTTTCCTCTTTACCCCTTCCCCTCTCTCCCCTCCATCCAATATGGCAAAATATACAATCCTGGCAAGAATAAGATTACTTTGTTTCTTGTTATTGCTTGACTATACAAAATTCACTCTCAGCATCCAATCAAGTTGTTCCACTGTGGCAAAGCAAAAACAGTCTCAGCTGCTTAATTTATGTTTTGGTGTTCCTTACATTTAAGCAGATTTTCAATACAGCTCCATAGAAAATAACTGGATTTAATTTCTGTATTCTTGTGTGATTGTTTGGAAGATAATTGAAGGTAGGTAAGGCTATGAGGTCATAGCTTTTATAGCATCAGTTTTGTTTACAGAGGTTTGTTAAAAGCAGTGGGCAGTACCAGTACTCAGTAATTTTTGGGACGTTTGCTCTCTGAAGCAGGTAGTATAAGGATCATGCTAAAGAGACAATATAAACTGTGAAAAGTCAATATAAGATGTCAGTTGTATGCAAATCTTCTAGTTCATTACATTGCTGTGTTGAGCCGTGATATATATATTTGAGTGGGATCACTTGCATCCTAGAAACCTTGCATTAGTTTCTGCAGGACTCAGCTGCAGTCACCTCCAGTAAGAAAGTGGAAAGGACCCTTGGTTGTTCTGCTTGTGGGCATTGAGGACATGCAGAGACTGACTGACTGACTGACTGAGTGGCAGATTATTCTGGATCACTGCATTTTATGAATATTTATTGTTCCAATTTTAGTTGTAATCAGTTCCCTACCTGTTCCCTATCCTTTGTCTCCTCAGTGTTTTCATAGATGACAAACATTGTCCAGAGGGTCTTTGGAAACATATCTCAGCTTTGAACTTTGTGTTGAATATAAGATAGTCATCTGAAGATGTGTGTTTTAAAGCTTTGAGGATATAGTGTTTAAAAAGCGTAGGTAGGAACAGTGCTGAAGAGGCAGAACTAAAATAGAAAATAGGATACTTCACTCAAGCATAGTGAAAACTTGAAGCAGCAATAATGACAACCATAGAGGAAGCTGCTGTTTAACATCAGCCTGGATAACTACATGAGACTAGGAGCAAAGAGTGTTTTTTCTTTTCTAGGGGAAAAAGACTGGCAGAAATTCATCTTCTGAGGGAAAGAAGTGAAAGAGATCATTGCCTACTGATAGAAAAGTTTTTAAAGCCTTCTCAGAGTGCTCTGGCAATTTACTGTGTCTTTTCTCTTGCAGATCTTCAGTGAAAACTGGGAGTTGCATTAATTAAGCTATTTATGAATCTTTCCTGCCTCTATTAACTTATAGGACAGGATTATTAGACCTATTTTATCGACTCACAGAAAAGGCAGAGAAAGAAAGAAAGAAAGACACCAAAGCTGAGATCTTCAAAGTACCCAAACTCCATCAGGAAAGTTTTTGGTACCTTGCTTGTTTATGTATCTGTGGCCCAGGGGTCAGCTGACAAAATGCTCTGGACAGGAATGAGTGGTTCAATCTCTGTTTGCCATCTCAAGGCTGGTGCCATAACCAGTAAGACCTCTTTATCAGTTTTTGTTTTGTTGATTAGATATCCTTCTTATAAAATTAGTTTCAAAGTGTTTTAGTTGGTGTGCTATAATAGTTGCCATTTGAATTGCTATTTTTTTCCAGAGGGATTTCTCTAGAATATATGTAGTAGAAATTTTTGCCAAAAGAATTAAGTCAAGATTATGTCCAAACATAAATAGAGAAAAAATTCCAAATGGACAGAATCTGTTTTCCAAAACACATTCTGATTTTTTCATCTTCATAATTTCTACCTCAAGTTAATTATTTTCTTACAAGATCATGTAATATTCATGATGAAACAGGTGGAATTACCTGACCTTTTATTAAAAATTGTATAGTTGCAGCTTTTTTATGATTTGGGGCAATAAAGACCAACTTTGCTACAATTTTATTTTCTGTGCCAAGCACATTGTTAAACTCTGAAGACCTGAACACCTGAATCCACTTTAAATTCAGATGTACTTCTTCACAATAACGATGCCCTAATGTTTTAAGTTTCCTAGGGTAATTTTTCCTGAAGTGTGATCATTATGGGTCATAATGATAATTATGAACTTTTTAAAAAAATTTTTGAAACACTAGATTGTTGTATACAATGGTTATTTAAATATATTCTGTAGTATAGGTGAATTATAAGGATGAGTGGCATGACATACCTAATAGGTGTTTTCTAATGGTATTTTCTAAGAGGAGATGTAACCACCTGAAAAGGAATGGTAGAATTCTAGTTTCCTTTGTTCATAAAATTTGTTTCCTAGAGCAAGATGGTAAAATTACTGCAGTTGTACAAATGCTGTACTACATTCCAATTAGTCTATATTTAATGAGGAGAAAAGTAGGATTGAGGCAGTGCGATGAGACTTGCTGTTGCAGCAAGCACTATTAACTTCTTTATCTAACACATTTATTTTCATTCTGCAGCCTAAAACCTTCATAGCCATCTCTGGTCTGCAGTGTTTCAAGCACGCATCTGAACTGCAAGCCTTCATGCAAACATTATAGTGCAGAGCAAAAACCAGCTGCAATTAAATCAAATGCATGTTTTTAATTCAAATGCACATTTCTGAAACCATTCAGCACAGACTGTGTTATGAACATTCTTTGCTGTGGAGCATCTCTAATAGAATAACACATTGTATAATGTCTGTGTGCCTGCACTGCACAGATGAGTTCTGCTTTCAGATATGTGCATATGGCTTTTGTAATGTAAGAAAATATCTTCTCAAGACAAATATACCACTGCTTGCCTTTTGAAAAATACTCATGGAAGGCCTGAAAGGGTACAGAGAACATTTTCCTATCACAAACAAAATTCTTGTTATGTAATTTCTTTGGCTTCAAAAATCAAGCAGGCTCTTTGGTTCTATACTGGGATTTTGAACCTGCCAACTCTGACAGCTCCATGTAACCATGAAATGTTGTTTGGTGGTGTCACAGTAAGCATCTCTACTTAGTTTGCTTTAACCTTGTTCTCCAGATGAGATTAAAAAATGCTTCAAAGGTGTATCTGTCAACAGTTAATATGAAAGTCGTATCATCTGTGCTCCTACAGAACAAGTTACATATGGTTTTTGTTATAAGTGAAAAGTAGGTAAGTAAGATTTTGAGATTATGAATCTAAAGAACAAAAGAAGAGAAGAGAATTTCAGGCTCTTTTGTGGAGACATTTGTGAGGTTTTGGTTTGTCATTATAGTATAAAAATATTACTAAAGTATATAAAGTACTATAAAATTTATAGTTATTTGTAAGTGAATTTAGATATTTTTATGACAATTACTCTGTTTTTTGGTGTTTGTTTGTTTGGTTTATTGTTTTTGTTTGTTTGTTTTTTGTTTTGTTTTTTGTTTTTTTCTGAATCATACACATATGATCATTTCGTTAAAAAGGTTTCAATAAAATATTTACATGTGGTCTTGGGTGAGTGAAAGAGGAACTTTTATGGTTTACAAATTTCCATTTTTTATTTTTATCTTTAAATGGTGCTGTAAACAGAAGTTGTGTTATGCACAGTCATATTCTAGGCACCCTGCTATAGATTTCAAGTAAATATCTCCTTATTAAATGTCTTTTCCAACATCCCAAAATGTGATTTACTTGCAGCTCTTATCAAATAAATAACCATGCTAGTCCTAAATTAGTATTGTTTTAACTTTCCTCATTTCAGAATTACCATATTATTCTCCATAATTTTTATTTATTCTAAATTATTTTATTTAACTTTTGGTCAGTATCCTCATCAGCACTGTTTGTCCTTAAACCTACTTTACAATAAACACAGGGAAAAGTCCTTATTAGCCAAAGTTGTTTTTTCAGTTGGTTTGTTGCGTTTTTCTTTTTCCAGTTTTAAACTGACCAGACTCTTCCCTCATGGGTGTGCCCGTAAATCCCTTCCAAATTAAACACAGAGATATAAAACCAGTATGCAAACAATAGCAATAGAAGTGCATCTTATTGACTCCTTCTTGCTTTTCTTCTTGAGGATCCTTATGCGTGGCCTTCAAATATTCTACAAGAGAGAAATGCTCTCAGATGCACATCTTGCTTTTTCATGTGACTTGTAGTGATTAGAGTTTTAATTGTAATAATTGAACAGTAGAATGCTGGTTCTTATTCCTCCTTGAAGTTGTCCTCTTTGGAGAGAGCTTGATTAGAAACATATTTTACCCCATCAATTTCTTTCCTTAATTCTTAGGGAAAAAATGCAAATTTTGATTTAATCTGCTTTTAGAACTTTTGATCTCTAAACATATGTGGTTAACTATCTTTTTTTCCATGTTCCAAACTGGTCCTTTAAACCTGTTTTTCACCCATCCAGAGACTGATGCCTATCTTACGATTATTCTATTAAATAAAAACAATTTTCTCATAGTAATGATAGGAATGAAAATATGACCTATTCCAAACACTATAGAGCTGAAGACATCTTATAGCTTTTTATGTATGAGTATCATCCATGAAATTGTTAATTATCTTCAGGAGTATTTGTTTAATTTAGCTGTGAATTCTCATTGCAGCTAACGTCAAACACATTAAATTAGTTGTAGTATTTCTATGTGTGTGTATTTTTCTGTAGGCATAAATACATGGCAGCTGAAAGGTTCTGAGGCTTGAATTACTGTTTTTGGAGTTTTTCCTGCTCAAATATGGTACAATTACACCCTATAATATTGAAGAAAAGCAGGGAAAACCAGAAGCCTTAGAAAATGTTGATAAACAGGTAACAGAATATCCAAGATTTACTTCCCTACCATGACCACAATGATTTCCCAGGCTGGTATATAAGTAGAATTTTGTAAGACTCTTGGACAGCTGCCACTAGCTAAGAATAAAATCATTCAAGATGTGTGGAATAATCACAAATATTATGCTAAAACTTTCAAATTATCTAGCCATGTTATACTGGAAGGAGAAGATGACTGTGCATTATAATATTGCAACTTTTGAAAAGGAAGAGCCTGGAGCTGATGAACCAGATTGGTGGTTTTTAATGAAAGTGAACACAGTTAATCTGTGTATAGTTTCATTGACAAGGTTCTGCACTTAGGAGTACAGCACAGATGGTATAAGCAATGAATACTTATGACTGACTGTAATTGATCCTATCAACAATGACATACCTTTATAACTGGGTTGTATCACTTTACGTCACATATGGTTAATTAAGTAAGAAGGGCCCAAATACACTAAGGAGATTTTTGTTTATACTTAAGAAAACAGTCTAGACAGGTGTTAATGTAAATGAAGTTAGTACTTGTCAAAGGTGAAATTCTCCATATGTAGCACTGCTTCAATTTCCAAATAAATATAATTTGCTTATGTCTACATTAGCAAGTAGTGAGTAGCAATAGTACCTGATCTGCAGAGTGAAACGGTGCTGAGGATCCTGCTTTCCCCACTGTGGGGATCAGTGGGAGAATGGAGCTTCCTTCAGCTTGGCTCTGTTCTGATGCCACTGAGAGGACATCATGGCTAGGTGCAGACATGGAGGGGTCATTTGGCTTAGGTTCATTCCCTGTATTTAGTACCTTATATATATCTTGGGTAGCTACATTTTTTTCATCCATAAAACAAAGCTTGCCCTTAATTTGCAACATCCTTCGACCTCAATAAGAAGAACTTTGCTTCCTGAAATAATCCCTCCTTGCATGCTTTCTGAATTGCCATTACAGACATGAATTGTCTTTCATGTGTAGATGTCTGCCCCACGATGGTGTGGCACAACATCATCATATAGTAGAGATTATTAAATTAATTTTTGCATGTTCTGCATTTGTTTGGGTTTATTTATTTAGTTAGGTAGTCTGTCTCTTGTAGAAATACTGTTGGAAAAATTACGTGTCCTAAATTCTTTCATTTTATGGACTGTATTTTCCACTGCCAAGCACACCTTGGCATTCACCTTATTTCTGCTCTACATTTGAAATGTTTTGTAGTAGTTTTACCTGCAAGTCACTGAATGTCTAGTTCAACTTACACATCAGGAACCACTGGCCACAACTGGGTGTTCCAGAAGAAAATCTCAACCATTTTCTGAGATGCAGCTGCAATAAATGCTCTTGTCATTCAAATGACTGCTAAACTGATAACCTTCTTGGCCGGTTGTTCTTCCAAAACAATTATTCCTACAGCGATTCTTTTCTTTATTAAAAAAGAAAGAAAAATTAATCAAACCCTTTCAGGCCTTACATATACTGTTCTAGAAAGAATAATGTTTCATGCCACCCAGTCCTTCTTTTTAATGTTAAGGTAGATTTTTGTTTTACTTTTTTTCTTCTGGACATACATTTTGCTTCTGGTTTTCTCTAGCAGGTTCCCCTTTCTTTCCAAGAAAATCCCTGTTTCTGTCTCTCTTTATCCTTAGCCCAGTTATATGTTCTGAAAGAGATCTCTGCTTCACCTCATGTGATTTTTACCAGTTTTTCCCATTTGGAAACATTGCAGCTGCTTGAAAACCTTAATTTGTCACTCCTGAAACACTTTGTGGATGTCATGCCTAAACTTTTCCATCTATCCCAGGTGGCTGTGTAATTTCCACATTTTGATTAAAAGCATCAGTTTTGGAAGCAGAAAGCTTGATGACATTCTTAAACTGACATTAACTTAGCTGTGATAACCATTAGCCTATTGCCAACATTTGACTGATCCAATGTTTCTTTGAATATTGTCAATGTTATAAAATGGTATGAAAAAGTTGTGCTAAAAATTATTTTACTAACACCTTCAACTTAGCAGCCTGCTTATTTATAAAGTGAAAACACACACAGTTACTTTGATTAGGATTGTATTCTGTTTTTAAATATATAATATCAAAAACATTATGAAATAGGACACACAAGATTCTTGTGGCACCTGGGATCTTGTATACACTAGAGAACATCAAACAGTTACTGAATAAAAAGTCCAAACTCCTTCTACCCCTTAAGAAACTGAGATTAAATAATTATGATACTTAGTCCTGTCACAGAAAGGGTTTTTTCCCCAAGAGAATATAATTTAAAATGTTGAAAAATCCTTGGTTGTGTATTTCTCTTTAACTTAAATTCTAGCTTAAACATCACAGAGCATTCATGTAGAATTTAGAAGTAAAAGAGCAAGGCCTAAAAGGGAATAGGCTCCTAAAGGCACATTTTCATTCCTGCTTATTGTAGAGTCTTTTAGATTTAGCTTCATTTTATTTCCATTTGTGTTTTTATGCTTAAAATTAATGCAAACGCTCTGTTTTTCTTCTTCGTAAAAAAAGCTGGAATTTTGTCAAAGTTTGTTGTAGTGTTGCTTGTACATAGTAAAAGAATAGCAAGCATAGCAACCTAAAAAATGGACTGAAGTAAATTAATTCCAGATTTAATGGTATGTTTTGACATACAGTCTGGAAAAGAACATGTTTTGGGGTGACCTAATTGTAAACTTCCAGCATCTGAAGAGACATCACAAGAAAGATGGAGAGAGACTATTTACAGGCACATGGAATGATAGGCCAAGGGGAAGTGGCTTCAAACTCAAAGAATTCTAGGATATCATTATTCTTTCAGATATTTTTCAGACAACTCCTAATAATTTCTTAATTGTAGTGCTTGCATACTATAAAATATGCACTAAAGTATCTTGATAAATCAGTTTAAATTGAAAGATTTGGGAAGCCTCTTAGTAGTGCCTGAGCTCTAAGTTTTTCAAAACAAGAACAACAAGAAGTCTTACATTCTATAAAACACTACTCTATGCTGAGTTACTGTGTGGTCAGTCCTTCTGTGCCTTGTTCCCATTGAAGCACTGTCTCCACTCAAAGTTTCCAAATAACTTTAGGAATAATATCAGCCAGAACCCTCAGCAGAGTGTAACGCTATTTCTGAAGGAAAGGTTCATGTATGATCATAAGAGGCTGGCAGGAGGGTGCGAGGGAAAAAAAATTTTGGTATAATTCTTTCTTCCATGGGAACTACTTTCTTTTTTCTACTTAAAGATGACCACATAATTGCCAAATTCTTGTGAATTATGATCTTTGATAGAAAAAAGTGGGTTTGTAGATAAAGCAAAAGTCACCAGGGGCAAATTTAATACTTATATTAGAAGATTGTTCTATAATCTTCAAAATATAATATATTTTGTTGCTCATGGTTATCAAAATCTTTATGTATATGTTATTAGATGACACAAAGAAATTATAAGAATGATATCAAATCTGAAACCAAGTATTATCAGCCATGCTGCAAGAATTTTTTTGCAGTGGTCATGAAGATGCAAATGAGGCAATTCAGTGCAAAAGTACAGTTAGGAACAAGAGCAGCAACTTCTGAGTTGAAAGTTAAGTCTGTGGAGGTCATTAAAAAGCAGAAGAAAAAATCAAGCATATTTGTCTATTAAACATTATTATGATTTATTTGGTGCAATATAATACTTGTGTTCCTTGGACTCAAGTGAGAAAGAAGGGAAATCTGGGAATTAAATCTATTTTAGGAAAGAAATGCAGGATCAAGTAGTCTTACTAATCTTAAATACTGTTCCAGGTATCTGTTAAAGATATTGTTGATCTGATATTTAGAAAATCACAAATTTTGCTTTGTCATATTTTCTTGCTTTATCCATTCTATTCCAGTAAAAATAGGAATATTTTCCCAGTATTGTGTGTGTGTTGATAAGCAAATAACTGATAGCAAAATAAGGAAGGCTTTTATATATTCTCATGAAGTTGCATGTGCAGTNTTTTGAAGTTGCATGTGCAGTTTGCTTTTATGTATCTTTGTATGAAAACATGTTCTACCTAATTATTAAGGGATTCATGCTATATGAAGGTAGAAGTTTATTTAAAGAACCAAAAAAGGGAAGAAATTAGTAAATAGAAATGTTGACAAGATATATCTATATGGCATTTAGCATTTATAGTCGTTGCTTATCAATTCTGTCTAGAAAAGAAAGAAACTGATTCCATGTGGAAATCTAAACAATTTGGTTAAATATGAAATATTAATTGCTTAGCAGGTCAAGAGAAGGACAATATAAAGCCTCAAAGATAAGAAACATTTGCAAACATTTTTATCTGTATTCCACCAAAAAAAAAAATTTGTAAGGTCATTTTATTGTCAATTTAGATGAAAAAGAAACAAACAAAAACAAACCCCAAAATCTCCAAAATTTCCCAACACATAAAATGCTGAATAGTAACTGGTCAAAACAAGACTTTCTCAGAACATGTACATGAAATTTCATCGTTTTCAGGAGGAATTATTTTTTAAGATTACCACCTTTACTCAGGCTCCACATCCACAGGTTTCTTCACCATTCCAGCTTCTCTCCAACTTGGCTCATTGTACCTTCCTTACCTCTTCCACCTTGTTGCTGCAAAAATCAGCACCTTTTGTTATGCCAGTGCCTTCTACCCTCTGCTCAATGCCCTTCCATTAACAAGAGTCTTACTCTTGTGCATCAAGAACCTACAACCACCTCTTTGAAATACTTTTAAGCTCAGCCTCCACCAAAAAGCATAATCTAATTGTGAGCATGGAACTGCCATTTACTACAACAGTTGGCAATTCTTTGTGCTATTAGTTCAGTTTTAAAACTTTGGGATTTGCAAGGAATAGACTTAAATTGAATGAGTAAACTGAAGAGCCAAACAAACGAAACCTTTGTTTTCTTTTTTCACTACTGAAACTAGAAATTAGCTGGTTTTATTGGTCTTGATTGTGTTCTATGGTTCAGTGATCACCATCAGCTCTGGAGCCTGTTCGACTATGGTCTATAGAATGGTCTTCCAGGTTCTTAACTTCTAAGGCAATTTTCTGTGTGTCTTCCACCATGCTGACAGAGTAAATCTGATGAATAATAGACTATCATTCCATGTTTATAAGATTTA
>WEIU01024405.1:0-36146 GCA_013389925.1 Aegithalos caudatus
ATCTTTAAACACACCAAACAAGAAAAATATATATGACAAAAAAATTCCATAAACCTTTGAATTATAGGCTTTCTTTGAGAACTTTGGTCTCTTAACATGAAAGAGGAGAACAGACTGTACATACATGTAACTAATACAGAATTGACTCCCCAAAATACTACTGAAGAATTTCTCTTCATACAGAAAACAAGTACAGAGTAGAATGGATGTATTCTTGGAAAGTCTAGTCCACGTACATAAATAATATTTCACAGTTTTATGTATGAATCACATAATAAGCATGTAGACAGTGGTTATATTAAATACTATATTTCTAATACATTTGTCATGAGATAAACGGGGTTAGTATTTATTTTTCTATGGGAATTGGTATACAGTGTTAGGGAAAAAGATTCAGTGTTGCTCTATCAGCAACAAAGACTATTTTGAAATTCTCAATATTTACCCCATGCATTTTTGTTGACATCTTTAATATGATCATGTAGCATCCATCAGTACATCTTACAAACAAGGTGATAAAAAAGTAGATAGTTTGAACTGGTATTCTTTGACTAATTGCATTACAAGTAAAGTTTTAAAATTCATCTGTTTAGCTAACAGAAGCAGAAGGATTTTATCTCCAGCTGTGTTAGATGCAGGTTATGGAGGTGAATACCGTAAGATCTGCAGGGTCCAGCCTGCTCAGATTTGTGGCTACAATAAATAATGAGACACAGCATGATCTAGGGTGTCTTGTAAATCAAAAGGGTTTAATAAATGAAATTAAATAATACAGAAACAAAATATATAAACCATGCACAGTGTAAGGAGATCCTACACCTGGTACAACACCTAGAAAATGCTGTTGGTTCTATTGTTCTGTCCCTTTTTCTACCCAATATTCAAGGATGGTTCTATTTGAAAAGTGCCAATAGGAAACCTTACAGGGTTTGATGAACAGAGGAAAGGTCCAGCAGATGTTTCTCTCTTGGCACTCAGCCAATTACAAAGGGACATACACAGAACCTTCCAGGTAAATTTCCTAATAAGTCAAGGAGTAAACTGAAACTTTTTTCCTTATATAGAAACACCTACTCAAGTGCGGGAGGTGCATTAATACAGCAGGTTTTTCCCTTGTAGTTGCCTGCAGATTTTATGGTTCTAACTAAACTACTGCAAAGTTTTATAGCATCCTAAACTCAGAACATCTGAGGCTGCTGGAAGCCCCAGACTGCTAGGTCTCCTGAGACAAGGGCAAGCTGTGGAGTAGTCTTTGGTCCTGGAGGAAGAGTGAGATGGTGAAGCTCTGCAGTGCTTTTTCAAAATGTGCCAGTTACAGCTCAACAGTCAGCTCATCATTTCCAGGGCAACCATGCTCATGGGAAAGGGGGAGGTTTTGCTGAGCTGCACCAGTGAAGTACAGGAACTGGGAAAGGATTATAAAAATAAATGGGTTACAGAAGAAGCAGCAGTAAAGTAGGGTGTTTCTTGCTAACAATGGAGAAATCTAGATAAACATTACCAAAACATGCTGAGGATTTAAAATCATTGATTTTCCCCTCTTACCGGTTCTTTGTTGTGTACTTTAAAGAGTTTTACAGGTGCAGCTCAACAACTTGTTCATGCTTTGTATCCCTCCTAACCCAAATAATAGAAGGTAGAATGTTTTTAAAGAGCTGAACAGCATCAGGCTTGGCCTAATAAATTCTGAATTTTTAGTTGTTCTGCACAGATGTACTGTGGTGTTTCCTGCATATCTCTGGAAATACCTGTATAGCTAATGAAGCTGAAAAAATCAATCACCAACGAAATTAAAAATTCCAAGGAATCTGGCATTATGAACCCGAACTCTCTGACAAGGAGATTGATGGAAACATCACTCACTCCTCACAAAGGCAGTATGATGAGACCTGCTCCCCCACCATCCTACACACACTGATCCTCGCATGGGTTTTAGCTCAGATTATCAACAATGATGACATATCTCACCAGAAATCCTCAATCTCACATTTAAAAGACCTAATACATGCAATTTGCTGGAGAGAGAAGTGAACCAAAATAAGGAGAATGAAAGCCTGAAGAGTAGAAATATTAAGATGAGCAGTAAAAAGAGAAAAAGAGAGAGGGTAAGATTTTGGTTTTTTACAAACAACCCTGCCTAGGTAACTAGAAATGCAATTAGAAGAGCCAACATAGTGAGATATTTCTAGTACATGTACTTTTGCTTATTTTTCAGAACTGGACAAGAGTGACCTAGTCTCAGTGCTAACAAAAATTCAATGCAAATAAATTAATAGAAAGGAGGACATTTTGTCTCTAGTTCACTTGTGTAAGAATTTTCATTTCTTATTTTTATTCACCTATTAATGCATGGGTATTTTACTGAGAGATGAAACCAACCATAAACTGGTTATTAACATGGCCAAAAGGCGGCTATGACACGTGAATAAAGGCATTATTGTTTCAGGTACAAACCTGGGATTTGAAGATTGAATACAAACTCAGGAGGTATTTGATGGTTGTGAGGTTGTGTGCAAATCCTCAGGGTTACTTGATCATAGCGCTTTAAAGATCTCAATTCCAGATTTGTTAGCTCAGAAGAAAAGTGATACCTTACCTCTGACCAAAAGAGAACTACTGTATTGCAAGAGGATATATTGCTAAGGATAAGAACCCACAAAGGCAAGGAAGTGTATTAAATCATGGAGGTTTAGACAGCCTGTTTTAAGCCAATATTACATTCTTACCAGGAAACACTATATATTTGATAGGATTTGTTTAAGGACCACAAAATGGTGCTCATTCAGGTGTTGATGAAAATATGTTGGAGACCATATAGAAAGTTGTTTAAGGACTGAGAAGTTGATGAGAAAATTTTGAGACATTACGTATGATCCAATGAACAGGAGCATGGAAGGATCTTTAAGGCTTGTTGCAACCTGCCAAAACCCTCCAGATCAGACAAAGCAAAAAAGTTATTCCTACTAGTCCAGGAAATATAGATTTCTAAACCAAATATGAATTAACTGATTTTCAGAAGGAGAGTACTGTCATCATTATAGTCAGTAATATCCAAGAATTTTTTATGGGGTTACAGGTTTGATGTTTTTCCATCACAGAGGGAAGGTATCATACCACAGCCTGGCACAGTCATACTCCTGCCCACATTTCTGGACGTAATGGCTTTGCTTACTAACTTGCATAATCAAAGATGTGCATGCCAAGAAACACTTGACCTGCTGTACATTTCTGCACTGCTTTTCTGTCTCTGTTCAGTAAATTCAATAATTTCAGGAAAGGGTACATTTAATTGTTAGTGATTTACTGGTTGCTGTGCAATATAAACAGTATATATTCAATAGATTCATTTGGATATGTCCTGTGCAAGTAAAGGAAAGAGTCTGAGAGGTGCTGACAGATGGTGGTTAAGACTCATCTATTGCTATTTCTCAAAATCTTCCATTCCTGCTAGGAAAGATGGCAGTGAGAGCAGGCCCAAGTGCAGAAAGCATTTTCATGTGATTTTCACTATTCTGAAATAGTAGTCTTATAGCAAATTTTACTAACCTCTCAAGCAATTTGTTTTTGGAATGTGGCAAGTACAACATAGTGTTTGCTGATAGTCATATTGTAGTGTTTGTGAATTTAAGTGATTTAATCTGAGGTAGAAGTTTAGATATATAATTTTTACACCTTTTAATATTCAAATAACAGTTAAAAAGTGGTGGTTAAATGGCCACAGAAAAGCCCTATAATTTAGACGCCAACTGACATTTAGAAAAGTAAAATACAGTTTAATGATTAACTTGTTATGAATATTTGCACATGGCTATCTGGAGGCTTGAGAGGTAGGTCTGCATGAAAATCATGATGTTCAGCATGGTCATGTGCAAGGTCCTGCACCTGAGTTGGGGCAATCCCAATCATAAATACAGGCTGGATGAGGAACAAATTTAGAGGAGCCCTGGGGAGAAACACCTGGGAATGCCTGTGGATGAAAAACTCTATGCGGTGTGGCAGGGCAGTCTTGCAGTCCAGAAAACCAAGCATGTTCTGGGCTGCATGAAAGCAGCAGGACCAGCAGGTCAATTCTATCCCTCTACTCTGCTGTTTTAAGACTGCCCCTAGACCACTGCATCCAGATCTGGGATCTCCAGGACAAGAGAGATGTGGATTTGATGAAATAAGTCCAGAGTAGAGCCACAAAAATGATAAGACAGAGTACCTTTCCTAGGAAGACGTGATGAGGGAATTAGGGCTGTTCAGCCTGGAGCAGAGAGGAGTCAAGAGAGATCTTGTAGCACCTTCTGATACCTTAGGGCAGCTACAAGAAATGTGGAGAGTGACTTTTTATAAGGGAATATTTGACAGGACAAGGGGAATATCTTTAAGATGAATAAAGTAGGCTTCATGGATAAGATATAAGGAAGAAATTCATTACTGTTAGGGTGGTGATGCACTGGAACATGTTGCACATAGAAACTGGATGTCCCATCCTTGGAAGTGTTCAAGGCCAAGTTGGATGGTGTGCAGAACAATCAGGTCTGGTGGAAGGTGTTCTTGCCCATGGAATGGGGTTTTCAACTAGATGATATTTACGGTCCCTTCCAACCCAAACCATTCTATGATTCCATGATTTTATTATTTTTATTAAAATATCATTTTAAAGCTACTTTTCTTATTAAAGTTTGTCTTGGAGGGGAAAGATCTGACAAAGATTAGGAAAAGGAGAATGAAATGAAGGTGGCCACAGGGTTATCAGAGCTGCAGTTGTAGGTGCAGTGGAGCCAGACACAGCCCATAGAAGCTGTCTGTAGACTTGGACACATAACAATCCTTGTACACCATAGACACATCTAAAAACTACAGGTCCCTTCTCTTGGGCCAAAGCTGGCATATGCCAGCCTTCCCATGGCAGTATCCATGGAGAGGAGCCATTCTTTTCTCTCCTTAAAGTATCTGCTCATACTGTTACATCTTTCCTACTTCTTTTTCTTGTAAGTCCGCAGTACATTTCTTCTTGCCATTGTTATCCAGGGGATTAAAACAAAGATTAAAGAGGAGACAGAATATATGAATGCACATTGTCATAGTAACTATCTATATCTCTGCGTATGTGGATATACATTTCATAATCCAGTCTGTGTTTTCTCCTTAGTTGGAGATCAAGGCACCCATGCTGCGAGGTATTCACAAAGGTGTCTGTGTGGAAAAAAAATATTGTTTTTACATTGTGATTGAGTAGTTGAGTACACTTGCTGTCTCTAAGCTTGGAAGCTGTCAGAGTGTTTTTTTCTTAATCTGTTTAGTATTTATCTAAATACTGATTTACATTTAATAAAAAGGATTCTCTTTTTGTCCCAAGGGGAAGGACAGCCAACAGATGGATCACAAGAAATGTCCTTAACCACTTAGGATATTTTTGACATCTTGCTGAAGATTGCTTCATTATCAGTGAAATAAAATTTCTTCTCTGCTTTTCTGGCAGCTCTAGATTATTTAGAGGAAGCTATTGCTCTGTCAAAGATACTATGAAACATAAGGTTTTGAGTTACTGATTTATAATATTCTTGAGATGCTTTATGTTAGCACTTATTAGAAACAAGAAGTAATTAGAAAAAATGTAATTTTTAAATTTTCTTCTCATGTACCATTCATATAGATATTTTACTCAAAGATTAAGGCTCCAAATTTTCAGTTCAAATATTGATTTCATAATAACAATAAAATCCCCATAAAGTAGGTCAGATGGAATTGCTTTAATCACCTTGTTAGATTTTCTTTTGCTTTCACTTTATTTTGCCATAAACCCTAAACTTTTATTATTCAAACCAGTTTGTACAGTTAAGAAGAATGGATTCCACAAACCTCCCAAATTACACTCAGATAAGACAACTGAAAAATCAATAATCTATGAAAATTGTAATACATACTGAAAGACTGTAGATGGTCTCTCTCATTGCCTCAATAATGACAATAATAACCATTTATTTCCAACAAAAAATGTGTAAATTCACCACAAAATTACTTTTGGAAACTACAGATAAAATAAATTTAGATAAATAACAAATTATTTCTAAGGCATTGAAGAAGTAACCATTCTACCAATTAAAGGGTAAGGCTCTGCTATGAGGTCAATAGCTAATCAGGTACTCAGATGATTTTTAGGGTAATTTTTTATTCTGTACTCAACAGTATGAAATTGACTTAATTATTTGAAATTTCTTAATTCCTAATTCCTATGAAACCTTAAAAGATGATCCACTGATTGTTTTAATTTCTAAATTAACATATTACTAAATGATGATACCTAGGATGGAGTACAATGAACTGAAGCTTTCATAGTAGTTGGAAGAAAACATTAGACTGGATAAAAAAGAAGAATTCTAGAAGAACATTTGGGTATGTCTAGGTATACTTCTCTTGAGTGTGCTATGGAAGCAAAATAAAATCTTCCTAAAATATTCTTGAAAATATATTTAAGTATCCCAGAATAATTTACAGTCAGATGGTTGCCCCATGCCCTTCATGAGTTCCATAGCCACCAGGCAGTGGGCTGCTATAAGGCAACTGCAACTCCCTCCTCCCCCTTGATTTTTTTTTGCCAAGAAGTTGCTAAAAAATATCTTATCAGTTTTTATTCATCCAGCTCTAATAAACAATGATGCCAATAAAGTCTGTCAAAAGCAGAGTGAAACATGCTACCTAGAAAAAGGCATCTGAATAAAAACCAGATCTCCAAGCTTGGATCTTTTTCCAGACCTTTAGTCAGGGACCTATTTCCTCAGTAATATACTGTAACATTTAGATCTTTATGATGATCTGTAACCACAGTTTTTGGAAGACACGTAGTACCGCAGGAAAACTAAAACATTGTGTCAGCTCCTGCTGCCAAACAAAGTTGCTCTTGGCACCAAGTCACTTGCATGTGAACAGTGATTGAAACTGCTGTCCAAAGTTAAGGTCTAAGATAAAGTGCTGAAAAATTTAAGAGCTACATAGAAGGCTCTTTGCTTTTTGAAGGACTAGTTGTGTGTCAGGGTCTTCAAAAATACGATTTTATGATCTTTGTGTGAAACTCCCAATGTCTTCCAGTGAATGTATTTCAGTTCACTGCTTATATGGACTGAGGGAGGAAATTATCTAAGCAAGCTGCCTCTGTAGTCTTTCAGCTTCATACTTAATTTTAAACTAGTTTCACTTTTTTTTTTTTTTTTTTTTTTAAGCTTTTGATTTTGTAAGTCTGTAAAAGAATATGCTTAACACATTTTTTAAAATAAATTTATTGAGCTTTTACTTCCTTCAAAACATCCATGGTAGATTTTACATAGCAAATTTTTCTATCATGGCCACTTTAATATCAACTCTCCTTGCAGGACTGCTACACACCAAGGCTTATTATTATATTTATTGCCTCCTTACCTGAAGAATCCAAAGAACTGTTTAAGCTTCAACCCCAGAGTTGTGCACCTAGGCAGTTTAAATATGTTTCTTGAAGAGGTCTATGAACAGGCTATGTTTTTTTTGGTTTGCTTCTGCTGATTGAAGCATTCAGTAAAGCTCTTCTCAGGTAGATACCAGGAGAAATGTATTTTCTTACCAGCAATATAAAAAGATGTACACATTATCGAAGACAAACTATGGAATTTCTTCCATAGTACAGGNGGTACCAAGACCCAATGTATTTTCAAAAAAAAAAAAAAAAAAAAAAAAAAAAAAAAAATTTTTTCCTCTGGGTGTTATGAACTGGAGTGAAGAAATGTCATTATCACATTCTGTGCCTGGATGATGAACTTTGATCACTGCTCCTTTTATGGGATTTTAAAATTTTGCATGACTGGATAATTTCTCAAAGAAAACACATTTTATAAATGACAGCAGCACTGTATTTAAAAATGACAATACTCAAAGGTGCATTTATCATAGAATGGAAAGAGACCACCTGACAGTGATGGTAATGATCACAGTCTAAAAGCCAGCAGCAAGCAATACCCTTGATTTATCCATACACTAGCAAATCAACCAACTGTACCCAAAAACTGTTTGAATATTTTTTCTTTTAAGTACCCTCACACATAATAGCTTTCATGAAAGTTAGGTTAGGTTTTGTGATACACTCTGGTTTTTGTGATTTTTTTTCTACAGATCTAAATGATTCTGGTGTTTAAAGCCTGGCATAGGACTATTTGCAGTAAAATGAAATAAATAAAGAGTTTAATACCTTTTATTATAATGGCACAAGGGATACTCACACTTTTTACACTCTATTTCTCTGTCTCTGTAATTATGTAATATTGAATCTATTGCAATTTTATGTGAAAAAAGGAACTAGAGATATTTTATTATCCTCATTTTAGTCATTGTGATATTTTATTGGCAAAAGTCTACTCATACAAAACATTACTTTCTGAAAGTAATGCACACAAAATTGCTGATCAAGTATATGAAAGAGGAATAGTGACTTTCCTGGTATTAAATGAGGATTAATATATTTTGCATATTTCATGCTTATTGCTTTGTCTCTTTGTGAATGCATGGTCCCTGAGTTCCCTGAATTTTAAATAAAATCTTAAAATCTGATCAACTTTGCTTGTGGTCTGTTACAGTCCTCCATAAAACCAAATGATCTAAACTTGCAAGGAGCAAAGGGGATTCCTGAGTCCTACAGTCAGCTCTTGATTGTTTATTCTTAATCTCACAGTTTAATGTGCACTTTTTTGGTGTTTGGATGTAGATATACAAGTATGTAAGGAAAAGGGAGGAGAACAACTGAGAACTAAATTTAACTAGAGAGGAAAAGCCATTGAGGAGTGAATGGAATGAAAAGAAGGATTTTTTTATGCACAAATGAGAAGAGGGGTAATGTTTCTTCTTCTGATCAAGTGCAACCCACATTGTGTTTATAAGTTGCCCCATGAAAGGAAATGGGAAAATGCGAGTAAAATGGGTTAAATTATAAAAATTATAAATTTGTCTCTAGGAAGAAGACATAAATGGGGAAAAAAAAAGTATGGGCCATGTCTATATTTAGTATGGAAAAACATAATTATTCTACTGCTTAGGATAAGCATCCTTGGCCAGTCATTTAGATTTTAACTCCATGGTTCTCTCTGCATGAAGGATAAGATTTAGATAAAGGCCGTGGCAGGAGTGAGCACTTATGTTTAGTTCTTTTCACTGCAGCCAGATAATGTATCTCTGCTCTTCTCCTGTCACATGTATATAATGGTGGTACTATAACATCTTCACCCACATCTGATCTGTGCCAGGCTACCCTCAGGAAATTATGTATGTTTGTGTGCCCTAAAGTCCCAGCTGCTGGGAGGGATGTGCTGTGAGGGATAGGCTTGGACTGACAGTGACAAAACCTTTCCTCTCCCATCTCCACTGTCAATAATGTCAGTGTTTTAAATATTTCCAAATACATAGCATTATCTCTAATCAACAGAGGTCAAAAAGAAATGTGGCACTTAGCCTATTTTTTTCCTCAAGTCTTGTCAGAAGGATGAGAGTAGGAGCTGTTGCAGGCAAAAAATTCATGGTGTGAATATATATGTACTAAAATATAAATGAGTCTGAATGGGTTTAAAACTCATGTGAGCATGACAAGATAGTGGGTCTCATTTTTGTCTCAAGTAAGAGTGACTGAGAGGGAACTGTGGCAGGCAGTGAAAGTATACAGAAAGGATGAGTTTTGGTGGACAAATGTCTTCTGCCAGTTTTCACTGTCTACACTTTAATGCAAATCCAATATATAGTCACCTTATGAAAACCCTGGCCAATGTTTCCTCTATGAGCAGAAACTGAGATGTTACATGACACAACCACTGTTCATTACATTTGTGACATTTGCACATCGACTACCACTGCTTTTTACAGTTGGCACACATAGTTAACCTCAAAACTTGTGGCTTTCATTATTGTGGACAAAAAAAAACTCTTTAGAGAATAGACTAAAAGCTCTAGCATGTTTTCTTTTAATTCTAGGGATACTTGATATATACAAGAGTGATATATACAAGAGTGATATATACAAGAGTGATATATAAGAATGTATACTCAAGCTTAATAAAGTGAATGTTTTCAAAAAACATGCCCATACACATATGCTCACACACATACACACACACTCACACATTTTAATTATTTCACATTTCTTAAAGAAATATTTCATAAAATTAAGTTCTGCAGGAAAATGAAGCTGCTGTGCACCTAAAGGCTTTTTCTGGCAGTGTATCATTTACAGAGTCCTGAATTCTCATTCAGCAGGCAATAGGAAACTGATGCATTGATAGGAATCCTGTTATCTGTTTTAATAAAAACTTAATATCTTTTCTTTCCCCATACGCTTACAGAATTTTCAAGTAAATTTTTGTTCTGAATGCTACTGAACATCTAACAAACATCTACATCACATTTTCTTAATTCTTGGAGAAAGGTATTGAACAATTTCACTATTATATAGGTGAGTGCAGACTGGACAAGTAGCATGTTTGTAAGTCTTTAACAGTCAATCACAGAGAAAATGTTTGTGGGGCATCCCTGGCACATGCAAGTCTGTCAAATGCTTCACTGTACCTTTGTAAAGTGTTAATCAAAGGCAGTGTAATAAATTATATTGTCAAGATTTGTCTCTTTTTCTCTCTCTTATTGTTGTTGTTGCTGCTGTTGTGTGTAGCATCTATTAAGCTCCTGGTTTTCACAGAATGGCTTTTTTTTTTTTTTTCCTTATCTAAGGAGTGCATGAGTTATGTCAAGACCTGCCATATGTGTTTTTGACATGGCTAGAAAGGACATTATTTTGTTACTGAAGTGGTCTGCAAAAGCATATCAAAACAGGCTCCTTACACATTCCTTCCCTAAAATATAATTTAAATAACTTAGTCTTTGAGGTATTGATGAAAAACAGTTCATTGATTTCCAAGGCCTGAAGTGTAAAGTGGAGATCTCTCAAAGAAATGAAAGGCAATTTATTTTTATTTTTTTTTGCAGCCCACATGTTTTTCAATGTGTGAATATGTAAGGCAGACCACAAACACATACATGGTAGGTTTTTATTCAGGTGTATTTTCTCAAGGCCAAGTGTATTTACATTTGATTTATGCAGGTAAATGCTGATTGCTCACAGTTCATTTGCAGCTAACAAAGTTCTGAACATGTCTTCATTGTCTGTATTTTAAAATAGTGGGATCGCCTGTAGGCTATATGAAGTCCAAACAGAGACTATCCCTGATTACCAAGTGTGGAAGTCTCACACCTTGACCCAAAAAGTAGCTGAAACAATCAAATCTCATGGCAATGTTCCACCAGGGTGAAAATTGCTTTATTGAAATCACAATCCTGGACTGATTGGACACCATTTTTCAGTGAAATTTTTTGAGTACTCATCTTTTTGAGCAAGGCTTCTCTATTCCATCTGTGGGGATGTTGGAATTGTTTTATAAGTTTTAGTTATAAGTATAGTATAGTTTTAATTGTAACTTTAGTGTAGTTTTTTAGCCACTTTAGGTGGACCCCTGTCCTGGAATGTGTTCTTATCAGAAGTTGATAAGAGTTTCCAAGACAACCCAGGTCTCTGCCNGTTTATAACTTGTATCCACCTCTTGAATTGTTCTGGACAAAAACCCCCTGCAGCTCAGGTTCGGGGTCTCTCTTTGGAGGCTCTGAGCCTGGGGCCAGGGGCTTCCCCTGTGATCCCCGAATAAAACCTTTGCTCCCCAAGCATCAAGAGATTTCCCTTTTTCTGACCACGGCTGTGACAGCGAAGGTGATGGTGCAGAGCCAAGAACCCACACAAAGGCTCTGTTGGGGCATAGCCCAGACCGGGTGGTCAAGCCAACGCAGGGCGGGCCAGAGAGAGCTACGCACCACAACATCCATCTTTACATAATAAGAACTGAGGTTATGCAAAGAAAGTAGAAGCAAATAACCTTGAGGAAATTTTAATTAATTTTGAGAGTTGGGTCTGGAGACTGTTATTGTATTTGTCCAAATTGTTTCATGCATTCTTTCCTCAGGTTGCTGAGATTTAGGCAGAAACAAAGTGCTGCTGCAGTCTGGGACCAGCGTCTCCTTATATCTAGTTTCAGAGTCAGAGTTTGAAGACAGGGGGAGGTCATTCCAGACCACTCCCCGGAGCTCAACTTCACCTTCTAGTGTGTTTCCTAGCACTTTTTTATGTACAGTGCCACCTGCTTGGAATTTTGTCAGCCTAATGAATGGTCTTATTATAAATAATTTCTGCCATTATATGATCAACTTTTTTTTTTTCACTGATTTACAAAAATTAATATTCACAATGCATTTAAAATAATACAGAGAATCATAGTTCTGGGAATAATTAATTTTTAAAGATGGAAAAATATGAAGTATTATGACTATTTTAAATTTCAAATAATATGAGATCTAAATTTTAAAAACTCATATTCCACTTCAAGGCAGAGATGTTGATTCTTTCTTGATTTTGCTTGATTGGTTCAATTTCTAATGCATGAAGTTGTTTTTTGATGCATGAAGTTGTTTTTTGTTTTTGTTTTTGTTTGGTTTTTTTTTTTTTTATTTCACGAAACCTTTGGCGTTTCAGGTTATATTGTACATTGACCAAAGTGAGTGACTCCGTAACTTGTGTAACTTAGGCATTTAATAGAAGGGTTTTATCAGAAGTTTGTGGTACTTAAAGATATACTTATGTTTGCAAATCAGTTTTCCAGGCAGACAACAGAATGGTTACAATCAAATAAACATCTCACAATGGTAATTAAAAGACCTTAGTAAGTCTATAAAAATAATTGCATCCTTTGTCCGATCTTTACCTGAAAAAAAAATATAAATTAAATAGTCTTACTATAGTTTTAAGACCTCTTTTCCCCCATATTGCATCATTTGAAATTTATTGTATTGATGGGCAATGGACCAAGATGGAAGTTAACTTTCCTGATAACACCTTCAAACAACAGCAAAAGGGAAATATGACTATTTTACTGTAACCAGTTCAAAGGACCAGATTTTTTGTGAGGGTCAGAGTGATACGTGCCTGCTTCTCCCCTCCCTCCCCCTTCTGCCTCCCCCAAAAATTAAAAAAAAANGAAATAAAAAAAAAAAAAAAAAAATTAATCAGGGAGTCAGAGAACACAACTTTACTCAAAATAAAACCATGAAACTAAGAAAATTGTAGGTCAGTACACTCACATCTACTCCTGTGAAATCACAGGATAGAATACATTAGGCTTTCTCCTAAAATCTTTCTTCTAAGGGGGTGGAGGAGAGCAGTAGCAGATTCCAATGGAAGACATGCAAGGAGGGCCTTGCATGCTACTACTAATCAGCCAGAGGACTTTATTATTATTATTGTATGTAAATGCTCAGAAAAGGCCTTGCACAGAAAGGGTATTATGAATCAAGCAAAGAAATGCTGAAAAAAGACTGTGAAAGTTCAGCAAGAGGAGACAATTTTTTTTATATGTGTCCACACACAAGAGGATTTCTTTTTTTAGCTAAAGGATAGAGAGGGCGTCCTCAGAGTTTTAGCCCAAAGAAATTGTTCAGGCTTTAAGAATTGTCCTTTTAAAGCTGCCTTGTTAATGATAGCAGCCAGCAGATAATACACATCAATGACTTCAGCTTTGACAGTTGGGATTTGAATGTTCCACTGCTGCATATCCTTTTCAAGCAAACTATTCATATAACAGAGCTCTCTTTTTTCTTTTTTTTTTTTTTTTTTTTTTTTTTTTTTTTTTTTTTTTTTTTTTTTTTTTTTTTTTGGATTTGGGAAGTGCTATCAAACTGGGACCTCTTAATTTAAAAGAATTCATTTTTTTCTTTTTCTTTCTAAACCTTGTTAAGGAGTATAAGAATAACACAATGTGAAACTGATTTCTCCTGAAAGACAGAACAGCACTGTAATGAAAATGAAGCGGTGGTGTTGCAGATTGTAATCCTTCTGAAGAATAAAAAAGCCAAAGTTGAAAGTGAAACTCTGGCATATGCTGCCTAAGATGAAAGTTACTGCAAAAGGTATTGGTATTTTGACCTAATGGAAGATGTAAAGAGAATAATGAGGTTACATGACCTCACACTAGTTTTCAAATCAGTGCTTTCTTAAAGGAGCATTTTGTTGTCAGCAGCTGCCTACCAATTATATTATCTAATGAAATACACACCCAAAAGCAGTGGTCTCTCTTCTTTCTCCCATTCTATTTTTAAATAAAAATCAGAAGAAAGGCCTCATCTTAACTTTGAGTATAGTTTAGATGAATTTAAAGTAAGCTAATTTGAAAAGATAGTAAATAATCCTACACCATTCAGTCACTGGTTTTACATTCCTCTGCAATTATCTTTAAATAAGTCCTTTTAAGCATGCTTAATATGTAGTGTTTTTTTCTTCCTTTACTACTCTATGCCTCAGATAAAAATGACATTTCTGTAAGGAAACCTAAGTCATTATTCTTTGCCTTTGGGGATGTGTTCAAGGAGACTATGAATTGTTCAGGAATTGTAAGTGCCAGCCAATGCAGATTTTCACTGTGCTTCCCTGCCCTGTATGCTCCCACTGCTTCAAAGTAAATAGCTGCATCCTGTCAGCCACCACTTGATCAATGTCTTTGTAGTGACACAATAAGCTCCATGAAAACAGAAGGAGAAAAGATGAAGGTGATTAATGCTGGTGTAAAAAGTGCAATAGGAAAGAGGAGAGGGGATAAAAATAAACTCATACCTCAGGATCCCATGGATGTGCATTTTTGAAAGGGATTGGGCTGACACTTCAAGTAAGAGGTGTATACCCTGTTTTATCCCCACCCTTAAACATCACCCTTTTTACCTTATTAGCAGCTACTTCAAGTCTCGCTGTAAAAGGAAGAATTCTTTGCAGCTCATTTTTCTAAGGCACTTAAGGATCATTACTCTAGCACTAAGGAAAATGTTTTATTCATTTTGCCACAGACCAATTTCTTTGCTAAGACTTCTGTAACAAAATGCTACACAACTTAGCAAAGGTGTGATTGATTAAGCAAGAAGGAACAGAATTTGGGCATCCTGATGAAATTTTACCTCAGTCTGCTCAGTTAACATCAATCAGTTTTATTTGAGTAGTAACACTTGAATACTAACTAGGTGATTTCATCCATTGGAGAAAAATGGGTGACAATACCTTTAGGTTAATATTACTTGAACATTTTGTTCTTGAATAATTTATAACTATTAGTGATTGTCTGCCTCTTCACAATTGTCTTCTTTGCTCTCTGCTAAGGTGCTATCCATGCGGGTAGCATTGGTCTGAGGCAGAGAGACATGGTCCTCTGAGAATGAGTGTAACCAGTAGCACAGAAGCAATGTGTGCAAGCACAGTTAGGCTGTGTCCTCAGCCAAAAGTGCCATATCAACAAAGCCCACACATAACCAGTAGAACAGCATCTGCTCCAGAGTTGCAGGTTTGATGGTCAGGGTTGTCCTGCTGCAGCCCGGGACCAGCAGCTGCCTTCCCACTGGCTGAAGGTGTGCCCTGACTGCTGAACACGGGGCCTCACAGAGGCTCTGCCCAGCACACCTGTCAACATGCCCTGTATCCAGTATCAGCAAACATACGTGTTCTCTTCTGCCAAGGAGGTTTTTCAAGTAGCATATACACTTAGACAAGGCAGAATTGTCTTTAGCTGACAAAAATATTCAGTAGATTGTTCTGGATACCTATCAAAGACAGAAAAAAGCTGCCTGATTCTGGAACCAAAGTGTAACTTTCTAGACAATTCAACAGACACATAATTACGGAAGTTAGTGATCCCCTTTTCTTCACCAAAAGGCTGGTCAATGAGTGGGAAAGGCTGACTGTCAAAGTTGATAAGTCCTCGTCTCTGGAAGCTTTCAAAAGCCATGTGGATGTGGCACTTAGAGACATAGTTATTGGTGACTATGGTAGTAGTGCTACCCTGATGGTTGGACATGATGATTTTAAAGATCTTTTTCAACCTTAATGATTCTGTGATTTTATTCTTCAGTGTTGGACCTGCCAAAGTTTGGTTAATTGTTTGACTTGATTATCTTTGAGGTCTTTTCCAACCCTAATGACTCTTAAGATTCACTTTATATTATGAAATGTTTAATGCTTCACTCTAAATTATACACATCTGTCTCATATTAATAAGATTTATAAATGCTATCTGCATAGAACTAAGCAAAATATTTAGATTTTAATTTTTAGATTTAAAAAGTGATAACTCTACAGAAAACTTGTATAATAATGATAAAATTTCAATTATTATGTCATGTCTCATCGTGTAAAGTAATCAAGTCCCTTTCTTCAGGTCATCAAACTCCAGGGCTCATTTTGGTGCCTTTTTTGCCTGTCTCATCTTTGAGTAGTCCAGTCAACTTGCTAAAATATGTTTAGCTGGCTTTTAACACAGCACCAGTGGACTGGAAAAAAAAAATGGGGTATTTGGTTGAGGAGAATGTGATACAATTTGGATAGAATGTGCTTTGGATAGAATGTGCCCTGGACCTCTTTAGGTGCACTTGAGCCAAAGAGAATTGATTTGTATTGAACATAGGTGTAAAATTATATAATGAACTGACCTTTGTGGCAGACATAGATGACTCATTCTGAGGTGCAGATTTCCCTATGATAATATATTTCTAAAAAGAAAATAGAGGGGAAAAGGTAACCAGACCACATCAGTCAGGGTAGCCTAACTGAGCCAGGAATGTGTCGTCTTGAATTTCCTTCCTGTCAGAAATACCTTATATTATCAGCAAAGAGGAAAACCAATTACCATTACTTTCACATTTCTACATGATATGAAAGAGAGAGAAAGAAAAAAAATCCTTTATTATATATTCAGTTAAAAGTCTCTACTGGACCAAAAGGAGTTTTCTTCACCTCATGAAACACAAATAGTTTTAAAGAGATACATTCAAGCTGCTGTTACTTACATTGTCTTGCTCCAGGAAAATGTTAAACAGCTCTTAGAAAGGAAAACAGTGTGTGCTGTAAAGACCAATTCACAGCACTTGTCCTAATGACAGTGGATACCTGGTACCCATTGGCCCAGTCTTTTAGACTTCTTCATATATCAGTCAGAGGGGAAGGGAAAATGTGCTGCTGCAAAACCTTATATTGCAGAACATATAGATCATGCTATATTCTGTTCAGCAGAGAGGCCACACACAGCCACCAACACGCTGTGCAGCTGTGAGATGGAGCGACAAAGAAGCCTCCCTGGCTGGATGAGAAGAGTACTAGGTGTTCTTTGGGCAGAAGTGGTGATCCAAAGCTCTATTGGGATGAGCAGGATGAAGTTTTACCAATTTTGCCTTTGAGTTTTAACACATCTCCAGAGACACCTGACAGCCTGGATGAATTCTGGATTATTTTGGAAAATATGTGTTCTAATTCAGATAATGAAATGACCACCAGTAGCTTCAGGAACAGTAAATGGGAAAACTAACTATACACTAACCCATCTCATCCCTGTTCCTCAAGTAACAGTGAAGCAATTGGACATTTTTCCTGTGGGGTTTCTCTTTTATTTATGTGTGATTTTCTCATTGTTTATGCCATTGATACAGATCTCTGGTGGACTTATGTGCTGAAAAAACCTGTAACTATTGCTTGTGATAGTGATGTGGTGACTGAGGCAGTGCTTCCAGGTGAGCTGTGGAACTACTTCCTTCTTCTGCCCAAATGGGTTATCTGCCTGCCTGCCAGCCACAAGAGGAGGTGCTCTCACAGAATTTTCTGGAGCACTTACAAGAAAGAAAAACACATAAGTAACTGAATTAAGGATATCTTCCTTGTTTTTTCAAAATCCACTTATGTATTTCTTTCAAACTCTTTCTTCATCTGGTTTGCAATAGGACATCAAATCTGAAGGTATGGTAGACACACAAGGACATGGTAAGCTGACCTGGGTACGGAAAGAGTTATAATATAGGCTCCTGGTGGAAAGGCATAGGGTTATGTATCTATTTGAATCCCAAGGAAGGGAGAATATTTAATATGGGAGGGTGCCCTGCTGTGTTTCTCATTTGTATGTGCACACATGCACATACAGATGTATGGCCACTTACGCATGTGCAAGCTATTTCTGTAGAGTCAAATGGAATTTGGATCAAGACACAAATCATCTAAAACATCAAGCTCTATTCTTAGTCAAAAAATGACCTTTTCACAAGTTAAATGCACCTTTTCAAGTGACAGCTCATCGAATGAGAGGTAGCAGACTTGAGAAACTTGCTGACAAATGCCATCCTTGTTTTATTTCAAGGATCTAGGGCAAAGGGCATGTTGGAAATTATTAGGCCAGAAAAAAAATTGACATGTCAGACAGGCAGGCATTTAAGCTCCACAAAAGAGTTTGGTGGAAAAGATATTAATTCCTTCGAGTAATATTCTGAAACTTTGACATGTAATAATTTTTTAATCTATTGTTTTTGAATTTCAGCATAGTATGCACAGATTCTGCATGCAGTAAATTCCTCTTAATTGGAGCAGACTGGAGAACAGCTATCACTCTGATTAAGAAAAGACACACCTAACAACAAGTCTGACAAAACTGCTCCCTGAATTTTTACCTGGCAGAATAGATTAATTTTCTGCCATGACTGAAAGTCCACAACATTTATTGCCACAAGAGCAAAGCACAATCTTCAAAATCAGGTGAAATACTCTGTTCTGTATAATAAAGATTTGTAAAGTTAGAAATTTCTATTAAAAGAGACTCAAATTTAGAATGTTTTACTGGCACAACTTGATTTATTTAATATGACCTGAACTGAATTTTTAAAAATAAAAATGTGTAAACACACCTTTTTATTTTTAGGCTGATCAAAAAGAACTCTTTCACATGCCAGCACTTGTTTATAATTTTTAAGAAAAGTAAATTTCTAGCTACAAAACAGGTCTATTTTTTAAGCATTTATATGCAACATTAATGTAATAAGTCACATAACAGTCCAGTTACTACATAACACTGAAGGGTTTTTGAAGTCCTCTGGTAGATTGCAAAACAGAGGATTTGTTCATTAACTTGCTAGGCAGTATCTACTTTTATATACATTACAATATTGAAATTATTTCCCAGGGACACACTTTTACTCACTAGAAATAATATTGGGCTATGGTGCAACTAAAATAAGATAAAATGTACTGTAGCTAAACAAAACATAAATACAACATACAGATATATCAAAAGCACAGCCCATTTCAGAAAAACATCTCTAATGTTAACTTACAGGGTGATGTAAGAGGTGAGGAAAGGTAAATGGACTTAAAACTGTCCATTTCAACAAGCACCACGTGCTCACTTTGCATGCATGGATAGTTTGGCCAAACCATTGAGTCTGTAATGCTTAATGCTACATCTCTAGAAAACATGTGGCTCTTTAAACCACAGTCAGGTCTTCATATCAAACCTGTATGTCCCTAAAACTAAAATATAGGTAACAATTTTCTGAAGACTAACCCCATGACTCATTGTCTTATATTTGTCCTTGAAAAATCAATGTCTATTTCACAAGATATGGTGAAAAAATGTTTGTTTACCCTAGTAATTACTTAGACTAATTCCTAGAGTTATTTACATTATGCCTGTAATTATGTATGGTGAATAAAAGTTACTTAAGCAAGCACATTATTTGTGCAATACAAAGGTACTGTATACCATAGGAAAGCTCTGTACATGTTCAGCTTTCTGCTCTTTGTGCTGATAATAACTATTTGGTACAGAATGATCATCCTCTACTAGGATTGCTGCTTTCATTTTTTCAGTAGCTAAATGAGAATTGTAGATTTTAATGCACCATTATTAACTTATATTAAAAAGGCCTGACTGAAGATATTGTTGTGCATTTTCTTCCAAGAAAATGATCACATTCAGTCAATCTTGACAGTTTGAGATACGTCTAGATTAAACCTAACCTTATCTTACTGTAAACAACATTGTCTGAAGGCTTTTTGAAAATATTATCCTCATTTCCTGCTCTTGAAATTGAAAGTTACCTTCAATTGCAGGTTGAAAAATTCTCACTGATGCTGAACTCAGCAGAAGACCGGCAGCTACCCTTTGTGGCAGTGACCTGGCACTCAGCTGTGGGATCACCCCATGTCCTGCCTCCTTGTGTATGCAGTCTCAGCCTTGGGTTTGTTCCTCTGCAGATGAGTTGAAGGAGATTATTCCAGATTGAGAAGCAAAGCCCAAAACAACTGCTCAGTGCTTGGACATGGTGGATATATGCATGCCCATCAAAGATGCTGTTCAGGTACTATAAGCCACAGAGGCACAGAACCTTTAAAGTTGGAGGAATTCTTCAAGATCATCTAGTTCAATCATCAGCTCCATACCACCATAATCCCTCCTAAATTCTTTCCCAAAATGCCACATCTAGGTGCCTCATGAACACTTCCAGAGACAGTGACTTTACCACTGTACTGGGCAACCTATTTCAGTGCCTGCATACTCTTTCTGTGAAAAAAAGGTCTAACCTGAACCTCCCCTGATGTAACTTTAAGGCTAATTCTTCTTGTTCTGTTGCTTGAGACTTGGCAGAAGAGAATGGTTACCACCTGCTAGAACCTCTCTCAGGCAGTTGTAGAGAATGATGAGGTCTCCCCTGATCCTCCTCCTCTCCAGCTCCCTCAGATGCTCCTCATGACACTTTGTTTTCCAGACCCTACACCAGCTTGGTTGCTCTTCTTTGGGTGAGCTCTGACTCTTCAGTGTCCCTTTTGAAGGTAGGGGCTCAATACTGAACCTGAGTCTCAAGGTGCAGCTAGGCTAGACATCAAGACTTTATAACTATGCAGATTACCTGCTGCAGTCTGGGGTATGGTATTGTCCCTACAAAGTGACTGGGTATGATCTGCAGCCAGGTTAGAACTTGCATGAGGTTTAGAGCTTTGGTACCATTTTTGTCTCTGGACTGTTCTGGTTTGTGATTTCAAATTACATTTTGGCTGATGGCAAATCACACAATTATACAATGGCCTGAATATCAGAAGGGATTATTTTGAATGCTATGATTTTGGGGTGGGTGAGCATGGAAGATTTTGGCTTTAGTTCAAGTGTTGTTATGTTAAATTATATTATTACACTAAAGAAGAGTGTAAAAATTGAGATATTGTTATTAAAAATTGAGATATTGATATGCTATTACTTACCATAAGTAAGGATATTTACTGTATACAGCATTGTTTGCTGCATAAAACAAAAATTACTTTTTTTTTCTTTTTTTTTTTTTTTTTTTTTTTTTTTTTTTTTTTTAATTTGAAACCATCTATTTCTTAGCAGTTTATCATGATTTTCTGAACTTCACCAACATTCACCCAGACAATCACTCAGAAAACTTTTGCTATTGATGTTGGAGGTAAATCACAGCCTCCTAGTTCTCCTCCAAGGGCCTCCTGGTACATTTTATTTGGCTTCTGAAATAACTGAATGAATATATTTTTAAAATTTAAAAACTCTTGGTGTTGGTTCTCTCTGGTTCTTTGGACTCTTGCTCTTTGGACAAGCCTTCTCTAAGATCTGCATAGATGGTCCCATTAATTAAGTCCTGAACTATGAGAGTTAGCATTTCTTCCAAAGTTCTCATTTTTAATACTTTCTCAACTCAGCAAGTTTTAATATCTATGTAAACATCCAATCTGCTCTTGGATCCTTCTGAAGCCTTTGCTCCAGATATATGTCGTATCACTGAGTCCCAAGGACCCAGGTTGTGCCCTGGGGAAAGAGCTTCAGTGACTAGAGGTCCATGCTAGGATCTGCAAAAGTCTGGCTTTGATCTCTTTCTTTGTCAAAAGCTGTATGAATTGGGCCAATTCTTTAAAAGTTATTTACAATAAGATGTTTAGCAGAATTAAGGATTTTGTTAGGTATGCCTGAGTGTTACTGTGACTGAGGGGGTTTATATTTTTGGACATGACTCTATTTTTATACTCCTAAATATCTCCTTTATAAAGATTTCCTTTCTGTGGCTTCAGCTGTGTATAACCCACTAAACAGATTACACCTCACAGTTCCTCATACTCTCATGCAGGACAGCCATCGAAGGCTGGTGGGAGGAGTGCATCTCCTGGCAGGTACTATGCCTGGACAAACTGGCCCAAATAAGTCCCCAGTGTGTACCACAGAGCCAGCTGTGGGGAGCCACAATGCTGCTGCTGCTGGGGGAGGATGGCTCACTGAGGAAAGGCCAAACCCACCCTGCCTGCAGTGTCACTCTGTGTATCCTGGAGAGTTGTTCTCCACATTTTCTTCCCATCCTTGCTGGAGCTTACCCTCCCTTGGATCCTGTAGTTCCTGGGTTGCACCTGCCTTGTCACTCCTTGGCACTGGTGGCAGCAACTTGGCAAGAACTCCTGCATGGAAAAGTGTTTCACTGTGCAGGTGCTGAATGTGGTACCTGCAAGAAATATGGGGTTTCTTTGGAGACAAATCATTCAGATTTCCTCTTCCCCCGAAAGGCATTTAGGTGACACTGAAGAAATGTTGTATTTTAAACTTCTTTCTCATGAAATTATTGGAAGTTACAGAGCTGCAGTATATAAATATATAAGTAAAATGCTTGGCAGTATTTGGCATAACTTATTTATTTGTCTTTTAAAACTCAACAGTTAACACACCACTTATTTTAGTAGCTTGCATGCTGACATCCTATATGCCATTCTTTGGTTCCTTGACACTTTTTGCAGTTCTAGCCTTCCAAAACAGAGGAAAAAAAATAATGATAGAAAGCCTGAAATGTTCTTAATAGCACCCTAAGAGCAATAGAAACATGAATCTTATTCTGGGGACCAATAATGTACTTAGACTCCATGGTAAGGACATGCTGCACTTTAGCTGAAGCAATTAGTAAAGATTCTGGATGTCTATAGGAGGATTTAAGCAGATGACCTTGTGCAAGCCGGTGTTACTTGGAATGAAGCACTTGTGAATTTCCCTGAAACTGCTAATAGGAGTTGGGGGAACAACAGACACCAGCACTTCAAGCCTTGTTTGGCCTGAAGAGTCACAAAGGACTTATTGTACTTTGTGCCTAATAGGCTTTTCTCTGAAAATCTTTAGCCATTAGTGTACCAAATATCCCTCTCCTTCTGCTGTATGTTATGTTCAGCAATTGCGTCAGCTAATAAACTCAATGTTCCCTTGAAATCCGGTCTGCACAAATTCAAATCTGTGATAATGTGCACTATAACATTTCCTTCAGGACAATCCATTCTGCATTTAAAACAACTCTGGAACTCTAACATAGAGCTCTGGAAAGTATCTGCTCTGGAGCCTTAAAAACTCATTCTTTGTACTGACCAAATCAGCATGACCTATGGATACCTCTTCTTTTTTATTCATTAAATTCAGGGACTGACAACTCAAAGATGATATCGACTCTTCTTTGATCACTCTCATGCAGTCTGAATAGTCTGGTTTGCTTCTTTTGACAAGACAAGCCTGAAATGCACAGTAAAGAATATAGGATGTCAAAATATAGGAGGCAAGGGTGCATGTATCAAAACTGAGGGATTGACAGCTTAAGTCTCATTTACAGAACTAAAAATGCTGAGGATAGTCATGGAGACAGAGAACTCTCTTTCAGCATTTGCTGCACTCTTTAGCCTGCGGTGTAGGTGTATCTTGTGGTTTTGTTTCCCCTGTGTTTATTCAGGTGGAGGTATAAAACTGATGAGTGCTAGAGAAGGTCAAAGTTATGTATTCATTTTGTTTTAAATAATTGATTATGTTTCCTGTTTCTGCTTACATTAATTGCTCTCAGGTGTAGGAGAATTGCTCAGTGAGTTGCCTTTTAATTTGTTTAGAAAAACAGCATGCTGCTTTTCAGTGTACTGTAAGTAATGTGTTCAAGGCAGTATGTTCTAACTGGAGGTTAATAAGAGTGCACTGACTGCATGTTTGGGTGCTATTGCCTCTCTGCATGTGTGCATGTGTGAGCTTGTGGAAAGAGAGAAGGATGAGAAGGAGGAGTGCAGGCGGTGAAGAGACTCAGATTCCTCTGTGCCAATGTTTAAATTATAATTTATAATTTAACAAGTTTCCTTGTTTCAGTCTGTATATTGAGGTCCTAATTCAGTAAAGCACAGAGTACTCAACTATTTTTGCTTTCATTATAGACGGTATCATTCAAATATTCAAAACCTGCAAGGACCTGAATCAGCAATAACATCGCTTTGATTTTTTCAATTCTGTTGTGTGATTTATCTGATTTGTTACAGGAAAAAAAAAAAAAAAAAAAAAAAAAAAAAAAAAAAAAAAAAAAAAACAACCAAAACAAAACAAAAAAAAAACAAAAACAAAAGCCAGACCTCCCATTACTGAAAATTCAAGCAAGACTGGTTTATAGGTATCCTGCCCATAGAATAACAGTAATCATTATTTTCTTAATTATCATTAATTTCTTCTTCTTTACTGTGCCCTTTCCTATTCAAATGCAGAATTTCTACTGTTTATGATTGCCAGTGGTTCAAAATGCACTGGAGGTACACTTTTTGAGAGGAATTATATTACATTATTTTATTCAAACAACTCTGTGTTCTGTTACTCCCTTGATGATCTTCTACTGCATCTAAACTTCCTGGTGGAGCAAATAGCAGGATATTTTGTCTGAGTCTGGTGTGACATAAGCCAAATTGTTTATCTGGCAGTGAAGATCAAACAAAGATGTGGGATGGCTTTGAACACAAGCCCTGTCCCACAAGACAGTCTCAATGGCTGATTTTTACTTTTATTGAAACTGAACAAGGACAAGGAGAGCTCTCTTTTGGGTAGTGCTTACTGAATACTCCTATCGAAATTTACAATTTTGGTTCAGTTTCCTATAGGAGAGCTTAGTGGCTCATGATTTTTGCAAATATTTTAAGATTTTTGGAAGATCACATTGGATTCTACATTACTGTTTTCCTTTTTCTGTCCTAGCAAATAATCCACCTTCTGTCTTTCAGTTTCTTTGTTATGTAGTTGTAGCATGATTAGACTGGCCTTATTTCTTAGAGTTCCTGAAGCCAAAGTATATTTCATGGTTTTAAGTGGTATGCCAGTTTTTGGGTTTTTTTGCTCTACCACCATGTTTTCCAGGAGTCTTTGGAGTTTTCGTTTCCCTGAGTTTGTGGTCTCCCTGCCTTTGGCTTAGAAAAGATGCTGGTTTGGTCCAAGAAAAAAATATCTGAAGAGCCAGACACCAGCTACATGTTAGTGGTAATAAATCTGTCTTAGTGGTCCTCAGTGTTCCAGCTTATAGCCCAACAGCAGCTGCTGCATATCTGATTACGGACATTGCCCTCAGGTGGGTACCAGATTGGAGTATGAATCTCAGACTCCTGCATCACTAAAGAATTATTGTTGTCGAGAAAACGCCTGTGGTAGGACACATCTCCCATGCCCACTATGGCAGTGTAAAACAGAATCTCTAATCAATTGCTGAATGACAGGGCTCAGGAGGGGCACAGACTGGAATATAACAGCTTTCCTGGGCTAAAGATAAAGTGAAAAAGAAGGAAGCTCCCTGGTCAGGCTGACTGAAGTGTTTGCTGTTGCATCACGCATGATGAATCCCGTGATAATCATCATCTCTCTGCATTGCCATGATGAAAGCCAGAGTAGTCATCATTGTCTCCCTGTGTTCCCATACCCATCCCCAGTGCCAGAAATCTTGCCACATGGGGTTGCAACCACCAAGCACTCCTGCTCTGTTCTCGCAATCTCCTGTTGCAAAGATGGATGCTAGCAGCTCAGGTTTGGCCTTCCAATTTGATTATCACTGGTTACAGTCAAAAGAGAACTGTGCCTTCAGTGTGGATGCATCTGTACTAAAACCCATATGCCTGACCTTAAAATTAATTACAAACACTAAAAGCAGTAGAAGCACACAGGTCTGGGCTCTAAGTTCAGCAAGCTCCCACAGATGTATATTTTTTGCATCTGTACTCCTGGAGGATTTCTGAGCCAAACTCTGTATACTAGTATGATATGCACTCAATACTGTTGCTTAACATGTTTGGGAAGTTTGAGAAAAAAAAAGTATATGTATGAAATGTGTGAGTTTTTCCAAAAGATGACTTATTTTTCAAAGTAGACAGCTAGTTAATTCTCACCTGTCTCCCTTGAAAATAAAAGCTAGCTTTATTTCAGGGAAATAAAGATAGTTGACTAATTCTTTTGATATAACAGAGACATGTATATATGGTTCAACTGCTAAAATATGCCATGCTGCCACAAGCTTTCCAGTGTGTCATTTTGACCTTGAACCTCCTGGCCAAAGCCTTTTGGCTTTGTATGTCCCAGGCAGAAGAGTCCTTCGGTGCTTGCAAATGATAGTTTCAATTGCTAGTCACAGTGCTTTTCTCCTCTCACCTCTCACAGTAGACAGGGAGACCCCAAGAATGAAGTTGGCACCGGTGCCACATGCCCACTCCTGGGATGAAAGCTCTGGTCAGCCCAGTTGCTCCCATGGAGTATACACATCTCCTCTTCCTGAAAGGGCAGTTTTGCTCCCTACAACTCTGTCAGAGAACACTAGCCTGATTTTTGCTAAATATTTTTTGATTTTATCATCCACTGTATTTGAACAACCTCTCAAACACAGAGCACAAGTCAATAAGCCTAGCTGTTTGGTATTATTTATATTATACTGGTATCTCCAGTGACCTAAAGAGCAAAAGAAAATAACAGGGCATATTTGAGGCTTAATAAAACATTGCAGTAGGGAGTCTTTTCTGAGCCATTACAAGCATTCGCTGGAAGTGCATTTGCTGATTTAACAAACTGGTTAGGACAAATGTTTAACATGCTGTTGTAATGATATTCAGATGCTTTTCTTAGTATTCGTTGATCTGCAAAAATGTGTCCTTGCCCAATTGCACTAGAGAGTGTATTAAATAAATAAATAAATGCAATGTGATGCGTTTGCACAAAAGCGTAGCAGTGACTGCCCCTGACAGATGGAAAAAAAGTCAATATGATGTCTGAGACAGCTCAGGCTCTGCACTGCAGAATAAATTACATGATTCGCTGAATGCCTGGGCTTCACACAGACATACACTAAATTGGAAAGATAAAAGCTTGCATTGGCTTCAGATGATATTTACTGCCTGATGGATTTACTAGAAGCCCCAGTACAGTCATACTGTATTGAATTATTGGCCTCTATTTAGCTGTGTGTCCGTCGAAGCTTGAGTGTCCATTTAAGCGTAAGTGAGCTGGAGCCCTGCCAAGGCTGTTTGAAGCTTTGTGTACAGAGGGAGATGAGAGGTAATGGCTACTAGCTTGAACAACAGGGGACTTACGGATGCTAGGGATAGACAACAAAGCATAAGGTGCATTCTTATCAATATTAATGTCAACATAAATATTAATACAGGCTGCCTGGCGCATAATTTTTGAATGATTCTTTTTTTTCTTTCTATTTTAACACAAAAGGCTGGAGATTACTATGATTTCTTTCTCTCTCTCCCAGAAGGGAGTTTGAGAAAGGCCATTAGCTTTACAGCTATCCATTGCCTCAGCAGCAGGATTTCTACAAGGTAAAGGAGGCAAATGAATGCTAGCTTTAAGAAGTATGCTCTACCAATAAAACATATTATTAGACTAGTAATATACTGTACAGAGCTATTGTTATGGATTCATTATTATACTGTACCAAGGATTTACAGTTAGGAAGCAGCAGGTCACTTACAGAGAGCTTCACAAGATGGTCACAGCATTGATATAGCTACAGCACAGGGCAGGCAGGCTGAGTGCTTAGCTGCTTAACACATTGGCTTGCATTTCAAGAAGCCTGGGGCTCCGTTTTTGGCCTGGCCCTTACACATGATGAGTTTAACTTGTGTAATGGTTCAGCACACTGAGGGAAAGAGGGAGACTGCCTTTGAGAAATGGCTGTCAATTGCAATGCTGCTGAGCAGCCGGTTTATCCAGTTAACTACACTTCAGGAAAAAAACAAACAAACAAACAAACAAAAAACCCTACCACCACCATCAACAAAAAGCCACCAGCAAAGTAACCCTCAGACTGCATTGTGCTGATCAGTTGGATTGGCAACAAAAATGAGCAGGATTTTGCTCCAGGTGAATTAGTTGCAGTGGCAGTGTGAAGGAAAGAAACTATGAGAAATGATGTGCCTGTGGGAGTAAGGATGCACACAGACCAGAGAAAGATGAGATGTTATTTTGAGACATGAATAAAATGCATCACAAATCTTCCATCATCTTCCAGATAACATGTTCATGTCAGGGACTCTGACTCATGGTTTCTGGCAAGTTGTAATGGGGATATTTACAAGGTTATTGCTCTCAGCTGTCCCTTTGTGCTGCTGCCAAAGGTTACTGCCCTGAAGTGGGCATGGCAGATGTGAATATGTACTGGCTCCTCAGCTGCCCTAGTTCGAAGCTCACATACTGGAACAAGCTACAGCAGCACAAAATACCTCAGCTGAATCCAGGGGAGACAGTGAGGACTCAGAGTTTTGTCCATTTTCTTCAGAAGCATGTGTGGTATGAACCAACTATTTGCTCTGAATTTTCAGTGATACTGGTAGAATTGCAGACTTTTGGATTTTTTCAATAAAAACTCTTTATCATTGCAAAGAAAAGGGAGGGAATGGATCCAGCTACTGCCTGATAAAGTGAAAGAGGGAGATTTGGGTTGAAAGACCTCTTGATGAGGCATTCCAATAGTTTTTCTGCTTTCTTTTTACTTGCTCCTCCATCTGTAATCACTCCTTACTAAATATGAAATGGAGCTACTACCTCTCTCTGATGGCAGAGGGAGTGACCTCTCCAGACTCCATTGTGTTTGGGTCATGTGTGCAGTGCCAAATCAAAGAGATTGCTTAAAAATCAGGCAAGGAGAAAAATATTGTATATTTGGAAAAGTCTTTGGATATATGTATCTTTCATAGGGCAAAGAGACATTGCATCTTTCTACGGTAGCCACCTCTTTAACACTACTTCTTTACCATCAAAGGACTTTCTTCTGGGAGTGGTACCTCAATTTCCCACATCTTCTCTACTTTGGACTGAAAAGATTTCATTTACATGATGTTATTTGACTTGTTAAGAGTTAGTTACCATCATGGCAAATGAGATCTGAAAAAGTCCTCTGGCTTTAGGTGCTGTGGAGCAAAGGTTCATCCAGGCTTCTGGACCACAGCTTGATGTTCACTATGAGGTTTTCAACTGGCTGAGAGGAAATGCCATCACCTTCATGGCTTCTGTCATACCAAGACCAATTAACAGATTCCAAGGACATCAAGACAGAGTGATAACCACTAAATTTCATTAAGAAGAGAAAATCACATTCTTAGCTGATAGCAGGACTCATAAGAACACCTGTTTAATTAATTTCTAATAAGGATGGAACTATGTAATCTTTGGTAATTCAATGAAATAACAATGAATTGTCCAAATTATATATTATGTAGCTGCAAAATCACTCCTGGTTTATTTATGCTATTGTTGCCTTACAATTTTTTGTGCAAAATTAGAGAGCCACAGGAAGGTAGAAGTTTAATGAGCATCCTGGACAAGCTTTTCTTGCTTGCACAGTGCCAAATTCATCTCTTCTTTGTAATATACAAGGGAAATTGAGACTTTTATGTCTCAGTCCAAATGTCTATGACTTCTCTAATGCTTCAAGGTCGAATGTCAATCTCTTGCCTTCTGGAGTGCCTGCTTGTAGATGTTCCCAGATTTAATGCATGCAATCTATTCTAATTATCTTCTTAAAAAATTCAAAATATACTTCACTCATGAGGGAAAAAAAATCAAAAGAAAGTCCCAAGCAAACATTAAGCAGCATATTAATGAAGCAGGACTAATTGCTTTGAAAAGAATAGTTATCTGGGTTCCAAGATACATGTGCTCTCATTAATAAAATGAGAACCTTGCACATTTGAAAACCCTTTGTCTCATCCAGATATTTCCAGTTTGTCTGTCATTCAGTGTTGTGAAATATTGTCTAAAATCCCTTGGAAGGCAACGTGCATCTTTCCAAAAAACACTGTGTTTTCACAGTTTAATAGTCCTTTATTCGCTATCCAGTAATAAACTCTGTGATAAGACCATTTCCTATTTTTAAACACATTTATTCCTTCTCCCAAATAAACATTAATAAACACTTGGAAATTAATGGTAACAGTTCAGTCTGAAATACTCAATTTATCGTGGATGGAAAGTTCTTCACTTCTGTGGAATACAGTTTAGTCATTTCTGGGAAGAAAAATAAAAAATCATCTTGCTTTGCCTGTGTTAAATAAATTCTGCTAAACTTCCCTTTGCAAAGTTAGCACCCCACATGTCATAGGGAAGAAATAATACATGGATTTTTTAATGAGTACAGTACGTTTTGCCACCTCTGAACAGTGACCAAGGACCAAAAGTCCTTAAAAATAGTTTATTTCTCAGTCTGAAGTCTTTTCTAGTTTACCTGGAAATATATTCATAATTGTGCAGATCTAATTCCATGACCAAATGGGAATTTCCATGAACACATGAGCACTGTAAATAAGTGCAAAGAATTCCTTTCACCTACTCACAAAATATTTGCTGAATCTAGGCACTGTGGGGAAGAGAGCTACCAAATCTGAATGTGGATCAAGATCAAGGTTTCCATCTTGGAAGTATTTGCACGCATATTTTGACAAATATTTCTTCAGGAAAAAAATTTTCCCAAGGTCATACTGCAGTTGTTTTGTCTTCCTCGGTGGTGTAATCTGTCTTCTAAAGTCATCTGTTAACATCCACATTTCCTGCTACTTCATGGACATAGTACGTTAAAAGAGTCCTTGATCTTTTCTGCTTCATTTCCTGTGACTCTTTACAGCTTTTATGGCTTTGGTTTTGTAGTAAAGGTTTTATTTTTGCTGCGGGGTGTTGGAAAGTATTTTTATGGCTGGTGGAAGATATGGGGGATGTGAGACAGGAGCTCTATGGACTTTTGATGACTGGCTGTTCTCAGAACTGTGCGTTTTTACAAGGGGCCAGAGACAGCAGCTCAGGCAGTCACCTCCAGTCCCACACCCCAGTGTTCACTCCCAGGAGGTCTTCCCAGTATGGCTTCCCCTGGCTCCCAGCAGCTTCCTGACAGCAGCCCATTTTTCTGCCTGTAACTTTTCAATCCTGCCTGCTCACACACCCACCTCCCCTCCCAGTGCCCAGCAAAAAGCAAGGTTTATCAGGAGTGTAAGTTTCCAGCATGCAAGATTCTAGTAGATTTCCCAAGCGGTGCTACTATCTAAAGATTTTCCCCAAATGATATGCTTGGTGATATAAAGAAGGAAACATTGCAGGTTAACAAATCCCTAATGTATGCTTAGGGAAAAACAAGCTATTAAACTGAGCTGGTTTGTCAGGTGGACTACAGATAGCATAATCATGATGGTTTTCTCTGATTTGGGAATTAAATAACATATTCCTGAAAAAGAACTCCCCTGTTGTATCTGATTATGATCTTTGTTATCTATAAATATACAGAATTTTTATAATGCTTCTCAGGTTCCAGAATATGTGAATTATGTAAGCAAAATACAGACTTTACAGCTGAATATCCAGATACAAATATGAGGCACAAATATTATATATATATATATATATATTGCTACACAGTCCTTATTGTACCCTTTACTGCATATGCAGCTTATGATAACTGTGTAAATGTCATGCATTCTGAATAAAGAAGTTAAGAAGAAGAAGAAGAAGAACTTAATCATTTTTTTAACTGGCAAAAAAGTGACAGTGGAACTTGAATTTCTTATTAAGAATAAGAAACATTATAATAATGAGAAGTTGTTATAATAATCATAGAGATGGTAAATATATGGTGAAAGTATGCACAGCAGATGGCACAAGTGCTGAAGTGATTCACTGGTGAAGGAAACAGCAAGAAGCTTCACAATACCATATAAAAAATGGACAGTCTGTAAGAAATAAAATGAAAGACAACCATGTACAGTGGAAGGAGTTTTAAATGACTGGTAGCTTTTGTGTCAGTCAGCGCTTCTGAAAATACAATGTAGGCTTCACTATGAATCAGCTCAGTGAAGTTGTCCATTCAAAGTATATACTTGCAGTCATAAAAGTAAAGAAGAGCTCTGTCTAGACTAGATTTTCTGCTGTGGCTGCTGGCCCACAGAGGCTGTCCAAGATCAACTAACTATGCAACCATAGAACTGGCTAACCAAGCTGAAGAATTATATCCTCTCCAGAAGGTCCTAAAATAATGCTGTAGTGTGTACAGAGTACCCTTCCTGTGGCCAGATGTCATAAACAGTGTCAAGCTGTCTTGCAATCAAGTCTCTAGTTCAGTTATGTAGGCTATTGCTGCTAATTTTAACCTGTATAAACTAGTGTGGGAAATAGATTTTTCTATGTTAATTTTAACTTTTTTTTTTTTTTTTTTTTTTTAACCAAGTACCTTGCCTAGCACAGGAATATGGTTCTTTAAGAAGCTGGGGCCTCAAAAAGGATTAGCATCTGGTCAGTTGCTGTAGCTGTGTCCTAAAATATTAATGAACAGCAGTGAAAGTTCATCTTCCACACTAATAGTCAAAGGAAAGATGATTGAAAGAAACAGCTTGATCAGAAAGGAGGCTACAAGGATTTTGCTTTTTAAACTCACTGGTTGAAGGGGCAAGTTCTGTGGAGTGTTGCTGCCAGGGACATTCTGTGCATGGGCAAGGCTCCCTACAACCACCTTGGACACTTGGGCAGATTTAGGAGCGAGGAAATCCTTTTGTGTATCCCGTTCAGGTATCATTTTGCAAGTACAGCCTGTAACAAATATCTCAAAATGGAGCTGGGAAGAAGAAGGAAAAGAAAAAAAAAAAAGAAAAAAAAAAAATTGAAAAAACTGACATTGCCTCTACAAATGCAAGTGCTGGGCAGCTGTAGTTGCAGCATTCGCAGGAAGCACAGCTTCTGCCAGAGCACATCACAGCCAACTTTTACTAGACCTCCTAAGGTACCTCTGTGACCAGGGGACCAAGATTCTGCCAAATGCCAGTGTTCTGTGGCACTTTACTCTCCAACATGCTAATCTTATTTCTAGAAAAAGTTACAGCAATGAAATTGACATGGCGAAAATGTGGGCTATTTTACTTCAGCTCTTCAAGTCAGCCAAGTATACTTCACCTAAACTCTCCCAAAAAGTTCGTCTCTTCAAATAACCATTTTGGATGCAGAGTGTATGGAGCTTATGTTATCTGTGTTGCTTTATGTTTTCTCTTGTAATTATTTTAATCGTGTAAGAATGAAGTAGTTATATAAATGGCATAGAATTAATTCTTTGTGAGTTTTGGAATAGTTTTTTCAGAAAGGGATATTATATATAAAGTAACTTCCTTCTCAGTGTAATTGCAATTATATTTTTTAATGTGAAATATATCACTCGAGAGAAAATTATAAATACGTTAGTTCAAAACTAATGCTTAATACATAAAAAAAAAGAAATACATCATTGTATCACCAGTCTTTCCAACTGAATCCTTTCCAAAGTAAATCAAAAATCTTATTGAAATTGTTTCTAGTTATCATGATCTCACTGGGAAGCTAAAGGATTTTCTTCAATAGCATGTTATAACTCAGTCATTATACCACAGTGAGGTAATTTGCTAAAACAGCTGCCTCTAATGAGTAAACCTTTCCATCTGGCAGAAGCCAAATAGACACAAACAAACCCATGTCAGTTTTTCTTACCAAAACATAAAATCAAAATAAGCTCCTTCTGCTCTAATGGGACCTGTCTTTGAACTGCAGGAACCAAGATTTGTTTCTTTTTTGATGCACTTCTCTTACGCTCATACTCACAGACTTGGCCCTGGCTGCGGGAGTGTTGATATCATGCCACCTTTTAGATGGATTACAGCATAACTGGGAATGTGTTTGCAATATAAACCTTCCACCAAGGAACCAGACAAAATTAACAGTTGTTGGAACTTGTTAGCTTTAGCAAGACAGCACTTGTGGAGAGTTTGTTTTCACTGTAGGTTTTTTTTGGGTTTTTTTGTGTTTTTTTTGGGTTTTTTTTTTTTTTTTTTTTGGTTTTTTTTTTTTTTTTTTCTGTAAAGATTCTTTTTCTTTTAATGTTCTAAGGAAATTTACACTGTTTCTTATTAAAACAAAATATTGTTAGATGCACAAAGTCTTAGCTATTGAAGCTACACTTTTTCACAAATAATTGACAAAATAAAAGACTAACTAGCTTTCATGCTCTCAGGAGACCTGTATGGAGTTGTAATCTCTAAAATTAACAGAGAATGTAATCTGAGTTTGTGTCAATTGTTTTGATCTAAACTATATAAAAGTTAGTGGTTTTCCATCACCTTTTAAACTCAGAGAGGATAATCAAATGCTTTCTGTAGGTTTTTTGAGTGATATGTTTTTTCTTCTTCAAGTCTTAACAGTACGTGTATAATAAATGAGCATATGTATTTCATGTGATCTTTTTCGTTTGTAATGAGAAGTCTTTGCAATATATTTTAAAGACAGAATTCATATTCAAAAGAGCATTACAATTAGTTAGCTTTTCTTCTTAATGGAAAATGTTGTAAGCAAAATTTAAAATCATGCTTATTATTATTAGTGATGGGGTGAATTCCTTTGTATAAATATTTTTTCAGCCAACAGCCTGATGTACTTTTTGTGAAGTCAGTGGAATATCTTCCATTGGCCTCAATAGAAATTACATAATGAATCAAATATGGAAAACTTGGATGTATATATAGGTCTGGGTCCAAGAATTACACTTGGGTCCCATTTATGTAATAAGTGGTGCAAAAATGTTAATTCTAAAAAGTCTTAAACTATCAGGAAGTTCAGATTGGGATTCAGATATATCTCTGTAAACTTTTAATTCTCTGAGCAGGAAATCTGCACCTATGGAAGTGGTTTTTCCAGTACACAGAAATATTAATGTGCTTAAGATATTTCCCTCAGTAGAAGCCTAGTGAATATAACAACACCTGTCAACACTGTAGTGATGAAAACACAGTAACAATACGGCAAAAAAATCAGAAAGATATTTTGTAAAAGATTTTCCCAGTGATAACATTGTGCACCTCATTTGGTAGACTCCCTATGGAGTCTGCAGGATTTGGCCAGTCTGTGAACTCTGCTGCACAGAGCACTTCGAACCGCAGAAATTTAGTAAGTGACCATTAATAAAGCCACAGTTCTGTCTAGAACTGTACAGATCCTCCTAGGATAAAATCATATCAGCACCCTGGGAGAAAGAATATTATGAACTTGTAATATCAACGTATTTAATGTTCTCCTTGGCTGCTGGATATAATGTATATTTAATGTACAATATGTCAAGGTTGTGATAGTCTGCATTGTCCAAAAGTATTGGTTGCCTCTTGTGTCTCTTTCATCCATATGCTATGTATTACTGGTAATGGGAATATATGATTGAAAGCAAATTTCTCTGTCAGTGGTCTTAGCCTTGTGCCAGCTGTAGCTAATGAAGAAGTTTCCTTTGACTTCAAAAGGAAAACCACTCTCAAACACAGGAAACAGCAATAAGATCTAATAGTTAGTTATACAAAAGAAAGGTAAGAAAGAAGCTTCTGTCAATCAGTCTACTGCTGTGAGGATTATAAAACTTGTTTTGCAAAAATAAACCCTTCTTTCTAAACACAAATTCACTTAGAAAAACCTATAAAGCAAATGCGGTGTTTACTGATATTTATTGTGCCAAGATCTAACTATGCACCTGTTCATTGAGTTCCTTTCATTTAATCTACTTAGATCCCAGCTCCAGCTATTAAATAATCATTTAGCCAGATATTATTATTATACCAAGTGTATTGCTCTTTAGTAAACCAGATTAAGAAAAGCTAAATTCAATTCACATGGTTTACAAGGAGGATTCTTTTTTGAAAACAGACATGTGGAAATGAGATAGATCAGTATCTGGAAAAAAAAAATCTAGAACATAACCATTTTCTGAGTATTACACTGCTTATTTTAACTTATAAAATTATTCATTAGAAATTAGTGATTAAATCAGTGTTATACAAAGAACAAATACTGGCACTAGACTATGCCCCCTACTAATATTTAACGTTCTGATTTGTGTTAACTGCAATACATAACAAGTCACATTGCATCTTAATCTTGCTTTAAACTTTTCAAATACATCTGTGATCAAGCTTAAAGGAACATATTTGCAGC
>WEIU01024406.1:2419-24234 GCA_013389925.1 Aegithalos caudatus
TGGGAATGCTCAATATCCTTAGTGACAGTAATGCAGGGGTGGGAATGAGAAGTCTCAGTAAGGATCACCTCAGGGACTGTGGGTTATTACCATTTGCTTTGTAAACAGAGCAGAATTAAAGCAGGTGCATTCACAGAGCCTTGCAGGGGTTGTTAGAGCATTGTAATAACTACATTGGAACGCTTTTTAGAAAAGGGCTACTCAGAAAGCATGCTTTTGGTGCCATGGTCAGTGGTGGGGTAGAGAAATGAAAATGCAGAAGAGTAGATGAACAATGTTTGTGCCTTAAAAGATATAAAGGCTTTTCTTTTCTTTCTTCTGTTTTGTGTTTCTGAAGTTTGTTTTAAAACTGACAATGCAACCTGAAATGTAGCCTAATGTATTTCTTTATTTCCTTTCAGGCTTGGGGAACAAATGAAATTCTTGTCACAATCCACTATTTCCTTTTAGAAACAGTGAAAGACCTTTATTCTTTCCCTTCCTCTTCTGTTTAGAAACAGGTACAAGGAAATATTTCAGATGTACAAGTTTAATTGGTAATGGTATATAAATTGACAACAAAATCCATTTCTCTGACAATAGATATTTGAGTATTTGCACTCAGTATCTTCACCTTGCGTTATGATTAACAAAACTGAAACAACTAATCAGGAGTTTGCCAAAAATGTTTGTTTATGAGAATTCATTTTACATTTCTAAATGTTAAAATTATCTAATGTATTAATTACATCATTAATCTGGGAAAGGCTTATTACTACTGATATTGGGTTTTTTCATTTATTTGCATAAGGCTTTGTTAATTATACCCATTGAACATCAAGATATATCAATTCAATAACAGTAGTTATCTGGGTTATAAAATTCCATAAAATTTCATTTGAGACTTTCCCCCCTCACGGATAATAATTTTCATATCAGATTATTAGAATATTGACATTGGATTGTAATATAAAAACAAATGTATTTGAGAAAATAATTCTAGGGTTCAAAATTTCCCAACTGTTTTCTTTTTATTTGAATGGATTAACTGTTGTGCAGAATGGAATAAAGGTTGTGCAAAATGCACACCCTCCCAGAATATACAGGTTTCAGAAGAAACAATTACACTTAATAGGCTTTAAACAGAACAAGGTCAATACTTCTTAAACATGAATGAGATGTGAAAATTTAAATGCATTTATATCTTATATACAGTGTAATTTCACTATTGACTCAGTACTATTTTATCGCATAATATCCAGTTGTGAAACAATTTGTTTTACACATCAAATTAAAATCAAAAATGCAATGCAAAATACAGTCTATTTTTTCTGAGATATACATACTAGCATATTGAAGCTGTCACTTTTCATGCTACTGATAATCTTACAGTCATGCATTTAGAAGCATATTGATTGTTCACATAAAAATAAAACAATATATTGGCAGAAGTCACATATTCTCAGGGATGTATATTTCTTTGTATACATGCTGATACTTAATTCTTTGTCAAATTCATAATTATACAGAAGTACACGGTGAATCGTATTCAAATCTGCATATGTTTCTCAAGGTAACAATTAATATGCAATCAATTTAAAATATTAAAGTTGTACCTTTTTTTTGCATTTCAATTTTCTGTAAAAGTCAACACAAATACCATATAAATTGGTACGCTTTAGCAGAATTTAGTATGTGCAAACTGAGGTAAAGGTGAGATCTACTCTTGCTTTGAGAAGAGTTCAAGGATTTGGTCAGAAGTGGAAAAATCCACAGGCCTTCTCCCTTTTATATGTCTGCTTTGTTGGAGAATATATTAAAATGTCCTTCTTCCAGAATTTTTATGTCTGTCATTATTTTTCTTCTTTTCTCTCTGTTATATATAAACACTGTGTTAAATATGCACTGTATTATTGTTCATACAGCTCTGTTGAAGAGAGCAGGGTCACATTCCTGCTTCCATTCAACACTGTTAGCTGGAGAAGAGCCACAGGTTCCAAAATGTTGCTGGGTCAAGCAACTGTCATTTTTTGTTTCCAGTGAAATACCCATTTTGGTGAATTTATTTGAAGGTGGCTGAAAGGAAATCACTGGTCCAACATCTCCTTCCTTTTGACATTGAAGCATTTCCAATAACTTTAAGTAACTGGTTAAAAGAAGAATTTCAGTGCTACCTTTGTATGAGTTATGTGATGCTGCTACTACTTGGTGATTCAGTGTACTGTTCTCAGTTTGCCACATATCTCACTCACAGACATAAAATAATTCCTTGCTCTTCTGTTTCAAAGATCTCTAGTCTTTTTTTACACTATTGTAAATTTGGTGTGAAATTCAATCACTGTCAACAAAGTAGTACCTGATTGGCAAAATGGTCTAAGATTAAGATTATACCAGGCACTTAAGATCTTGGACAAAAGTGCATCCAGTAATAGAAAACCATATAAATATATAAAAGCATGTAAATAAAGAGAAAGTTGTTCTTGCATCTTTTGAAAATTTTCATAAGATCACATGGAAAGAAGAGATTGCTCATTTAGTAAATAATAATCTTAAAACATAAAGCATTCTCTTTTTCAAAAAACTGTTCCTCTCTTCAAAATTGCCTTTTGGCTTCACAGGAAAATTTAGGTTGGAAATTATCTCAGCAGGTCTTTAATCCCACCTCTTCCTCAAAAGAGCATGAGCTACAAGATCAAACCAAGTTGCTGAGGGCTTTGTTCAATGTGGTCTTGAAGACTTCCAAGAATGGAGACCACATAACCTTTCTAAGCAATTCATTCTAATGTTTGACTGTCATTGTGACAAAAAGGTTTCCCTTGTGTCCAGCCTGAACTTTTGTTTTTGTATTAGCTCTCTTCCTCTCACAAGCCACACTGTCACAAGCCTAGTTCCAGTTTTTGATGGCTTTCCCTTGGGTGCTGGAGGGCTTCTTGATCTCTTCTCTAAGTTTATGTGGCTTTGTGAAAGCATTTATTGCTTCAAGAATTTTTATTGGCCACAGACAACCAAAGTTTCTTCTTTTAATTATCTCTTCATATAACTTCAAGATTAATTTGACATAACCCAAGCATTTACTACATTGAAGAAACAGAGGCCCACATTTATCCTAATCTTGAATCCTCTCTAAGCCACCTGTAAGACAGCATTCCTAAGCACAGCATTCCTCATGCACACCTCATTCCAGTCAATTCACATGATATCTAATTGGGTTTGGTTCAATGTTCATATGGTAAATATAATTTACTTATTAACTGCAACCAGAATAAATCCAAGTATCTTTTTTTTCTTTTTTTTTTTGGTGGGGATTTCTTGAAGAAGTAGCTCTAGAGTGCTAGATTCCATACAGATATTTCTGAGATTAATTGATGCCAGGCATTGTAGATCATATCATATTTTATTTTAACACATTTCCAATCTTCTGTATAGTTAATTTCAGAAGAAGATGTGCGTCCTCTGCTGTGTTACAGGACTGTAGCTTCTGGGAGGGTCAGGATATGACCCAGATTATAATAAAGGCCAAGGGGTCTGTTCTCTTTTATGTTGAATCTGCCAGGGCTCTGAACACAGTCTGGGCCTGCAGTAGTGAAACAGTCGAGCTAACCAGGTTTTGGCTTGGGCATTTCACTATTTCCTGGCCACTGCAGCTTTTCCAGAGAGCTCAAAAAAAAAAAAAAAAAAAAGGCTTAACCTTATGTTGAGTTTCTCTTTCTTGGAAGATGGGCATGCCCTAACTCAATCTCCCTCTGTCACTCCTGCATTTTTTAAGAAAGAGGCTTTGAAGAGGAGTAATGAGCTTCACACATGTAACAGTGTAAATATATAACATAATATGTACTTACCTGGTTTAATCAATCATGGAATGCAAGTATTTTGTGCCAGTTGTATAAACTGAGAGCATTTCAATGTAATAAAATGTTAAGATCTTAAAAATGTTGCTGCAAACATGCAGCTGGTGATATGGATGCCAAGAAGATGAACATCTGGGAATGCCTTGTTACATATAGCATATTTATAGCTCTATATAGAATTTGTTTTTTCAAAGTGAATTTTTAATAACGACAGCAATCAAACTGATGATTTTGTTTCATATAAATCACTTTTATTGTTGCTTTAATCAATGTTAAATAATCTTTTTCTAATATTTTTCTTAATATTTTCACTTCCTGCAATGCTTGCTTTAAACCCCACCTATAAGACAAGCAAGTAAACTGAATATTTATAGTGGTTACTATCCATGCCTTGATTTGACACCACCACAATAAAACTGAAGATTCCTTTTCTCTTTTCTTTGAGGAGAAGCTCAGGAACGGCACCTGAGATTTTCAAAAGGTTACCTTCTGTTCATTTTAGGGAGCAGCTGCAGTGCTTCATTTGACACAAACAGTGAACTAAACAAATACTTGTATTTGTGGACCAACAGTGGATTTACTCAAATTCATTGATACAGATAAACAGAAACAAGGCCTACCTCCAACACAATAATTACAGAATTCTTCCTGTGGAATCTGTCTGAGAAAAATACTGTTGAAATCTTAGCATTCTTTATAATATTTATCTGAAAATGCTTCATGTTTTCACCTATGTGAACATAAATCAGGAAGTCAAAATAATTGGTTTAAATTTGGAGTGAGGAAAAAAAATCAGAAGTAGAAAATTGACAGAAGGCAGTGCCATGCCTGAAGAAATGCAATTGTTCTCTTATTTATATTTAATATGGTTCTAAAATAATTTCCTTAATCCTTCTCTGGAGTACACAGTTTAAAAGTCATTCAAGAAGCAAAACAAATTAAAATAATTCACTATTTCTTTGTACAGACTGTTCAGGCTGAAATGCTTAGCATGCAAAAGAATTAATCCCTGGACCTCTGCATCCACTTTGTCAACTAGTTCTGTACAGAGACATTTGTACCAGAAAAACTACTCCAAAAATCATTCTCCATCAGCAGCTTGGGAATAACAGGATCAGTCAAGATACCTTTCAACTTATTTTATTATTTAATTAAGAAACAATTTATTTGTGTTGATGTTAATTATACTTTGATCACAATGGTATTTTTTCTGTTGTTTGAAAACCAGTGAGGAAAGCGAGCAAACCATGGTGGTTTTTTTTGGCCTGTCTTTTATTTCACATCTGTCCATGTTCAAGATTTGTTAGGGGCTGTGAGAACAATAGGTAAAGCTTTTGTAGAACACTGAATCCTTTGATTTGCTCCAATACATGGAAAGTGATTATTATGTTGATTGTAAACCAGGATGTCATTTTGATATCTGCCCTTTCCAGAATGGCTCAGATTTTCCATGAGAAAAGCTGGATCCTATTGGGTCAGTCACAGTGAGGAAGAAAGACAAATAAAGGAATAATCAAGATCATGTCTAGTCCTGGATTCAAGATGTGTTTTGTGAGAAGTCATTCCCTGGCTTTGAGAGCAGATGCACTCTTACTAAGTTCTGCATTGGCAGGGAGCACTGGAAAAGCAGGACCTCGGAAGAACAATCAACTTCCGTGTTCAGCTACTCTTAAAAAGTTCTTGTATTCCACTTTTTTTTTTTTTTCCTAAAGTTTGTGAACTCAGGTTTTGTCTATTTTTTTAATCAGAAGAACATTAGAAAAGCAACAAGAGAAGTTAAGACTAGAGAGTGTGCTTTGTCATCCTGTCATAAAAAGAGATTTGCTAGCATTGTTATTTCAGCACATTGTATATGATGTCTTTTTATCTGGAAGCTGAATTTAATTTCCAATGTGGTGAGCCATGCTGAACTCCCTCTTCTAGACTCAGAACTCACACAAAACCCATAAATCTTCAGTCTACTTCAAAATGTACATATTTGGGTTTCTTTTTTCCTGTGGCAAGGCATAATTTCTGAGCTGCTGCACAGATTCTGGCTTTATTTGGTTTCTAGATTGCAGCCTGACACTAGGGGAAAGAACCAAACCAGTAGGAATAACAGTAGTGTAGAAATAGGCACACTTTGTTGATGTTAGTGACTCAATTTGCAAAACCTTAGAAAATTAAGATCCCAAAAGTAAGTCTGAGTGGACATTTTTTGTTAAAGCATAATTAACACTGCCAAGTTTGTCAGCTGGCATGCTTTGTTGATCTGAACTGAAAGAAAAGGAGACAAAAAACTGATTATGTACAGTATTTGTTAATTTATATCTTATAGTTTCATAGCCTTAATTGTGAAATGTACTTCAACTGAGAAAATTTGTCCCAGCCCAGCTGTGCACAATTCCGTGGTTCGCATCCATTCTGGAAAACCAGTAGGCTGGCATTGTCTCAGCCTGGTAGCCATAGGTCCTGTCAAAAATCACACAACGAACACCTGGATTTTCCACCAGTGACAGCCCTGTTAGTGCAACGCCCCAGGCTTGTCTGCCCATATTATTGCACTGGGAATGGAATAACAAGCTGTTCCTTTTAGTTATGAAGTCAGACACAAGAGTGATGTGCTTGTTAGAGGCTGTGTAAGTAAATGTCATCCTTGGCACAGCACAAGAGAAGGCCTTCCATCAGTGATAATAAGCTGGATGTCTCAGCTGATTCAGATGAGTTTGCTTTATAATGTTGTTGCAGTGCTCAGTAATATCAATGCTACTTTAACTTCCATCTCCCAAATGTTTTGCTTTTTAAGCTGAAAAGAAACACCAGACCACCAAGTCTCTCAGTCCGCACTTCCCCACTGAAATCTTTCTGTTCCCCTACTCACACTGACAGAGCAGTCCCAGACAAAGTCCAGGATGGTTTCCTGGAAATTATCCACAATAGTTTTCACTTTTCAGAGTGGTAAGTGGCCTTCTGCTGCCAGTCAGTCATCCTCTGGGTGATGGCTGGCCCCAGGTTACGAGCACAGTACACATGGCAAGTCCAGGAACTTTCCCAGATACAGATATGAATGAATTGTTTTTCAGTTTTTTACTGTGAGCACTACCTCTTGTTTGAAGATAGGCGTAAAACCATGTGAATGCTAAGCAAAGTAGAGATACCTGCATCCAGAACATTTTAACCATAATGGAATATAATAACAAAATTGCAGCCCTAGCCACCTGGCCATCTTTGTGTATGTGTGTGTGTGTTTGTTTTCTTTTAGAAGCAGTATGACACAGATGACACTTGCCATAAAGCTCTTCCTAAAGAAAAAATGCAAGCCCAGCTCATTTCCAGTGCACCATAATTATTAAGGCTCCTATGAGTGAAACTGATACTTTTTTTGCTAATGATTAACCTTAAGCCCTCCTCCCCCCTTAAGTATTTGGATTAAAAGGGCCGTACAGAGACTGAAGGCAGTATGCATGAGTGGTTTATTCTCTAGCTCTATGGACTAAAGAGTGGAGTCATCTGACAGGGTTCAGGAGCAGTAGGCCAGGCAGTGAGGGGAGTGATCTTATTAGGACTAGAAAAGAAAGAGGTTCTGTTGTGTGACCAAGTTGAATTCAGGATGTTTATAAGCTTCACCATGCTGGTTTTACTGGTGCCAGCAATGTTTGTATGGTACAGACAGCAGCTATTGACTTTTCCATTTATTCAGCTCCATACTCTTCTTTCATCTGGGGAGTCTGCTGTAATTAGAGAGTTTAGAGCATTTTGTTGTACAGAAGTCTAGTGTTTAGAGTAAGGCTTTACTTGTAAAGACTTTAAGAGTCTGTGGCTCTGTATTCATATGACCTGGGGTAAGTTGTACAGCCACAGATTTGATTCAGCTTCCCAGGCCAGAAATCAATACCAACCTCAGAGGGCTTTATTCATTTGATTGACATCTTTGGATAAAAGCTAATAGAAGAAAAACACTATGATTCACACTCTTACTAAGCTAAAGATGTTCATCCTTTATTTTGGATAGAGAACAGATGTGAAGGGATAAAATTTCTCTGTTAGTCTCATTTTCTAAGCCCTGATACCCTGATGTTTTATTGAAAAACTCTCCAGGGCAGTGGCTGGGAATAGGGGTGTGTGATTCCTGGGTGTTTTGGGTAGGTCACATCTTGGAACAGTAATTTAGGAAGTACTGAGCAGTGACTGGCAAGGGCAGATCAGCAGCATGCCCCTCCTCACGATGCACCAGCAGATCAGCTGGACCCCACTGCTGGTACTGGGGTACCTCTTTTACCTCCTCCTGGGTGCTATGGTGTTCCAGCTGCTGGAGAAGCAGGCAGAAACACATTTTCGGGACCAGTTCCAGCTGGAAAAGCTCAAGTTCCTGCAGAATTACACGTGCTTGGACAGACAAGCCCTGGAGCAGTTTGTACAGGTAAGAGGAAAAAGGTTCCTATTATTTTGGCTCAAGCATTATTTTTGTTAGAAGAAATGATACTATTGGGACCAAGTGGCCAAGCATGATATAAATGGATCAGCTGTCCATGATATTAAATATCTAACTTTATAAATAACTCAAGCCCGTTCATATACTTCTTCATCTTGATGGAACAACTTTCTTTCCACAGTCATGAACTCCCAAAATATAAGTGCATCTAGTGATGCACTTGTGCTACCTTGCAATAACTTCAACTTCATGGTTCTCATCTCCCTCATTAATTATTACTGGGAATTATGCATGGGAACAAAAATCAAGAATCAAACCTAAAGAAATGTGTTGCCCTTCCAAGGTTCTCCACTCCAAATTCTGCCCTTTTGTACTAGAAATTGTCTACTACCTTTAAAGGTAGTCCTGCACTTCCAGACCTAAAGAAAAGATAAATTCAACCAACACAAACTGTGTTATCTATTGCTTATAAGAAGAGATAGAGGGCTTTTCTTCAATATGGGTTGTTAGGTAATGACAACTTCAATTACATTTTAATATTTTCCTCAAAACTGGCTGGAGATACCTTTCCTGGTATTATAGATATATTCTCATAATAGTACTGCAAGAACTGGACAGAAATTCTTGAACTTTGAATCCTTGAGTTTCTTTGTGCTCAAAATATACCTTGCAGAGCTGGGTGCCTAAAGTATGAACTCTTTCTACCATGTAATTAAAACTGATAAAAACTCAAAACAATTTGTACTGCCCAAGTGAGAGGACTTCCATGAAGGTATGTGATTTTGATCAACAAAAAGCCCAGACTTCGTTTATGGATTTAAGCAAACGGTGACACTCAGATCAGAAACGGTAGAAAAGGTGCCTGAACTTTTATGTCTACAAAGCCAACGTTCCTGTTTCTAATACTGTGATATAACTAGTGGAACATTAGGCATTGGCCAGAAAATTACTAGAGATTTCAAAAACTTACATGCCTAAAAATATGTCCATTTTTTAACCTTTGTGACTTGGTGATATTACCTGTCCTTCCCTTATCTCTCTGATAGTGATTGCAGAGGTGAAAACCCTGATTCTCACTCTAAACCTAACTTTGATACTTCATGTGATTGAAAGGTTTATTCAAATCTCCACTACCCTCAAAGCATTAGGGGAGGTCACACTTGTCCAGTCCTTCTCTCTCTGACTCCAGTGGAGTTTTCATAGGTTCACTGCCATGCCATTCAGAGAATCACTGTGTCTCTGCTGAATTAAACACAATTTCACTTGTAAGCTGTTCCAGATAAAACCAGCTGAGGGCACCAAATCATCTAAAATGCACCAAGCTTCAAAGTACTGAGACTTGGTAGTCCTCAAGGTNAGCAAACACTAGTCTTCCCATATTAAATCTCTAATGCAGGGAAGCAGTTATGTCTCTGCATGTTTTAACTATATGGTTAAGGTTCACCATGTCACAAGTTCCAGTCTGAAAAGTCACAGTAGTTCGACTGCAGTGAGACACAGCCCCCAGACTCATTCTATTCAGATAGTAAGTATAACATGTCTTAATTCCCATTCTTTAATCCTAAATCCTGCAATGTGAGATTCAACATGGATTTTTTTTTTTTTTGCATATCTATTATCACCTCTGAGTTATCACTTATAATTCATTAGCTTTTGACTCCATTATGCATGAAACAAATTCTTGTAATTCCATGTCAATGAACTTCATTGGTTCTGCATAGCTAAAACTGCCTAGCTGAGAGAAGGCTCTGAGCTGCTGCTCCTAGCGTGAGCAGCCTGGGGCTTTGGGAAAGTGAAAATCCAAACTCTTTAATGCATCTCTGGTAGGCATACTGTGGTCAGGAAATTTTGCCAGTCTGACAGCATAACTGAAAAGCAGATGCATTGAGTAAGGAGTCAGTGTTTTGATCATGTCCATAATTTTTCAGTCTCAAAGGACATGATATAAATACAGACCAAAAGGGCCAAATCCTTGTCTATGACCACAGGTGGCTGCAATGTGCATTGGCAGGGGACAGGAGCAGAAATAGTAAGCAGTTTTTATTCTCTCCACATCCTACTGTAGCTTAATGTGGGTTTCATATTCATACTGTAAATTACATCACACTGCTTTTACATACTGAAGTACTGACAACTTCTCTCCCAAAGGCAACAGCTAATATTCACCAACCATTCAGCAGCTGCCATAACCCTTACCTGAGCTGTAGATGAAAGGAGCCAAGAGGCATTACAGCTCAGGAATCTGTTTGTTGGGCACTGGGATACTACTTCATTCCTGGGGTTCTTTCATGGGGTTGCACTTAACAGCATCAATATACCAAGAAATCTGGCCTTGTCAAACTGTGTCTGAAAGGTTCAACATTCAAAGTTGCCTTACTCTTCTGTGTTGGCTCTCATGATGTGAATGTGACTCCAGTGAGCTCTTGTGCATTAAAATGCATAGAACTGTCAAGGGCTCCTTACAGGAATAAATTAAACCTGTGACTATTTCAAAATATTCACACCTCAGTAGCTTCTGTGTGTTTCTTTTAAGCAGTAAATGAAATAAGTGACTCTAGAAAATCTGACATGTTGAATTCTTCTCATTCTAAAACAAGGCTTTTAATAGATAATGCAAAGTTCTTTGTCATATTCAAAATAAGCTCTGCTGACACTTCAGTCATGACATCATACATGATGTCCAGCAGCCCCCTGATAAATTTCACCAATGCTGTAAGATTTTTTACTGAAGGAATCAAATTAGCTACTATACTTAGGATACTCAGTCCACCAGTACACATCAGTTAATATTGCAGAACCTGTCCAAAATCAGATACCTTGTAGTAGTTATGTTCATTAGAAAAGCAATCTTTCCAGGAGTGGCTAACATTTGAATCAAGAAAGAGTATCTTCTTGGGTATCATTCTCCTGGAACCAGCTAAAGCTGGGGTTGCTATGGACTTGCTCATGTTTTGCAACATGCAAAGTCTTTAGAAGAGATGAACAAGTAATTCCTTCAGGCATTTTGCAAAATTACAAAGGCTGTGCCAGCCTTTGTAAGGTATGTGACAAACAAGGGGATTCTTAAAACCCTACCCACTGAGTAGAGGGAAACCACAGAGAAATCCTTGGTGACAGCAAAGGAACACAATTTTCATTAAGGTAGTTGACAGGATATTTGATGCAGGAACAGTAATTTTTGGCACACAGTAGTTTTGGTCTGGTAAGAGCTATCTGGAATAGCACAGAATATTTTATTAGTTAATCTTTCAGACTAGGAGAAGCCTAATATTCACTGAAAATTATATGGAAGTCATGGCATTTTCTAGCACAGACACATCTATACATTTACACACACCTAAATTAAAAACTTGAATGAGATTACTAGATTACAAAAGGAGAGAAGAGCAACTGCTTTATTTTTATGGTACAACTTTTTTTTTTTTTTTTTTCTCTCCTAGTTTGATCACTCTGGGGAATCCTCCATCCCCTTTCCCTTAGATTTCATCTAGCTGGGGAACCTATCGTTCTTCAATGACCTATTCTCCTGTAGCAAGAGTTCAAGTTCCTGACCACCTCTATTTCCAAGTTTTGCCATGTCAGCAGAAGTTCTTTTCAGTCCAACTCTAGCCTGCTATCTACACTGTTTATCACTTTTCTTGCTCAAGATGGAAAACAGTATTTACTTATCTCTATTTCTGACATTCTTCCTCATCTTTGCTCCTCTGACCTTTTCTGCTTCAGGTCCTCATGGAAGCATGGGAAAAAGGGGTCAACCCAGAAGGGAACTCTACAAATCCCAGTAACTGGGACTTCAGCAACTCCTTCTTTTTTGCAGGAACTGTTGTCACCACTATAGGTGAGGTACTCTCTTTCCTTAAAAACTGGTGTTTCCTCCAGCTGTCCTGTAAAGCCCCCAGAAATGTGTAATTAGTGGACAGAATACACATGCAAGACAATCAACTACTGTGGGTTATGGTTTTCTATTGGTTTTCTATTGTGCCTGTTATTTTTCTTTATAAAGTATTTTATATCCCAAAAAAGCTGAGTGCCTGCTTGCTACATGCAAGATCATTTTGTAAATGGACATCATGTCTTTAGGTTGCTTTGAAGCTCTGAGTTGCACTCACAACAAAATCAGAGACCTATAGAAAGTTACAATAGTACCTGGAAGAGTAATATTTTTCATGTTTAATTTTCAGCTAGAAGTAGTGAACACAAAAGGCTTCATCATAAGCAATGGCAATTTGAAGACAGATTTAATTGCAGAAAATCACAGATCCACAGGTTCCTGAAGCTTAATGTAGTTGAGCTTCCAAGCTTACAAACACTCCATGATGCTTGCAGTTTGACTGTAGAGCCTTTTCATGTGTCTGTTTTCTTCTTTTCTTCCAGGTTATGGTAATCTGTCCCCCAGCACAGTGGCAGGGCAGATCTTCTGTGTGTTTTATGCCTTATTTGGAGTGCCCCTCAACCTGGCCTTCCTTAATCAGCTGGGGAAAGCTCTCAATGCTCATCTGCTTACCCTGGAAAGATGGGTGCAAAAGCCAGGGCGTGCCCAGGTACAGTGCCAATTTACCATTTGTTTCCACCATTTTAAAACTAGTTAAAGTTCTTTTCTCAGATAGCTGCTGCTGATAGCTTAGGTTTCATTGTGTGAACCACAGCAGTTAGAGGGCCCTCTCTATCAGAAACTTGATACACTCAATTTACCTGTGATAGTTTTAAAGCTATAGGTTTTGCTTGAGGGGCCCTAGATTTGCTTTTTAAAAACCTTACTCAGCAAAACCATAGGGCTGGTGACCTTGGCAGAATACGTGCGTGTACACACATTGCCAAATCAAGCTCTTATTCTCCAGCCTATGCCAGCATCTATCCAAGTCTAGCTCTACACTGTGCAAAGGCAACTTATTTTTATTGGCCTAATGATCTGGCTGGAATTAGCTTTCCTGTTTGTACCAGCAACTTAGCACTTCCTTCCTTTTGTTTTCTTAAAATGTGAATACTCCTTACTTACAGTTTATTGGTGAGCCATGGAACTAATCCAGACTTTTTTTTTTTTTTTTTTTTTTAATAAGAAAAGCACTGATAATGGAAAATACATGAAGGTCATTTATTACAAAGTTAGTGCATGTTTCTGAGAAAAGGTTCAATAAATTGACCCCTTCAGTTAGGGAAAAGGGAGATTAGATATGTGAGATATGTTGAAACATTTCAGAGTTCTGGCACAAGTTTTTTCTTTTACATTTGTGAAATCTCTTGAGTCACTACATTCTTTATCTACAATGGGAAAGCTATAAAGGTACCGTCAAATGCAGACTTGGATTATACAAGCAAGAAATTCTTCAGCTGCATAACCTCTGCTTGTTCCCCAAACATATGCAGCTCTACCACCAGGATTTTCATGCTAATATAGTTGCATCTTTCCTATTTTTCTGGATAGCAGCTCAGGGATGTGATCTTTTATTTTCACTTTTCACTCCTCAATTGACACCTCATTTCTGGCAGAACTCCTATGATTAAACAAAGCTTTGGAGCTGTATCTGCTTGTTTGCTCTGAAAAGTTTATTCAAAGAAGTTGTTTTATCTCCTTATAAACAGAATTTTGTCATGCTCTGGGCAATTAATTGCAATCAATTATTCTTTCATTATCCCTGACTTATTGTTCCCAACATTACACATTTATACCAGCAAGTTCTTAAAAGACAGGTTAAAAAGTAAAATTGTTCATTTTGGTATACATTTTTATGCAAAGTTTATTATGTAATTAAACACTATTACAGTACTGGAATTAAGTAAATGAGAACAAATTAATTACATATCAACTATAATCATGTCAATCAGTAATTCTCAAACTGCTCTTCAAATTAGGCAAGTATTATTACATAGCTAGAGAAACACGACACATAATATAGAAGTGACTTATCAAAGTCACCCAGTCATCTCAAGCCAAGTTTTCCAGGCTTAGAGCATTATTTTTTATGTGAGATAATTCAGAGAGAAATTAAAACATGATATCTGGACCTTCCACTTTATAAACAGTGGTTTGGCTTTTCATCCAGTCACAATAGGCTCATTAACAGAAAATCATACTCCGATTTGATTGCCCCTGAGGGCATTTTTTAATAATTGTAATGAGTTTGCATCAGCCCACACATCATTAGTCAAAAGTTCACCAGAATGTGTTCCCTGGAAATGTATGAGTTCCTGATCATCATTCCTAAACTCCTAAAATCCCTTCAGGACCCATCCACTGACCATTCTGTGCATCTATCTACTGCAGTCATATATACATACAGTAACTTATGTCCCCAAAGGCAGATGTTTGTCCTGAGAGGCACAGATCTGCCCTGTGCTAACACAAACCAGTTCTGCTCTGAGCACTTCTAAGTTAAAAATGAAAACAGGCAAACTGACTTCACTTTTGTTTCATCCAAACATATTTTTGGCTGAGGTCTTGCAATCCACTTTATAAATCTTTGGAAGCAGTCATAGTGAAAAGAACTCTAATTTGTTCTTGCCAATTTTTGTTTCATGAGTTATGCACTACATGGTGATTTTCCTCAAAGACGAGCTAGTTGAGCATACAAGAGCATCTCTACTTGAATTAAAATTGTAAAATGTGCATTTCATTCCAACGGCTGTCACAGTAAATCTGAAAATATGACTGGAGCATTCTCGAAAACTCATTGCAAAAAGCTTTTTGAAAAATCCTCCTTTTTTTCCTAAATTAAGATTTATTTTTTTTTAAAGTTAGGTACAATATCTATGTGCAGAGTAAACAGTGGGCTCAACCTGCAGTACATGGAAGCACTGGCTTATCCTTCTTTTTTTTTTTGCCATTGCTTCCAGGTGGGGTGGTGTTGCATTCCCCCTGCTCCTTTTTGGCCTGGCCAGCAGCCGCAGGGGGTGAGGGCAACATTCCTCTGGGTCCAGGGAGATACCAGAGCCTTACTGGAGCATTTGGGGAGCAGCATGTGGGCAGGCAAGACATGACACGGCTTCTGAGGGTGCTGATTAGATGGGTTTATTTGGGGGTCCCACACCGGGAGGAAGCATGGCTCCCACAGGAGAGCACGAGGCAGGCAAGCCCCAGGAGATGCCAGAGAGGGAGAGTGTCCCCAGGGGCAGAGGAGCAGGCAGAGAGAGCTTAACCCCTTGTGAATACCCCTAAGATATTTCCAGCGAGGGGGCAGATCCAAGGCTCGGACCACTGGGATAGGACCAATCCAGGATAGGGTGATGGGCAGGGGTTACAATGAATGACAACTTGGGGGAAGGTTACAAGGCAGTAAGGAAAATGAATCACCACAGGGTGGGTTTGTGATTCAAGAGTAAAACAGATGCAGCACTTTTGACAAGACAACTGCTCCATGCTCTTTAGCTGCCATCTTCCTCTTCTCTTTCAGGTGGTTCAAACACTGGCAGTCGCCATCTTCCTGACCACTGGGACCTTGCTTTTCCTGGTGTTCCCACCATTAGTCTTCAGTTATGTAGAAGGCTGGAGCTATGGAGAAGGCTTTTACTTCACCTTCATCACGCTGAGCACCATTGGCTTTGGGGACTATGTAGTAGGTAAAAAAGAACATGAACTGGTCTGAGTTTTGTTGAAATTCATAACTCTAGTATAGAACAAAATACAGGGAGCATAGATATCCATTCCACTATAAAGCTGGTCAAAGTGAGCTCAGCCAGACCGGTAACAATGAGCTAATGTATTGTAAGATATGAGCATTTTTTTCTTGACAGCCAACCCAACTCATTTCACACATGCCACTGAACACTCATTCAACAGTGGCTGTGTCCAGACTGGTACAAACGTTATCAAGAGTGAAAGGAATATAAATAAAATTCCTTTTTAAGTACTAAGGCTTTGAACCACACTCTCCTAACACTGATTTGTTTTAGCAAGTGCCTACTATTCTCAACAACAAATCATATCAAATATTAAATAATCAGTACATAAAATGGGGAGAAGATTACTGACAACCACAGGATGCCTCTGAAAGAAAACAATCCCAGTGACATTACACAGTTTTTAAACCTCTAGGTTGAGAACATCATGGTAGAGACATGAGGGGCTATTTTTATACATACTTATTTGAACAAATGCATCGTCTTAACAGATTATGTTAAATGTGTTTATTTGTTAAAACCACTAGGGTTTCTTACTTCACAAGTAATAGCTCTCCTCTCCTAAAGGTCATAACTGTGTCCCAAAAGGAGATAAAAAAGAATCCCATGCTGAATCTGGCACTGTGGAGTTTCATGATTATATCAGCTGCACTGATTGTTCATGCTGTGGAAATAACAAACCAGGGATTAAGATTCTCATAACCACTTAATTAAAATGTCTACATTTCCCATATCATTCAAGTGATTGTGAATCCCAGGTACTGAGATCATATCACCCTCCAAAAAGCAATCACTGCACCACTAAATTGTAGCTTTGTAAATCATCTGAGATCCCCTGTGTGCCTCTTGAGTCAAACATGATTAATATGGATTCAACATTTAATTTCCAAGATTTTTTCTTCTGTTCTTGGCTAGGAACCATTGACTTTGAGCATCCCTGATTAATATTAGATATTTTTATTATATAGCCTCAGCTTCAGGGATTTCATGCTAACTGTGCTAAGCTTAACCTCAGAGTTGGCATGAAAAAAAAAAATCCATCTGCTAATGGATCACACAAGCCCATTCACATACACTTTTGCAAGGAGTGGAGAGGGTATATGAGTATGTATGATTAGCAGACCAAAGCTGCCAAGATAAATATGCAAATTTCCCTGGATTTTTCAGGTACGAACCCCAACAAGCACTATATCCCTGTGTACAGGAGCCTAACTGCCATATGGATTGTTTTTGGCTTGGCCTGGCTGGCTCTGGTCTTCAACGTGGGAGCTGACTTGATGGAAAGATATCTTCAGCTAAAGTGGCACAAGTCTGACTTAAGCTTAGCAGAAGGAGACACCACCAAACTGGAAGACGAACCTGAGCAGCCTAGAATCCATATCCCTAGCTGAGCAAGGTACAAAGAAAGCAGTCTTGAAATGCATCTTCCCTCTGTGTCTCACGCTGAGCAATCCCTGTGGATAAATGACCAAACCACAGGCTGTGTGTGGACTAAAGAGGAAATGTTTCAGATACATGGAGATTTCCACAGCCTGTGTAGGCATCAGCCAGTTAAAACCCTAAGGAAGGAGCATACATGGTTACACAACTGTCCCAGAATTCATTTTACACTTCTTATTCTAAGGCAACTTCCCCTGAAATAATCAATTACTATCCTTTCTCTTTCTCTACTGGGACCCAGTTCTTATGGTCACTCATTAAAATAAAAATCCAGAGTTACTGCATCCCAGCTTCAATAAGAAGTCATTTCAACAAGAATCTCAAGTAGAAAAAGTCAGGTACAGAAATCTTTCTTCATTTCCAATAAGAAAACATACAAAACCACAGTGGAATATCATCAGTTATGAACACCTGCTTAATGACGTCCACCCAATTAAGATTCAGTTGATATTGTCTGAAATTAACAGCTTTCCTATAAAATGACAGCATTTCTTTATTTTCTGGGCTAAAATACTTTTCTTTTAATTGTGAGGAAATTGTGTCTGTCCAGCTCTGCCCAGGCTGTTACAATTTGCCTCAGAGCAAACTGCCAGCTCAAAGCAGGTCCTTATCATAGTTCATTTCACAGCCACTTGAAAACAGCAGTTTAAACTAAATCTAAAAGCAAGGATACATCCTTATTTCCAGCCAGATCACAAATATCATTAAAGCCCAGAATTTGCTTTGGGCCAGTTCATAAAAGCTATATGCACCATACAGAACTGATGCTGTACGTTTACCTCTAAATAAGGCCAATGAAACTTCTTGCATTAAATCTGATCCTCAGTCAGGCCCATTGTGTGACCCATCAGAAACAGGGAAATTGAATTTAATTCCAGTTATCGTAAGTCAAAAGCAGCAGCAGCCAACCCCAAAGGAGCTGAAAAACTGAAGTACATATAAGCACCTAATAAGGGACTAGTCACTGAGATGCAGCTCTGTAGTCATACTCTGTATTGAAGTAAACACAAAAAACTTCATAAAACAATTATCCATTCATTTGGGTACCACGCTCAATCATTACTAACGTGTTCCATGGGTATACCTGTTATTACATACACACTGCTATTTATTCAGTATGTTTATATCTCATAGTAACCATCAATTAATCCCTTTGAACTCATTTTAAGTAGAACTTTAATGTAAAGGATGAGTGAAGTATGGCTGATTATGTAGAATAGCCCCAAGCTAGCATATGTCAGACTATGGGAACATCAAATGTCAATTTTTCAGCAGCTGTTTTGATATTTCATTTTGAAGAAGTGTCAATAAAACATGTAGAGATTTGTGTAGGTCACTGATTTCTTCCTGCATACTTTCTGAGCTAGATTTTTACTTCTGAGAAAAGTCACAATAGATGTTTGTTCTTACACCTGACAAGGTGCATGTTTTCTTTGCAAGTTGCTGACTCCTGCATAGTGCAGTGTGGCTACTCAAATCTGAAATGCTGGCTTCTAAGAATGCTGGTTATGGTTTATTCAACTAATTTAAAAAGGAATGTTCAAATACTTATCCCATCCAAGATTTCCCTCATGTCTTACCACTACCTACCTCACAGATTTTTATCTCCTTGGTTTTTGCACTGATCTTCCTCTCTGCCCTCAGCTATTCCCATAAATTTATGCGATGGCTTTCTCTGTAGACTTTCACTGAGAGCAGCCAACTCTCTCCTGTCTGGCTTTTTATATCTTTGCAAATCTCACGGGAAACTTTGTCTCTCAGTATTTCCTGTTCTTCAGCCACAATGTTTGCACTTGCACTTGTTAACATCATCACCATCACTGCACTCTGTACTTGCCTTGTGTTAACACCGTGAAACACTTTCGGCCTCTTTATGTAAAAGACAAAACTGAAGTTCTGCTGACTTCTGTATCTCACCTGTTTTCCTTCACCTTGCTGTTTTCCATTCCTTCTGTATTTTATCAAGCCACAGTCAGCCACAACACAAGCACTAGTCCAAAGGTGATCCTATCCAGTGTTTTACACCATGCTGCATGCCATAAAAATGATAAAGAGGTTTATCAGGGATAGAAAGCACTTACTGACAAAGTGTTTCTTGAAACTATCCTTACTTGACATCTGACCGCAGGAAGTTTGGATTGTTTTTACTGCAGTCCAGAAAATTGCTCCTGTATCTGATACTGATTTTGCAAAGTAGCAGCAAATGGTGAGACTACCTCCTGGATTTTTTTGCTACTGCTGCATTTACTAAATCTGACAGTAGCTGCAGCTGTTCTCCAGCTGCCCAACAGAAGACTCAGAAAGCTGCCTTTAAATCAAGCATATGGCCACGTTGGAAGAGAGATGAGAAGGATACTGATGCCCTCTCCTGTGCTACATAAGCTACATAAGAAATTTCTTGCTTATTTTGTCAATTTTTCAAAGTTCTGAAAAGCTCTAAAGGTCATGCACATCTATAATAAAAGTTACTTTGAGATATATACTGGGAGCACTGGCCCAGGTTTTGAGCATGCATGAACCAAGTGCATTCTGGTAGTGTTCCTCTAATAAAAGTGTAGTCATCAAGTATCAACTGACCAGCTAAGAAAAGTAACGTGGAAGAACTGCACAATCACAAGGACTTGCTATGAGACAGAGGAGCACACTTTTTGTCTAATAACCCATTTTACCAGTGGTATATTTCTGCCCAGAATGGAGAGCACACATGCTCAGCTCCAAGGATAGAAAACAGAACTTTTGCAGCCTCTGAATGTGGCTCTGCAGGCTGTGGCAAAAGCAATGGCCCAGGCAGTGTTCATCTGTGATGCAGAAAAGTAGCACCTTGTCCTGAGCAGCTACCATCTCCAGTCCAGGGCAGAACAAGAAGCAAATGTCCTTCCAGACGTACACTTACCCTTTTAGCCTACTCAACACACCCTTCTTCATCCTCAGATATACATGCTGCCCTTCCAGACAACACCAAAGTGTCACTGGCAAAGATTTGAGCCTTTCTCTGTGGAGATGTAAATAGAAGACTGACAGACAAGTGACCTTTCTGAGAATACTCAAGGAAACAGCCATTTAAATATTATATGGTTCTGTAAAGATTAGTTGTGGTCTCTTTCTTCACAAATTCCTTCTAATAAGCACATGCCTGATAACCTGTATTTTCACAGCATATCTTGTAGTTAAAAACCTCGAGTCTCACCTGTAATTGGTTCTATATATATTTTAGTATAAACATTAAATTCTGTATGTTTAGTCCATAATGTTTCAACATAGTTATACTTAGTGTGCTTTGTATAAACAATCTGAGTTTAAATACAGATAAAATGTCAAAATGTAGCTCGAATATGTCTATTTCCTGATCTTAAATGTGATAAGTAAATATATACTTTTTCGTATCTTTGCATTTTTTCTTATGTATATTTTTATAGAAGGTTTTCTTTTACATATATATATATAATTCCAATTTTGTCTTTAAATACCACTGAGTAATGAATACCCTGAAAAGACAGAATTAAGACTGAGCAATGAGCAGCATATATATATTCTTTTTCTAAGACTGTGCTCTGGATGACATTGTTACACTGGAAGTTGTCTAGCTTTTGCATATTAATTTTTGCATCTTTCCAGTGAAATCATGTGTTTATGCTAGTCAGTTTAAAGCACATCTCAGAAAACCATGAATTAGCACATTGCCAGAACATTTCTGGGGAGCAATACATATTTCGAGGCTGCCTTACTTGTAATAATACTGGCACCACAGGGCAGTGTGAGAAGACATTACCCTCTGACAGCGTATAAAGTCATCCTGTGCAGAAACTTGCTGGTTTTATTCCCCTTTACCTCATTTATGTAACAAAATAGGTAAATTACGAAGTTCTTATACACCCAAACCAATTTGATTGCTTTATCTACAAGTAATAGAATAGAAAGGAACATTAGTTGCAATCGTATACAAGAAAGTAATTAAATAGGTCTCAGAAACTACCTATTATGAAGCGAACGTGACTCGGAGCTGGCTCCTGCTCGGGCATAAGCGGCGCGGAGCAGGGAGCCCTGGGCAGCCTCGAGCTTTGGGACACACAGGTGGGAAGCGGAGTAGCGCTCACAGGAAATACACAAATTACAAAAGGACTGTGTAAAAGCTGCTAGCTTTTCACTTGTTTCTACAAAGGACTGTTATCACAAACACCTGTTTGCTGCCTTTTAAATTGGCTTAGCAACTGAGTGAGAGAGGAATGCAGATTTATGCAGAGTGCTAGCGTACTGCTCCCTAAGTAGTGCCAGCTGGGAAGGGAAGCACCTGGGTCTGTCGGGAGAGGGGCTGGGTAGCATCCCTCGGGGAGCCAACGTGACTCGGAGCTGGCTCCTGCTCGGGCATAAGCGGCGCGGAGCAGGGAGCCCTGGGCAGCCTCGAGCTTTGGGACACACAGGTGGGAAGCGGAGCGGCGCCAGAGAAGGACGAGGGCGGCGGGGTGGGGCTGCCGCAGGCCGAGCGGCACGACCACCTTCATTCCCCGGCACAGCGGGGCCCTGGG
>WEIU01024406.1:24647-99562 GCA_013389925.1 Aegithalos caudatus
CGCATCGCGCTCCCCGGCGCCGCACCCCGGGCTGCGGCCGCCTGCGCTCCCCGCTGAGAGAGAGATGCTTTTGTTCGCCGCCGCCGTCCTGACCGAAGGCAGGAGGTGGCGGAGTGTCCCGTTACGTGACATTTACCTGCTGCTCCTTAGAGGTGGTTTAGGTTTGCTCTTGCACTTAGGAAGTATGAGTTATAGGGTGTGGCATCGTGCTAGTGGTAAATTCTAATGGGAAGGCTTTGTCGTGGTAAATTTAATTGATGTTTATATATACTACTGTCAAGCTTTTTCCAACTTCTACTTGTTGTTTAAAGGGAAATAGAAAGTCCTTCGGTCTCTTAAGTTATCCTTGAAAATGCTTCTGAATATATTTGCAGGAGAATTGCAAAATGTAAAGCAACAAAAACGCTGTCTTACTAAACTACAGATGGTTGCATTTTTATGATACAGATATGAGCAAAGTTATATAAGTGGGTTCTCTCTTTGCTCAGCTTTTGCCTGAAAAAGAAAAACCTTCAATATTGAAGTGTCTTGAGTACTTACCCAAACCTTTTGATTTTAGTAGGTGCTGGTAGTTGAGCATGTACTCCTTGCTTTCGTGTGTCTGCCTCAAATCGGTGTTTCCAAACATAAAGGAAACCTGGAGTTGGTTTGTTTTAGTGGGTTTTTGTGTGTTTTGTAAAAGCAATATTTGGTGGTGACTGAAACCATAGCAGCCATTCAAAGAATCTAAAAGAGACTTGGATATATACTTTTTTTTATTATTATTTTCTTTCTCCTTCTCTCCAGCAGAGAGGAAAATACAGAAGCCATTAAATAGGATAACCATTTCTGGTGTTTCATGTAAGGCTCTGGAGACAAAATTATGCTGATGCCCTATGTCACACTCTCATCCCTTGGCTTTCTTCATGGTATATTCTGTATTGGCAGTCAGTAGTACTGTGATCATGTGCTATAAATTTGTACCCTTGTAAGCTACCATAGTGACCACTTTTATTATTTATGGTGTGTGCTGCACTACCGGTGGAATTTACAAAGTGAGAGAAGTGAGAAGTATAACAGAAGACCAGCCTGGCATTTCACAGAGCTGTATCTTAGCTAGGCTTTACTCAGCACTGGCCCCCTGTGTAATGAGCACCTGGTATGGCACTTGCCCGGTGGTTGCAAGGGCTTGGTGAATGACAGTAATGAGGTGCTAGTAGTGAAGAGAAGATAATCACAACTAAATTGGTAGAAATGTCTTTCTGTCCGTTGGTTTTACATGTTTGCAGCATGATCTCTACTCATTTTTCAAACCCCAGGAATGGGACACCCACTCAAATCCCTTTAGACCAGAGGCTGTTACTGTATGCAGTGTTAAGTACTTAATTGTGGCTGATCAAGCCCTTGATGGGAAAGTTACAAATAAGCTTTGTTTCATTTTATGTAGTGTCTGTGTGTGACTTCATACTCTGAGAAACCACACTCTGAGTTTGAATGGCTTTGTGTGTAATTTTGAATAACTTTAACACTGAGAAATTAATCCTTAAAAATCTGCAGAACCGATGCTTTCCTATACTATTTTCTAATTTCCTATGCAGCAATCACTGGCAAGCTCTGGGTGTGCTCAGAAAGAGATGTCTTTCTGTACGGTAAGTTGTTATTGCAGTATGTTGCACATAGTTTATCAGGCACTGTCATCACTGGCTGTCTTCAGATAAGAAACTGGTATTCTAGATACACAGCTGATTATTTGCTAATTAAGAAAGACATAAAGAGTGTTTGTGAAAACATAAAGCAGTGTGTGAATTTTAATTGCCTTGGCATTGCTGGCAATTCCTCATTGTTTTCTTTTAGCTCTTTCATTCCAGATAATCCTAAACTGTGTTTATTTTAAGTGTACAGGGGCCAATATGAAATAAAATCCTCATTTACTGAGCAATGTACAAACATAATTTTACAACCTGTTTATCACTTAGTTCCTAGTTACCAACCGGGAGTGGAAATCCACTGTTCCAACCCTTGTGCACATGGGAGAGTAACAGAGAGCTCCAGCTTTGAGGAACTAGCAGGAGAGCACGGAGTGAGAGGATGGGCAGGAGGGAAGCAAAGCAAACAAACCATGCTGCAGTAGCTAGACCAGTGAGTTATCATTCAGTAATTTCTGTGACTTGGGTCCTTTTCAAGGAAGCAGCAGTGTTCTAGTTAACACAGGAGAGGACAGAAGGAGGTGAAAATAGCAGACCAGCAACAACAAACAACAGTGGAGTTGAATATGTTAGAAAGCATGTGACATCCGTGGTGGTGAGCCCCTGCTTCCTGTAGCTGGATTTTGTTGTGGCTCTCTTGCCTGGAGGGATTGGCCAGCTCTTCCCCAGCAGGAGCAGTTCCACATTTCCTGAGTAGCTGAAAGTAGCACATGTAAATGCTTTACATGTAAGCCAATGAACAGTGTGTGGTCATGTGTTTATAGGGCACAATGGAGGCACTGTGGCCATGAGTCTCTCTACAGTGCTTCTAGTGATGTTTACTCAAGGAACACATAAGTTTGCCTTTGTTGACCCAGGTAACCCCAGGCTATTGTTCTGCCATTGAATACAGACTGAACACATGCTCGCCAGGAGCAGCACTGAGAGCAGGGCATCCTCGTGAGCCACTAGGCAACGTGCAAAGAGGGCAGTGTCTGACCTTTTATTATCATAATGGTGGTGATCTTTACATGCCAGAATTACTGGGTGTGAGCTCACAACAAAGGAAGCCCTCAATGACGAGACCTGCAGAAGATGGAAGCAGATGAAATGATAAGACAGATTGCAGGTGATACATTTCAAATACAATGAAGTAGCTTGACTCAGATGGGGAGAAAAATATCTATGTCCAGGCAAAAATTATGTTGGTTCTAGATTTTGGAAGTGTCCGGGAAGTGAGGCTGTGCACAAAAAGGGCATTTTCTGGGCATATTTCATGGGGATGAGACCCTTTCTGACATTTTGGGGCTGGGGGCACCTAGATGCGCTTTGGTGTGAATCACTTCTAGTGCAGAAGTGCCTCAGCTTTACTGCATGGTGTGAGTGTATATATAGCTCTGGTCCAGCTGAGGTATCCTCCAAACTTCCTCCTTTTCCTGCATCATTTTCAATGGTTACAGGTGCTTAGCTGCTGTACTTGCCAGTGTTTCTTTAGTCAGAGATTGGCTGTGGGGCCAAGCTTGGAACAGCATTTTTTGTGTTACCCTGTTACCATGACATCCCTTTCATGCTAGCCTTCCTTTTTTTTTTTTTTTTTTTTTTTTTTTTTTTAATAGAAACCTTTTGCATTATATTTCCCTAGTACAGATGTTTCCTATATTTATTGTTCTATTGGTTTTCTATTATAGATATATAATGCTATTTAAACACAGTTGTTTTCATAAAATGAGAAAGTGAAAGCTGAGCTAATTTTTTTTTGGCCTAGAAAGATTTAAGGTGTAGTGAAAAGGGCCTAATGCTAAAGGGCAGGTTATAAACTAAATGGCTGCAGGTGCATCTAGATACTGTTATCTCCAGAGTCAACAGCTAGAGGTACATAGAGAGTTTGAGTAGATGTTTACAAGAGCAATGAGATCCCATGTGACTGAAAGGTCTTCATCAATACCTTGGTTTGTACTGACATTGAACCAGCAGAGAATTGTGACATCTGTCAGGAAATAAAACCCTGGAAACGCAGCTTACTAAAATAATCTTGTGCTCAGATGATGCAAGAGGAAGGGGTGAGCATCAGAGATCACCTGCCAGTGGTGAGGGTCTTTAGGAACAGCAATGGCTCCTGATATTGTGCAGCAGTAATAGCTATATAGAACCAAATTTGGTCAAAATTAACTTGTCACAGGTGTAATAGGGTTGATCCCCTGTAATTGTTCTTTCCAACTTCATGCTCATCAAAATGTACTACTACTTTGCTTAAGTTACAGCCAATTCATCATTTTCCAGACCTGTTGGTTAAAGAGCTGTGGGTGCCTTACCAAGAATGCATGTTGTGTGCTAGTAATACCATCTTCTAACATGTGTTTGACAGATGTTGTTGAAGGTAAAATCATTATTCTGTAAGGCAGTAGGCTGGCACTATATCATTAGACTTCTTGGAAGGTGATAAGAAGGCATACTGATGACCTCTTTTTGCGTTAGTTGACTCAGCTCTGGGTCTTCTGATAGTGTCTAGTACCTGTGTTCAAAAAGAGAAAGGCAAGGGAAAAAGTATGGCAGCCTATTGTATCCTTCCTCTGCCTAAAGAGATGCATTCTTTTGATATTGTCAAATTCCCAGTTACAGCTGGTCAGGCTTGGTGGGAAGTAACAAGGGAGTGTCTGTAGCCAGCTGGCATTGAGTGCTGAGTGTCTCAATAACCTGTCCTACCAGAAGGTTTGAGACCCACAACCAGCAGTGAATAGCTAAAAACTGGGGATGCCTTCTAAAAAAGGAAATGGCAATTCTTATCAGTTGTTTGAAGATGTGGGTTATTCTTGTATGTACTTGTTCTTCATATTTTATCTTTTTTAATGCAATTAAAAGAAAAGCAACTAGGGAAAGAAATCTCAGTTTTACAAGGATAATACAATACAACCTTTCTGTGTGCTGTAAATTATACAGGCAGTTTCTTTCAACAGGCCCTGCCTATTTCTGTTCCAGCCCAGCTGTCAAGTAACTGTTCCTGTTGGGGTTTGGGAAGTTTGGGAATTCAGCAACACTTTATCTTCCTTGATATAAAAGCTTAATTTTCAGAAAAAGAACTAGTGGCTTAGGGTACCACTGGTTGCAGCGTTACTGCACTGGACTACATCTTTTTCTCCTTTCCTGTTGGCAAGTAAGTCTAGATTAATTTTGGAAACTGTAGTGCACACCCAGCTTCAAAGTAAGTGGTTTAGCTCTCAGGGTTCCTTTGGTTTTGAGGAACTAGTGCCAATTACATTAGCAAACATTGCTGGGGAGCTGGAGGAGCAGTTGCTTGATCAGCTCTCAGGTTATTCAAGTGGCATAAAGTTAAAAAAATTCCAACACTATGAATTCAAAAGAATCCAGCTGGGATTTTTTAGGTTTTCTTATATTTTGTGCCACTTCTTCTTTCAGGCAGAATTTACATAAGTTTCCTCTCCAGACAAAGAGAAGGGATCAGAGCTAATGGCTGATTAATTATATATTTTTCAATTATTTGAAATTAATTGACCTTTGTCCTTGCAATCTGAGACCAAGGTTAATGTTAACCATTTTCTTCTGATTTACAGCTGGTATTCTGTGAGGCATAAATGAATGTTTATATGCCAACAATGCACAGAACTTCCAGTGCCCAAAGATTGTGAGTCGTTTTCTCATTAATCCAAATGGTAATTTGGTGCCTTTTGAACACCTTCCTTTCCTCCTTTATATGTTTCAAAGGTGAGGAAAAGTGTCTGAAATGAGGCAAGCCATTTTCAGGAGGACACGTATGTCCTGGAAAAGTTGATTTTTTTTTTACATGAATATGTAAACTTCAGCTAAACTTGGGAATAAAGCTTCTTGCACCAGTCCATTTTTGCCTTCCTTGAGAACTGCTTTCAAATATACTTAGCAAATAATGACTTGGCCCTTAAAGGTATCTCCAGATTACCATGACCTCTGGCCAGAATGCCACAACTCAGAAGTAGGGGACAACAGCATTGACAGGAGCCAGAGTTTATAAAAAGGTCATTTGTATGACTCTTTCGCTGATGGTTTCCTCCAGGAAAAAAAAAATAAAAATCATGAGTTCTTATGGATATATTTAATAGGGCTTTTGTCATTTTTGCTTATTTTGCTCATTTTGGGGAGGGCAGGCAGATTAGAATCGGTCTGTTTAATAATTTATCTATAGCTTGGTTTTTGCTGTAACGATTATGGGAGGAAAGAGAAGCATAGTGTTCTGAAGAAAGAGGTTGCAAAGAACATAATGTCTCAGTTTACATATACACATTCATTAATTCTTTCTTTACTGCTGATCTTAAATGCCTTTTTTGAAAGCTGTATCCTAGTCACATGCTGTTGTGACTCAGTGCAGAGGTGAAAGATGTAATTTTTAGTTGGTGTCAAGGAGGTCAGATTAAATAATGATCCTTCCTTTGGCAGTCCTTGGTGATCAGAAGCTGTGCTGCAGCCACAGCCTGGTGATGGAGGGGCCCACTTGTGGTGATAATCATGGAAAAGAGGAAGTTTGTAAGCTGAGAAATCTGGGGTTGTCCAGAGCTGATAACACAGCAAACATGGTAAATGAGACTTAGGGGTATGGCTGAAGGATAGAGTGGCTCTGCAGCAAATACAAAAGAATAAACCTACATTTTGTGGGGAAGAAGATGCAATACTAAAACGTCAAGTGGGAACCATACAGTAGTTGTTGGGGCTGGGTTTTGGTGGTTTGGTTTTTTATTTTGGAGTTGGGTTTTTTTAGCTAGACAGTATGAACAGATTTTTTGAGTGTAATTCAAAGTGTAGGGTTTAATTTTTGCTGGTACGACTGTAGTAACTACCTTGGATTTATTGCTGCAAAGCTGTGTAGAGTGGTAAAACTCCAGTATAGGTGAGTCACTCATTATAATCGGCCATCTGTGGAAGTGCAGCCCCAGAGCTCTGAAGGGTTAAAATTCAGGCTGTAGGAGTGATTTAATTTTTTTAGGGTTTTTTTTTACTCAAATGAGGGAACTGTCGGTAATGTTGTGTTCGGATGTTGCTGCAGAAAGAACCAGCACCTGATAGTAAATCACAAGGAAAGAAAGGAGCATTGCCATCCTAAAATAAGTGTGATAAGGGAGTGAACAGAAATCCACAGCTTCCTCACAGGGTTACCACTTAGCTTGAACTCAAGGAGGGAATTCCTTGCAGAAATACGCACAAAGCAGGCTTTTGTGCTGGGATGTAATCTAACATGGAGCTTGCATTTGCAAGCATTAGCTTGTGACATTTCTAACTGAAACTTCAGAACTTATAACTGATATAACTGAGAAAGGTGGAGCTGGAAGCCAAATTTGACCATTCTGGGCCATGTTTTTATTACAAAGGTAACAGGGCAGGCAAGTACAATTTAAATAGACCTCTCTGAGTGGATGTCACACTGGTGTTCTAATCACCAGCCGTGGCAATATTAAGTAGCACCATGCAAAACTTACTTGTGTAATCAAAAACCAAAATAGCCTACTTGATGAGAGGGTGCAGCAACCTGCAAATGAAGTTTCATTGACCTGTGAAGGTCTAAGAATTTAAAATCTTGATTTATAGATCCTGTAGGAGCTACGATAATGCCCACGAAACTTTTATCTGTAAAATTAAAATTATGTAAGTATTGTCAGTTAAAGACATAGTAGTCACTGTGAACTGCAAGTTATTATCACTTTAGAGAGGAGACAATAAATGCAGAGAAGTGAAACTATGGTTTTATGTTGTGCAGTTTGTCTGTCAGTAGAAACCGAAGAACCACCGCATTCTGTCTTTTTCTGATTATTTTAACCACCCACCTGTTTCCTTTCTGCTTTTTGTTTTGCACATGACCTTTAAAGTTCCTGAAATATCAAGCCCAAGCTCTGCAAGTTCAGTATTTTTTGGGTTTGGACAGTTGGTGGTATTGACTGGGGTCTTAGATCAGGCAGATAACTGCTTTTGAACACTGGGTTTAAGATGCTGCTTCTACCAGTGCCTTTTAATGCATTAGGTTTTGAAGGAGACACTGTACAAATCACCAGTCTAATTAAGAGAAAAAGGAAAACCTGTAGGATTTCACCTCAAAGTAATCTTAAAGTAAAACAGTTTCTGATTCTCAAAGAAGCTGGCTAAGGAAACTAAGCATGTTACCATGCAACATGTGTGATTCACTTCCTTTTTAGTACCTCCTGAACCCACAGGCTAAAATATACTTCAAATTTATTTGAAAATCAATAGCAGAGACATATCAACACCTCTTCAATGGAAAAAGCAGGGAGAATTCAGCTGTTGTGCTAGAGTGTTTGTAGCTGGATTTTCCTGTGTTCTAAAATTATAAACTATTTTTAATTTTTCTATGAAGAAGAGCAATAGCTAAAAGCAAAAGTCTAAAGGAATATAGTAAATTAAGGAGAGTATTCACTGATATCTCCCTGAATGCTCAGTCAGCCTTCAGGAGTTTGCAATCCAATGACTTCCTGTGCCAGAAGTAATTTCTGTGCATTAATAGCCATCTATGGATTTCTCTTTCATGAATCCGCCCCCATGGGCACATCTGCAGGAAGGCAAGCTCCATTAGTTCTACCATTCTCAGAAGAGTCAATCTTTAGTTTTCTGTCATCATTGTTGCTATGTCAAAGGTTGATTCTAGATAGTACAATAAAACATTTTTTACTTTAGAAAAACAAAACCCAGTATCCTTATCTCTCTGACCACTGTCAAGCTTCCCTTTTAAGGGTGTCATCAGTAGCTCTTTCTTCCTAACAGTAATGAACTTGACTTTTTTTTTCTCAGAGTGTTCATTTACTCAAGTGGCTTTGATTTGCACCAATACTCAGTGGTCCCCGTTGGGCTGGCTTCAACAGGTGGGTGGGCCTCATGGTTCATGATGTCTGGGTGTTTGATAACAAGATTTAACAAAGCAATGCTTAGAGACTTATTGCTGAAGGGGCTTGGAGACCTCAGCAAGCGTACCAAGTGCCTCAGTACCAGGAACAGAAAACAGCTGGCATGCTCTGGGTTGGCTCTTGGCCCATGAGTAATGGTTACGTGGTACTTCCTTCCCAGTGCCAGCAGTGCAGGCCACTGTGCCATTTAGGGCAAACACTGGCCTGCTGCAGAGCCTCAAGACATATCCTGTGCTTCCTGGCAGTAGCATCACTACTTGGGGAAGTTACCAGTGACCCTGGGATGCTGAGTTGCTACAAGTCATTGCAAAGCTGGCAGGATTGCTCACAACTGGTCCTGTTTCTAAACCAGGCAGAACAGAAGTGGTGCAAAGATGTAAAATTATACATTTAATGACTTTGGTTACTGCTGCTTGCTTCTCACACGATGTCTTTTGCAGGCTCTTTGTTTCCCTTTTCTGCATGAAGGTTTTTTCACTTCTTTGGGCCAATTGTGCCACAGGTTCTTGCAATCCTCTCTGGTTCTTCAATGTTTCTAGCTTTAAAACTTGATGTTGAGTGTAATATTGTCAACTGCTGATCTTGAATCAGCAGGACATCAGGCAGGAGAATGGACAACAAACATGCTGCATGTTTGAGATTTTCAAGTATCCCTGATGGAGCTGATAATACATTTCTCCAAGAACTGGACTGTTGGTGTTCCAGAGGTTATATATGTGTCCAAGACAAACTAAGAACTGCAGAGATCACAGTTAAATGAGGAAATTTTTGAGGAAAATATCAAGCTTTTTATTTAAAATTTAACTGCTGGCTTCTGGAGGGGAAAAAAAAATAGGTCATCTGTATAATTTTCCAGTGTCTCTCTTGCCATTTGACTTACTTTGGGAGTTATTTCATGTTCGTGCACACTGTGGTTCCTGTCTGGGCCATTGTCTGCAGCCTTTTTTACACTTCTTAAACTGAAGGTCAAGTGTTTTTGGCCTGCACCGCATGCAACCTGAGAAATACAGACAGCAGACCTGGAAGAAGGATGATGAGTGGGGGAATTACACACAACTGCTTGAAACAAATCCTTCTTGAGGCAACCTTTTTCCTCTTTTTTTTTTTTTAGTTGCATGGAGAAAGGAAGAAGGGCTTGGTTCTTCTGTGTCACTAATGCATATACAAAATCTTCTTTTAGTTGCCCCACTCACGTTTCAGCAACAGTTCACAGAAGGAAGCAAAATGCAATATAACATGTGTGGTCCTTAGCCCTTCTCAGAGCACAGGCTCTCTGCTCTCTCTCCTGATATAGAATTGAATAGATTATAATGTGACCCTGAGGGGTTTAAGTTGCCTTCAGTTATGCATAGATCAAGACATTTCTGAGAATGCACTCTCAGTGTTTATTGCTTAGAAAAATCTGTTGATCTCTGAGCTGTTCCTTGGTCTTAGTGTGAGAATTAGTAGCTCTAGGGAAAAGAAATAATGATCCTTATAGTTAAGCTGCTGCTTGGGACCCTGGAAACTGCTTTTAATTCACAGCCTTGTATAATATTATATAAATCATATATATTACATAGAGCACATTACATCAGTTAAATGGGACAAAGCTTCTTAGCTTTGCAGGCTTGACATGCCAGTTTGTTTGGTGGATGTGTAAACTGCAACTTCCCTGTAAAACCAAAAGCTGATGAAAATCTGAGTGTGATTCCTTATATTATCAGTGGTGAAAGCTTTATCAGTAGTTTTTGTTTTTGTTTTTTTTTTTGTTAGGATAGGGACAGTATTACTTAATATCTGAATGTTTTTTTCAGAGATGATGAATTTTATGTATTCTTGGTTACACTTTGCATTCAAAGATAATCAACTGTCAAGTGAAGTGTGGAATGTTTAGTGTCCATGCTGTGAAAAATGTTGTTTTGGACATAAGTGTCATTAATTTTGTTAGTATGGGAAGGTATAGTCAGATGTGGGCACTGGTAAGACATCTGATATCTTATTTTGGGATAGCTCTGCACACTTTGGCTAGTAATTTCTAAGTCTTTCCCAAGAGGATTGAACAGAATCAGGCATAATGCTACTCTGATGTGTTCATTCACATTTGTAGTCCCAAGGTGGGAATATATTGGCCAACCTGAGTAGTCTCAGTCTCCTGTAACACACCAGATACATCCCCACTCCAGAGGGGTCCCCTGCAAGGGATCTGTATCACTTACATATGCATGTGCATTTGCTGCTCTGGGACTTCTGCCATTGGAATATCCCATCTGGAAACACTTCATTTTCCTAATGAATATATCCTAAGGCAGTCTTAATTATTGTCTGTCTAGGCCTTTTCTAGTTAGATCTTACCCTCCAGTCTCTTCCACATTTATCTATATGATCTACCATGTGCAACTTCCTTTAATTGCTCTAGATGCCCTTTTATTAGAAGCAGTATGCTGGCTTTTGGCTTTTCTGACCTTGCAGCCCCTTGGTCTCTAAGGCACAAGCTATCCCCTACTAAAAGGGAAACAACAGAATCAGAAGTGGTTGTAGTTAGGGATTTTACCAGCTAGAAGTGGAAATGCCAGTCACATGAACTTGCCCTAAAGGGGTTTGTGGAATCTCATCTTTTTGTCTCTTTGCAGGGTATCATCCAAGCCTACAAGAGTGGCGTAACCCTCCAGGGAAACACCACTAGCCTGGGCAGGTGGGACTTCAGTGGGTCTTTCTTCTTCTCCATCTCTACAATAACAACCATTGGTAAGAGTTCCCTGCTTATGGGGCCACCTCATAGGTGGGAAAAAGTGGGAATGGGGACTTGTGCTCAGATGCTGCTCCAGCACTGTGTGGTTCCCTGGACCTTGCAGTAGGCAAGTAGGGAAGCTCCCATGAACCCAGCCCTAGGAGTACTTTATCAGGGCCAGAGCAGTAATGATCTCTAACTGGTCAGACACAAGGAGAATTAGCTCAGGACATATTCCTACTAAGTTACTTGGCTTCTGGGGCCTGAACTTCATGGTGCTGCACTGCCTGGACTTTCCCAAGTCTTGTGCACTCTGAGAGGTCTGAGGTGAATTGTGCTTTGAAATGGGCTTAAGACAGGAATGATTTTGGAAAATTCTTGATACTGGCTATTGCATCTTCAGAGACTATATTTATAATTTTTTTTTCTCCTTATTACTGCCTGTATTAGATGGGGACCTGCTGGTTCGAGTGAAAGGTAAATAGCTGGATAAACATCACAATTCAGTTAACTCAGGTTTCAGCAAATGGGTAATGCAAAGACACAAAGAAATTATGGAAATAAGTAGGGGGAGAAAAAATGGAAAAAAATAAAATGTACTAGGTACAGAGCTAGTTAAGGCAGATGCTGTTAATTATTGTCAGTTCATGTCCCCTGTCCCCAAAACCATTAATAACTTGTCCTGCTGTCTTTTTCTTATGGTGCGATCCAGTATTAAAAAAAAAAAAAAAAAAAAAAAAAAGAGGAGAGAGTATGTGGAGAGACGGTTGTTGAGTATCAAAAATCCCTCATGGATTTCTTGATTTGTCCAGTCTTTTCAATTTTAAGTATATTTTTAAATCAAGATTTTTCTTTTTGTACCCAAATGGAGTCTTCTTTTGATTTCTGGTTGTTTTTGTAGATACACTGGTTCCAGAACACTAGGTCCCCAAGCATGAGCTCAAAGAAAGAGGGGGTTTGTGGGTTTTCTGTAGGGGTGGAGGCAAGTGGGTGGTGCTGTGTCATCTTCCTGTGACTCAGTACATCTTTCTGCCCTGCTCTTTTGCACAGGCAGTGTTCTGAGCACACTTTCAGTGTGCTGCACTGCCAGGCAAGGGTTGCACCAGATGATGGCAGTGGAGGCTCATCAGACAGCGTTACACAGGCTGTGGGTTCCAGCAGAGCCTGGTCAGTTCCTTCCAGCCTTTGGTATAAAGAAGCATCTGCTCAGAGCTGCTTTGCTTGCCTCGGTAGTGAATCCTAATGAGCTTCTAAGCCATCGGAGTGACTGTTTCACCACGGCCAATTTAAGTTAATGATATTCAAGGAGAATCAAATTTATCATCTTTAAATATAAGGGGATGTTGTGATGTTGGCAGAGATTAGCCTAAGCATTTCTGCTCTTCTACTAAGAGCAGCTGCTAAGCTACTCTTCCCGCCCCCACTCCCATCTTCTTTTTTTTTTTAAGTAAACTCCTCACCTTAATGGCTATAGGGGAGGGGGACAGGGCATGACACAACTGAATTGATAGCAGAGGCAATTAAAAAGAACCAAATTTTACAGCGCTTTATCTCATAATTTTAAAGCTGATGCTATGGCTCTAGAGACTTGTTCATGATATTTCAATTGTGGATTTGAGAATGCCATACATATAGTTTCTATGCAGAAAACTTTAGATGACTGGACCCTTCATTCAACTTTTTCAAGTTAAATTGTTGGTTGCATACAGATTAGCGTCCTAACACTCTGTTGATAACAATAAATTGTAGAAGAGTAAACTACAAATAGTTTCACAGAGTCTCTCCCTGAATGTTATCACAATCTCTCTTTATGCAAGTTCTTGAGATAGTGAGGGGTTCAGTCTCACTGAGAATACCAGGGAATGACTGGGAGGGATAATTGATGATGTCAAGTAAAGAGACAAGCTCCTTTCCAAAGAACCCAATCAATGAAGTTCAAAGGGGTGAGTCACAATAGGAAACTTCATGTATAAGGTATGGCAATGAGATAAATGACAATTGAGAAGGCTTCTTGAGAATTGTAGAGGTTTTAGTGTTCTTACATGGAAATAAAGGGTTTATCTCAGGCTGTGATTATGGAACCAATGAAAGCAGGTCGAGCTGCACAAGATTAGCCTATAGGAATTTAAACCCAAGACATTCTGGCAAATGAGTTCAGGAAAGGTAGAGTTAAGATGATAATGCAGAAGAAAGATTCTCAGGAATTTAGGGGTACTATATAAAGATTTTGAAGACTATGGATGGCCTCTATTCCATATGTTCCAGCTGGAGCAAGTCCTTTGGCCAGTTTCTCTTCCACATTTTTTCCTTACAATTAATGCTATCTATGCCTTGCTGGGCTCTTATGTGAAATAACATCTTTGTGACTCTTGTCCTTAGTCTTCTCAAACAGCACTGCCAAAACCCCTATCACTTTTACTTTCATCACTTTCCTTTGAGATGCTCTTTCTGTTCTGCCAGCTTCTGTATTTTACTTCAGGTGCTGTAACACCCCTCAGAAGGCTAGGTCCATTTCTCAAGTCCTTCCCAGAAGACTTTCTCACTGGGCTATAGGAAGGGATGTTAACTTCTTTCCCCGTTAATTCCAATTGAGGAGCATTAGCTTATTTCCCCACTGATGAGGTTTAAATCCCCATGTCTCCTTCTGCAGCATATTTTGCACTGTATCCTTCTTCCATTTAAATGAGAGCCTCAACTATTTTCACTACTAGTTATTTTAATCATTAGTATGCATGTAAACTTTACTTTAAAACAAAGGGAATTCTATCCTGCACGCTGGGCATAGTTGGTGCCTCAGTTGCAAATGTTTAAAGAACAGGTATGTATGAACTACAATGTTTTGTTTAAAGAAGTGCCCCAAAGCCTATGTAGTTTTTTGGCCAATCTCATAATTTGAATGGAACTGCATTCATAACTCTTGGGATGGGCAGCCCTGGCCACCTGTTGATTCCTTCTTCGCACTGTTACATTTCTGTACTTTCCTCATTGCTGTTTTTGACATATCATATCATGCCAGACTGTATATGTTATCTCATTTTCTGCAGATTTTTCCATAAGAACCCTTTCTCCAATGCCTTGAAGGGTCATCTTCAGAGTTCCTGTAGAGCTGTAGTACTAAACATGATTAAAGAAAGAGAAGCTAACTTGCTGCTGGTTTTATCTCTCAGACTTCTTTATCCCTTGCCGACACAAAGTCTCTCTGTGTTTACTCTCGTCCTACTTAGTTTGGACTAACAGGGCAGAGGTCAAAGCAAGTTCAGATTGGGGCTCAAGATCAAAGTTCCTAAAGTCAAACGACCACAGGGTGGTGTAATTTCAGAGAAGGTGCTAGGGAAAGGCTCTTTCTGTAGTCAGTGATGAGGCTGACTCGTCTGTGCAAGCCTAAGAGTAAAAGGAGTATTGTCCTCTCTAGCCTGAATGTCCCACTTTAATATTGGGTGGATGGATGCCAATGCCTAATGCTGTGGCATAGCCACCAGAATTCAGTTGTGTGAATTTGAAGGGCCCTCTCTTAAATATAAAATGGGGCAAGTAAAGCATCTCACTGTGAAGAAAAGAAGGGAACTACCCTCTTCCTGTTCTTTCCTTCTCTGGTTAGCACAGTACATAGCTCCTAACAGCAACACCCCAAAGGACTGGGAGATAACAGCAGAGGTGAGGATCGGGCTCTTCAGTGAGTGATGGTATTAACCACACTGGTACAGACATTTAGTGGTTGCTACAGATGATTCCAGTGTAGGGAATAAAACAGTAGCAAGTTCAGGGCTGTGAAATCCTGGCTTTGGGCCAGCAAGAGTTTTTTGAAGAGGCGGACCCTCTGCACTGCTGCCCAGTGTCTGGTGGAGCTCCTGAAAAATGGTCAGGTTCCTGCCCATTGCTGGCTGACAATCTATTGGGGAATTCAGTTAAACTAACTTGATGTCTCAAAGTGGTTAAAATACAGAATAGCAGCTTGGGACCAGGTTCATCCTCTGTGAACCTCAGGAATCTCTTGTGTAGGGGAGTTCTCTGCTGAAGAGCAGCCCCTGTTGATGCATTGATCTTTTCCCTGCTCTGTGACAGCTGGCAGAGCTTCTCTACAGGCTTGGCCAAATAGGATGTAGCACAGTGGTACATTGGAGGTGGGTTTGGGGACAGCCACTCACAGCAGCATCCTCTGAGCTATCTCCTCAGCCCTGGAAATGTGGTCTGCTCTCCTGACTGCATGCTGTCTTACCCAGCTGAGACTAACCCACTCTCCAGCTTTCAGTGTAGGCACAGCACAAATCAAGGACAGCAGTACTCATCTGAAGCATTCTTTTTCACTCACTGAAGCAGTGTGCTACCAAATTTTACTCTCATCTGGAACTTCATAGGGCTAAAACTGTTAATAACTTCCCTGGTTCAATCTGCCAGGGTCCCAGTGATCTTCCCCATATAAGACAGTTCCTGAGATTCTGCAACCACTACTTTAAAATCAAATTCTTCAAATTTTTGATTCGTTCTAATCATAAAACAGAGAAGTCAATGCAAGCAGTGTGACTGCTTGGGGCTGGTACCTTGTTTTTGTCCTACATGTACAGGATCCATGCCTGTAGCATCCTCCCTGCATAGACGAATTGGGAATAACTGTGACTTCCCAGTGTCCCAGGTGTCCAACTGTCATTTGCCAGGTGTCCTTAGCTGTGTCCAGCTGATAAGTGTTCTTGAACTTAGGACAGACTTGGGTGGGTATAATGTGAAATCTCGCAAGAAGGTTGAGAAGCCAAGCATGTTAATGTTTCATACAGTTATGGAGACATTTGAATTGTGAGGGAGGATAGGAACCCCTGACTTGCTGATCTTCAGGTGAATGTAGGTGTGGTACCAAATGACCTCTGAAAACCCTAATGCTTGTAAGATCATAGGAGAATTCAGGCTTCCTGGTACCTCAGGAGGTCTTCAGTGCAACTGTCTGCTTAAAGCAGTCAGCTACGAGGTCAGAGCAGGCTAATAAGCACTTTGTCAGGGTCACCTTCCAGCTAAGCTGGGGCCATGCTCACGTTTTCAGGAAGCAGACAAACTTTAGTAGGTGTATTTGTGGTTTTTCCACTTTGAATTACACAAAAATGTCTTTTCCATCTAAAGTGAATTTTCATTTTTTTTCTCAATGAAACATTTGAATTTTTCATGAAAAAAAAAGCCTTTCATTTCTCCTGGATTTAAAACATCCAGATCACTTGTAAAGACCACAAGAGAAAGAAAAGTCTAGATTTCCTGAAAAGTGTTAGAAGAGGAGCTAGTGGTGGGAAAAGCTGGATGGCTTAAGGATTTAATTTCCTCCGGTGTCTGGGAAAATAGGAATGTGGTTCACCAAACATCATCCCAACTGCCAAGCAGATTAGTTTTTATGAGTATTTAAATACGTAATGCAAAATAAAGTAATTATGGCCCTGACACCCCTTGGTGAACTGCACAGTGGGTACCTGGCCCCCAGGCCTAGATGAATTCCTGGTTATTCAAAGAAAAATGCTGTCAATAACAGCAATCTGTAAATTTGGGATTAGACCACGTCTATAGGAAGTGATGGCTTGTATACTTTCAGGAAGGAGAAAGGATTTAATAAAACAAGAAGAGTTGCTTCTCTAACCAGTAGCTTCATCAGTGGTTATAACACTCAAACGCATTTCTGGGAAGATCTGGTGTTATGCTAAATCTGTTTTTTTTAATGGAGGTGAATTTTTTTTTTTTTTTTTTTTTTTTTTTTTTTTTTTTTTTTTTTTTTTTTTTTTTTTTTTTTTTTTTTAACTATTTTTTTTTTTTTTTTTTTTTGTAAATTTTCAGATTTTTTCAGCCTATTATAGACACTTTTTGTTATAAGCACTTTTTGATGAAAATACTCTTTTATATCTGGACAGTGAGAACAAACCTCTCATTGTGGGTAGCGGGAAGTTGCAGCTGCCTCAGTTAACTGAAGGCACTGAAAGTATTGTCTTGTGAATGAAAAGATCTTTTACTAATAAGTCTCATCTTCTTAACAAGTCTACAGAGCTTCCGAATCCCTTACGGACAGGAATGTAATGGGAAAGCAGGAAAAAAAATCCCTGAATTACTTAATATGTGTAATAGAAGCACATGTGTTAAAGCACATGGTTATGAGCATTTAGAAATAAAACCACTCTTGTTTCCTCCAAAAAAGCTTAACTTGCATTATACCTTATTCCCAAACAAGAGGAGCTATACATGCACTTAATCCAGCTGCTTCAGTGGAAACACTTACACTTTGATGTCTCTGAGTTTTAGTGATCATTTCTCAAGGTCTCTTTGCTCAGACCTGTACCAGGTGACATCCCAGCAGCAGGCTCATGAGGGATGTGACAAAACTGGCAGTGTGGTTTTAATTTCTGAGTCAAGTTCAGATATTCTAACATATAGCTTGCAGTGGTTTAAGACACCAATTAATACTGAAGAGGGCAAGTCCTATTTTCCCATTTCTGCTTGTTTTTTATAAGAGTTGAGGTTTATATACAATTAAGTTGGCATCTCTTTGTCTAGAGCAAAGACAAGTGGATGTAACCAGATAGGAGTAAATTTCTGGCCATTTTGCATGATATGAAATCTCCTATGCTTTTTTATTACACTTTGTATCCAATATAAAAAGCTAGTGGGACATGGCTTTTTGGCATGTGTACAGCAACTGTGTAGCAAGTCTTCATAAAATTGTCTTAAACTGCTGAGTCCAAGGGGAAAGGGAGCTGGAGAAATCAAATGCAAAACACACCTGCTGTTCGGAGGGCTGGGTTTACTGTGCACATTAGACCTTCCTACATCATTCAATTTGCCATTCTAAGTTAATTGTAACATACAAGTTAAGTTTAGGTGCTCTGCCATCCAGCACTCTGTGGCACCCCCCAAATTCTGAAGGCTGCTGTGCTTCACACAGTGACCAGAGAACATGGGCCTTTCTTCTTTTATGTTTTTCTGCTGAGAAACTTAGAAATCTGTGGTTAAAAGTACTGCCCAAGACATCACACAGTCTTTTAAAACTTGATATAGAAGGAAAAGAAAGGAGAAGGGTTGGGGGGAAACCACCTTGGGAATAACTAGCCATAAATGTACGTGACTTATCTTCAGCCTCCACCCCACAGTATATGTCCCCCAGTACTTTCTCCTGGGCCAGGTCAGACTACAAAACACCCTAATCCCGTAAGAGAAAAATTGGAACTAATCCACTGAAATGTCACAGCCAGTGTGAAAGGCATCACACCAGACACATCTTTCTATAATTTGCTTAGAAGGGGTCACCTACAAGATATACTTGCCTGCATGTCTCATTTACCACACCTGTTAGTCTAGAAATGGTGAAAGATGGCAGAAATTAGCCCTCAGTGGGAGAAATTGCATTAACATTGCAAAGCTGCTCACAAGCAAAGAAAGTAGCACTGGCATGAAGTCTTCATTTAGCCCCTTTTGCTTGACTGTATTTCAAAACATCTAGTTACATAACAGCATCCAATTCTTTATGGGGGATGCTGTCCCCCTTCCCAGGAACAGGCTCCTGAGGCTCCATTGGAGGAATATTATGTGCCTAAAATGATTGAAGGGAATGTCCTCCATATAATATGAGATTCATGGGGATACATACTTAGGAATAGTTTGCCCTCGGACCTTTTTCTGGGTGTAGTTTGCTGGTGCACAACTAACTCCAGAGTTGTCCATGTGGAGAGATTTTTGTTAGCAAAAGCATAGCACAGCATGTGTAGATATCCCCAGCTCATAGTCGTCAGTCAGTGGCTTATTGCAGTTGGCATGTGACAGAGGTTAGTGAAGACATGGGGCTCTGGAGTTAACCACAGATGTTTGCACTCTCACTTATCTGAGATACAGAGCCCAGCCCTGGGGCCTCTCCCTGCTGGGCACTGCTCCCTTGCCCTGGGGCTACAGCACCCAAAAGCAGGGTAGCAAGGTAGTAAGGCTGCAGTGCAGGGAGCGCCTCTGTGCTTGCTGTGCCGATGGCTGGGCGGTGCTGGGAGGGGATAGCATTATTTGTGGTGAAAAGATAATCTCCTATGTGGATGTACACCAATCTCTAATGAGCACAGGTCATTGTGGAGAGTAGTCAAGGCCATAGGTCTCTGACTGGCTAAGGTACTGTTGAGATGCTTGTGGTGTGCTAGTTGTTCTTTGAAAGCATCCTAATTAAATGTGACCGCCTTGTGGCAGAAAACACTGGGAATTACAAGCGCAAGTCTGCAAATTTATAGGATGTTTTAAAAAGAACGTGTGGGGAATGAAGAAAAGTGATTTTGCAGCCAGAATGATCTGAGGATACAAGCAAAACTGTGACTGCAAGGCAGGACCTTTTACTAGATAACTTCCTATGACTTGAAGAAAGAGGCAAAATTTAAAACACTTTTTTAATTTTCTTTAGGTCTGAAATTGAAGTACTTTACAAAGGTTATTTCTCCAGGCATATTGACTCTAGACAATAATTTTGACAATTTAAGATGTATCTAGTACTTGTGGTTCAAAAGAGTATAAGCAAAGAGGCAATGTTAAATTCACTAGTCCTGTGGGACAAAGGTAGAAAAGGGTGGTTGTTATAATTAAAACACTATTGTTGTGATTCAGAGACCATCTGACAGCCATGCAGGATCATTTACTAGCAAAGCCCATGCCAGCAGTGCTTACAAAATTTGAACCAAACGGAAGGTTTGCATTTGCGTCAGATCCCATCCAGGGCAGTGGGTAGGGGAGAGGAAATTCACTGGTAAATGGAAAAGGAACTAAGCAAAATTGGCAGGGAAAGAAATGTTATTTTCCAGCCCACAATAGGATATGACAAACAATGGATGTAACTTACAGTTATTTATAAAAAAGGTCCTTTTGGAGCAGTGACCTTCTCACCTAACTTCTGTAGATGATGGAGGTTCACCCCTCCAGGAGGGAGGGGTAAGCAGAGAATATTTTAGATTTAATGCTTCATTCCTCCCCTGTCTAGGCTATGGGAACCTGAGCCCCAGCACTGCTGTTGGTCGAATCTTCTGCATTGTGTTTGCACTTTTTGGGATCCCCTTGAACCTTGTACTCCTAAATGAAATTGGGCAGCTGATGCTACTTGGGGTTCAGCATTGTGCCTGTCACCTAGAGGAGGTGTTTCACTGGCAGGTAAGCAGTATGGACAGGCATATCTCAAATCAAAAAAACACAGAAGACATTGTCTGGTATTTGAGATCCTATGACTAACAAGAACAGCCTGGCTGACTATTTGACCAAAAAGGCAATAATACTCAGGAATAACTGGAAGCGAATAAATTTAGTTTATGACAGCCCTATGAGGTGTCAGATAAGGTTGTTTATTAATTTAGGGAAATTCTGTGATGAATGACTTCCCCTACAGCAACAGAAGTGATAAAGCATGTGAGCAATACACAGTCCTAGACTATCTGGTCTGTTTATCATCAGTTTCAGTTAGAATTGCATGTGTAAGTTACATGGGAACCTTTGTGGAACAGGCTTTAAACTGACATGAATTTAGGACTTACGAAGGTGGTGCCCAATTTGTGTTGGCTGGGTGTCAAAGTTTAACCTCAGTTGGCATCCAAGCACCACGCAGTTACCACCCCTTCCCAGTGGGATGGGGAAGAGAATCAGAAGAGTAAAAAGTACATGGGCTGAAGTACAAACAGTTTAATAAGTAAAGCAAAACATGCTTGTACATACAGGCAAAACAAAAAAAGGAATTTGTTCACCACCTTCCATCAGCAGACAGGTGTTCAGCAATTCTCAGGAAAGGAGGACTCCATCATGCATAACACTTACTTGGGAAGACAAACTCCATCACTCTGAACATTCCCTGCTCCTTTCTTCCCCCAGGTCTATATGCTGAGCATGATGTCATATGATATAGAATATCCCTTTGGTCACTTGGGCTCAGCTGTCCCGGCTGTGTACCTTCCCAAATTCTTGTGTACCCCCAGCCTACTCACTGGTGAGGTGGGATGAAAAGCAGAAAAGGCATTCACACTGTGCATGCACTACTTAGGAACAATAAAAACACCTCAGTATTACCAACACTGTTTTCAGCACAAACTTAAAGCACAACCCCCTGCTAAATACTGTGAAGAAAATAACCATCTCAGCTAAAACTAGCACCTGTGTGGGACAGACACCCCACTTATTACAGTGGAATTCAGTGAATGTTTGTATGTTTTGTGGAGCCCATCATCATATCATCATCATCTCCAACTGGAAACCAACCTGGACTTTCCTTGCTGCACTTCTTGTGACAATCTTGGTTTTTTTTCTTCCTTCCTATTTTACTAGAATAAAGCTTCCTTCCTGGTGAAGACCTGTGCACTGGTAACTGGCTTGTTATTGTTCCTCCTGCTACCTCCCTTGTTATTCTCTGACAAAGAAGGCTGGTCTTATGAAGAAGGCTTCTACTATTCCTTCATTACCCTCAGCACCATAGGGTTTGGAGACTATGTGATTGGTGAGTAGTTCACATTTCATTGCCTTCACCTACTGAACAGCCATTCCATGACATACAAAGCTCCCAGCAGTTTGGCACCAGTAGCAATCCCCAGACTGGATGATCAGTATGTTGTGGTGGGGGTTTGACAGGTTGGAAAAGATGTGATTTCTGCTATAGCAATGCCACCTGTGGAAGAACAAGACATGGTTTCCCAGTCAGTAAGTGGCACTGAAGTGGCCTGTCCCTTGGATGACTACACCAGGCAGGAGTTTATTCACAGTAGTTGCTGAGGGCATGCTTATCACGCTCCAGTGCATTGGCAGCCATTAATTTTAAGTAGATGCCACTCTGCATCATCATTAATTGGGACAGGGACTGTTTCTTCTGTCAAAACCCTGGATAAATGCTTCCTAAAAGGCAGCTTAAGTCACTTAGGTAGAGACTGTCAGGCACCAGGCACTACCTAGTTTTGGATGCCAAAACCCTTTGCCAGAGGAAATAGGATTGGATCCACACCCACTGCATTTGCTGAAATGCAAGACACACCTTTTTGATAAAGACTTTCTCATTAAAAACAAATTGATTATAGAAACACATGCACCCTTGAATTCCTGAAAGACAGAAAGACTAAAACATCCTGTTACGGATTTGCTATTTTCTTTTCTTTGCAGCACTTGCTTGATGCTTAGACAATTTAGTGGCAAGAGTGGCAAGTTACTTTAGGACTTGTTTGTAATGCATCAGAGTTATGATTAGAGCTTGTGTAGACACATTTAAATAAATTAGGAATAAAGTTAGCTTGGGCAAGGGTAGCCAGATGGAGCTTGACTAAAGCTGGCTTAGCTCACCATTTTCCTATACTGATTTTACAGATGATGCTGAAATCTGTGCTACAGCAGCTTTACTTCTCTCAGTTTCTGGTAAAACATTTGGTATTCCTTCCTCTTCCAGGTGTGCCTTCACCTGTGTAGTACCATTGTAACTGGAATACTGCTGTAGATACACTAGTTTTGGTATGGGAATAATTGAGTATGTCAGTTGTAAGTAGAGGCTAAACAATTTTGCCTTACAATCCTGTATGTGATGTTTATGCCTCAAAAATAAGGTTTTAGTGGCCATTGCACTGTTTCCCCACTAGTGTGATAAAGAGCTGTGAGGAATAACTGACCTGCTGGGAAGCATCTCTGCAGAAAAGGACCTGGCAGTCCTGATGGGCACCAAGCTGTCCGTGATCCTGCAGAATGTCTCTGTGGCCATGAAGGCCAGTGATAGTTTCAAACTGTCTTCCAAGGTTTGGTTGCTCTTGGCAGCTTTAGGAGCGCTCAGGCCTCCTTTCTCCCACTCTCAGAAACTCTCTTATTTCTGGTTTAACAAGATAGATACAGTGGTACATAAAACATGCTTACCTCTCTGCCTGCAGGGACCCCTGTTACATGCTGATAAAATATTGTAGTGCTGAGTGATAAGTAGAGAAACTAAACTGTGTGCTTGTATGTGAATAATTTCACTTTGACATGGATGTATTTTGGCATTTATTTTTCTTTCTTATGGGTTATATTTGCAATTCCTAAGGAATACTAGGCTGTTGCTGATGCATCATGAAACATACAACATCTGTTCATCATGCTAAGTAGATGAGATACTTTTTGTTTTATGTAGAAATCACTAATATTCAGTGATATTTCAACTGTCTTTACATGTAATGTCTCCTTTGAGACACTCTTGATCCAATATAGAAATGTTTTGGGTGATTCTGTTGTAGGGATGAACCCAGATCGCACCTATCCAAGCTGGTACAAGAATGTAATCTCTCTGTGGATCCTCTTTGGGATGGCCTGGCTAGCACTGGTTATCAAATTTTGCATCAACATTCTAGAGAGCTCCAGTGACTTCTGTCAATGCAACAAGACCAACATGAAGATGGCAGAAGACTTAATGGATGGTAACAAAAGTAGCATGACTGGACTTCAAAATGCGGAGATCTGCAGCGACAAAGACACAAAAATGAAAGGACCAGTGGAATCTCACTCTTACACAGCTCCTACAGAAGCCCTCTAGGGAAGAAAAATATCCTCAGTGTCCTGTAGGTTTTAGTGCACCAGAGTTAAACCATTTAGAACTGTTTAAGTGGAGCTGCCCTGACCTGTGAATGGGGTGAAAGTTTGCTTATTGAGCTTGAGATGCTTTTATTCTGAATTGAGCAATGACAGAATGTTTCATTTGCAGCACCACCAAGTATTACCAACAGGTCCAACAGGACTTTTAGCCAAAAGCAGATTTATGGAAATGTTACCTGCCCTTCCACCTCAATCTGTGAGGTAATCTTTGACATCCCTGAGCAACACTAGCTCTTGTCCATTTATTTGCAAGATTCTTGCAGCCTCTAGTTATAGGTATGGCACTTTGCAAATGCCACAGCCATAAAAGCAATCGTCATTTAATGCAGGAAACAAGTAGCATATTGCCAAAAGAAATGAATAACATTGTTTAAAGCTATCTGGCAGTTATGGCAAATGTGCACTATCACCTATATCCTTGTGCTTGTGAAAGGTGGTAACAAGGATCTGCTTTCTGATCATTTGTACAGGGATGGCAATGAGGAAGAGCTTATAGAGGTGCCTTAAAAAAGAGATCATTCCATTTTTTTTTAATTTCTACATCAGAGGTCTGCTAACAGAAAGAGACTACTGGGTAGGCTATTCCTTAGTTCATATTCCTTATTTCATATTACTTACATTCTTTGAAGTATTTTGCAGACCAAATATCAGCTAAACGTGACAGTTCATTTAGCTAAATTTGTCTTTTGGCACATCTTGCAAGTCAGAAAAAGAGGACTAGAGGCAATTTTAGGAGTCAGTGGTTCCACCATTTTCCTATGGCCAATATTAACAAGAGCTACTTCAATCTAGAAATAGACTGAATTTTCTTCAACTATGATCAAGAAGTGCTATTGTGATGAACTTCTCATGTCATGAATGATTAGTGTACCTGTTCTAACATCTTATATATAATCACAAATGTCTTACATCTGCAGACATGCTTAATTTTTGTGTCAGTCGTGAAACAGAACTTGGTTGGGTCTTTTTGGTTCCATTAAATTCTCAAATACCTTTTGATATATTATGCCATTTATAAAGGTGCAACAGAGTCTAACTCCTGGTGCTGTTTGTATTCCATTATCTGTTCTTCTCGTTTTGTAATTCCTGTTATGCTACTTGCATCCTAAGCATTAACTTTGAAAATTTCACCATGGCAGTAAGCCAGAATGAAGCATTTGGTTGAGCCTTCAGCTTTTGCAATGAAGCAAGATTCCATGGGGTTGTTAAAGAAAAGACTGAAAACAGTCCGTTGGAGTATGGGACTGAGGAATTTCAAATATCCATAGCTATATTCACGGAAATAGAGTGAATGAAAAGTGTACAGTCTTCAGGAACACAAGTTCTGAAACAAATATTGTGAAAAAAGTGATTCCAGAAGAAGCCAGTCTGAGTGTTGGTATCTGGTAGAGCTGATAGAGGAAAAAATGCAGCAAAGGAATCAGCTAAATGAAATTTAGTCTGTTTCCCTTTTTCTGATTGCAGAGTAGTAAATGTTCTCTGAAATACTGTTTGAAGGGGCAGCAGAGATCAGGAAGGGAGGCAGAAGACCTCTTGTATCATACTGATGCAAAATAAATACGTTTCAAATTTTTGAACATTGGGTAATTTCTTTAACAGCCTTTAACATAAAGTTTTCTGTTCATGTTTCAACTTGCTTATTTTCACTGATGGATACACAACGTAGGTTTTACTGGCCTACATGGAGAACAAAGTGTATTTCTTTAAATATGAGTAAATTACAATTCAACTTCACAAAATGTGATACCCTTTAATGCAGATCCTTTGCACCCTTTTCATGTGCAAAACTTAGTATAGGTGTATTGTAAAATCTAGATGCCCAGGAAGGTAGTAGGAGTTTCTGCTGTCAAAGCACAGGAATGACTATGTTCATCTATTTCAACTTTTGCTTGAAATGTCACAGACTCTGGGAATTTCTACCAACTCTGCTCTTTGATCTGATGGCTTATAGAAGAGTTAAAAAGAGCTTCTTCTTTTGAATCTGAATGTCTATTATATTAATCTCATTTAGTTAATATTCCCACATATTTTTTAGGTTGTGGATGGGGTCTTCAAAAGTGCCTTAGAAGTTTAGGCACCCTGGTCCTCCTGAAGCAGATTTATGAATCTTTGGGCAGCTAATGTACATTTCTGAGAGGCAAAGGGGAGAGGAACTTAAGGAACTTGGAAAAAAGGATAAAAACCTTTTGCAGATCACAGTGCTTCTGCTGTATGTCAGGGTTCAGCCACAGGCTTTGGCATGTGGTTGGGTCTCAAGATGCCTCTTTATCTGCCCCAGCTGTCCTTTCTGAGTCACTTCCTTCGGCTGGCCAGCTACTCACCACCAGCAGAGTCCTGCCACCCACAGTCTGATATCCCATATTTTGTGGGAGACACATCAGAACTGCTGGCAAGCCATATGTACTTCCAGAGCTACAAGTGTTTGCTTGGATCATCAAAAATACTGGCAATGAATGAGTCAAATTCCATCTCTGACTGGGTTCTTTGACAATGAATTAGCATGTTGTCTCTTGTGAATATCCTTTTTTTGACAATTCCTCTCAGCTAGCTTTTGATGTGGACATTAGATGTTAATATATCTGAGTCCCCTCAAAGTGCTGTGTCTCTGGTCTTTCTGTTCTTTATAAAGCTATGTTGTGGTTAAATTATATGAATGAATTTGTTTCCAAAGGGATGAGAAGAAAGTGGAGTTTTGCAACATCACAAAAACATCATCATCAATGTGTCTACTATACCAAAATATGAAAGGTTATCTTCTCAAGGGTAGAATAAAGAAAACAAAAGCATGGTCCTGTTATCATTCTTGTCACAGCTGACTTGCAGTCCTCTGTAGTCTGCATTGGAAAATTACACATTCTCCTTGATTGTTTTGGGTTGTTTTTTGTTTGTTTGTTTGTTTTGGTTTTGGGTTTTTTTTGTCTCTTTCTGTTCAGATAAGTATGCAGTTTTCATTAGTAATTTCAAATTAGCATTTCACTGCTATTATTCTCCACAAGTCAGTTTTGTTTTTTTTTTATTATCCTGTTTTCTTCCTTGAAAAGAGCAGAGGTTGGAAACAGGTTTGGTCAGTAGTGGTAGTTGTAAATATTTATGTAACATCAATCTCCAGAGTCTTTTTCACAAACACATTGAGCAGAATGTGCTTCTGACCTTTATACAGTTTCCCAGGAACTCAAACCCTGGAAGCAAGAGAATAGAGAGAGTGCTATCTCCCCTACTTTAAGGACAAGTACTGGCTTCAGCCTCAGTGTTTCTTACGCTGGTTCTTTCCTCTAGGCCAGAAGAGACCTTTACCCCCTGGGGAGAGATGTGTCCTGAAGTCCATAACAGGATGTCACAGCAATGTAGTACAGACTGCTCAGAACTGCACAGTTTTTGTCTAGTTGACTACAATATCTTGAGGTCTTTAGGCTAGAACAAGGAGGCTCTTTTCCCACGATGGTCTATGGCTTCAGAAAAACTCTAGGATGGTATTTTTCTTGCAGTGTGTGGCTGATAATATCTTGTCTTACAACTGATATCCCAGCTTGGTTTAAAACTGAAATCTGTTAGCCTAGAGGGGGTTCAGGGAGATGTCATCAGTGTATCTAAATATCTGCAGGAAAGATGTCAAGAGGATGCAGTTAGGATCTTTTTCAGTGGTGACTGTGGAAAGAGGCAATGGGCAAAAACTGAAACACCAGGAAACACTTTTTCCCTTTGAGGATGACCTTGTTTCTATTCCCTGGAGAGGTGGTAGAGTCTCCATCCTTGGAGATCTTCAAAAGCCATCTCTAGGTAACCTACTTGAGCAGGGGAGTTCAACCAGATGATGTGCAGAGATCCCTCCCAACCACAACCATTCATGGTTATGCATTTTAAGTTCAAACCATCCTCCTCCTAGTGGTCCACGGTACGCAGCCTTCCCTCCTCTCCAGACTGTCTCCATTAACACCCATATTGCACTGACAGCAGGCCTGGTAGACCTTCCTGCAATTTTGTAGATGCTAATTATTTTTTATCTCACAGTCAGAAATGGACTTTAGAAGAAGGGTGGTACAAAGCAAATATAATTATTTGGGGGGAGGAAGGGTGTCTCGTCCATATGTTAGAAACCATTGTACCATTCCAAAAATGTGCAATGATGTTCAGCTTTTCAGGTTGGTATAGCCTCCTGTCAGCGTTATCTATCTGCCTGCAAGTTCCAGAAAAGGGTTCTGTGCTTCATCTCTGACACACTTCAGGTAAGGCAAACCTCACTTTGGTTTACCCTTTCTAAAGTAGAGGCTTATATTGGTACAGGTGGCCAATTACCAATTGAACTAGGGCAAATTTTTAATGTATTAGGACCTTATAATATAAAGCTTGTCATCTATGTAAATAAACATTCTGTCTGGTGGAAAAGGTGGATGCAATAAACATATTGTCTTTTTCAGTACTGTTATGCCATAATCTAGGGAACTGTGTGCTTGATAATGTCTCCCCTTCCAGTGGTCCAGGCTGTTGGTGAGGTAGCATCAGGGCAGATAATTTTCGTGATTGCCTCTGAGCACTTTTTTGGTCTTAGAAAGTGGGGTTTTTTGGGTTTTTTTTTTGGTTGGTTGGGGTTTTTTTGTTGTTTTTGTTGGGGGTTTTTGTTGGTTTTTTTGTTGGTTTTCTTTTTTTTTTTTTTTTTGAGGGGTGTTGGTTTTTTGGTGGGGTTTTTTACAGGGCTTTTTGTTTGTTTGGTTTTGGTTTTTTGGGTTTTTTAATATATGTGTATATATATATATATCAAGTATGTGGAAATGTACAGCCGAAATGGAGTTGGGTTCTGAACATCTGGGCAGCTGTCACACTGGATGGTCCTGGGCAAAGATTCAGAGGTTTCTCAGAAAGATGGGTGATTACAATGGAACAATATCTATGCCCTGAAAAAATCTTCATTTGTCAGGACTGAGATTTAACCAGATGTTGAGGTTGGGTTTTTTTCAGAGAGAACTGATAAATGTTAAAGTTCATACTAAGCAGGTAGAGAGGATTTCTGGTACCTCAAGTCAATGTGTGTTGCAGTAAGAGCCACTGGAAAGCTGTCACTGTTGGAGGAGACAGCAGCAGCATGCATTATTGTACTCTTAAATTGTTTATGCTAATATAAGCAAAGATGTGGTCTTCAAAACTTCTATTTCCTTTCAAATTTTGAGCTAATGTACCTTTCTTTTTAAGGGAAATTGTACAAGAAAACATTCCTAGTAGAAAATTGATAGATCTGTAGTGCTTGAGTCTAGGTGCTGGAGCCACCTTTTGAGGCAGAAACAATGCAGTGTGAATTAGAGAGGTTTTGAAAATGTTTTCATTTTTATGGTAATATGTAACCTTTTCTTCTCTGGTACTGAGTTAAACTCACTGAAACATAAGATTTAGTTCTCAAGTAATATTTTATTTTCCAAAATCTCTAAATTAAAACAAGAGTATGCTTACCAAGAAAGCTATAACAGATTAAAACAGAAAGGGAAGGAAAGTAACAGGAAAGATAATATTGAGGGTAGAAGGCTGTGGAGTTTATTACTCATTCCTAAGGAACCTGCTTATCAAATTTGATTATGTTCATACTTTTTTTCTTTTTTTTTGGTAATGCCTTTAAAAGCTATGTCTTAAATAAACGAATCAACTGTATTTAGTTAGTGATAATGGAAATCCTTCAGACATCCATGTATCTAAGTGAATAGGAAGGCCCAATGCATGAGTTTAGGGGTATACAAACCAGCCCCAGAGGTAAAACTGAAGAAGACATAGGCATAGAAATTTAACAAGAAGACACACAGTAAGGATAGGATCAAAAAGGAAGGATGGAGGCAAGGAGAAATCTAGCAAGGCAGCATTTGCCCAGCTGACCGTGGTGAATGAGAAATGGGTCATTGAGGGAACTTTCAATATAATTAAAAATTAGAATTAACCTAATATGGCTAACTACTGATCAAAAAGTCATGATTGTACCACTACTGCTGTTACATGACACATAATTCTATTACATGTTAGAGTTGCAAGGCTGTTTTTAAAACATTTCAGTTCTTCATGTTAATGTTTTTAATCACTTTTCCCACTACTCTTTTGGATCTGCTGAATTAGATCACCATTGTGGTACTAATGATCCTCTGCACCTCAAACTGATAAATGGGGTGTCTTCTAAATACAGGTTTAAATCAGTTGATAAAGCTTTGGTTAGAATGTAAAAAAAGCAAATTTTATGAAGTATAGTACAGAAAAATATATTCTTAGAAGGCAAGTGGGATGGATGACTGCCTGCTGTACTGAAAGTATCATAAAAAGTGCCTGGCTTCTTGGTTTTGTGTAGTTTTGCTGTCAACAAGGCACACTAAGGAGTTTAATAGTTACGGGCTTTAAAATAAGGAAGAATTGCTCCTTAGTAATCCATGAATGTAAGACAAAACTTTAATGCAACACAACCCATTTGGGTGCACCCAAAATAAAGCCACATCTCAGATATTACTTAATAAGGAGAATGAAGCATTGACACTATTTGGATGAGAGGACTTTTGAAGTCTTACAGCACTTTTAAATCCAGAGATTCCAAAAATGCTGGGTCATACTTTTCTGTATCTGCCCTTTGAATTTTGAACTGTTGCTGCAGTGCACAACATTGTGCAGTGTCTCTGTGCCTGTGCAAAAGAGAGAAAGAGAATGTGCTGATAGTGTTGTAAATTATATTATGGTCATGTTAATTCCTACAATACATTCCCCATATGGCTCCCACCACTTTCCCAGCAAATAAAACATTTCATGATTTCTTCTTCATAAACCATTTTTTTCTCATCTTTTTTTCTTGCTTCTGTCTAATCAGTGTTCCTAAACTTGAATCTCATAATATTCTGAGTTAAAAGGGATCCACAAGATTCATCCAATCTAGCTCTTAAGTAAATAGCTCATACTGGGATTGAATGTGCAACCTTGGCATCATTAGCACCATGCTGTAACCAAATCTGATCCTACATTAGTTTCCTCAAAACTCTGGAGCCAAACTCAGTATGGTCCTGTTGTAATTCCCCTGTGTGCTCAAAGCCTTCTCCTGTGCCAGGCTTGTATAGCAGAGTCTTCTCTACTGTGCTGGGGCCAGGACTGTGTGGAATGCAAAGAGAAGGGGCAGGGGCAGAGGGTTTGCAGGAACTGCTTTTCCTGCTCTTGCTCTCTTCTCTTAATGATGTTAACTGTAGGATCCCAGCTCTGAGGAGGGCTGAGATCTCCCCAATATCTGCACCAGTTCTGGTCTGCTGGTCTTTACCTTGAGGGGAGTAAGGGAGTCCAGACAGCCTCAGGTGGTTGGCTTGCTTTCAGGTTGGTTGTAATGTACTGGAAAGCTGAAGCTTTTGTTGTCAGCTGCAGCCATGTTCCAAGCTCATTTGGCACATGGAGAATTCAAAGGAATGGCAACACTTAGGATCTTCAGGAAAAGCCTGGAGGAAGGTGGTGATGGCTTCACACAAGTTTGTCTTCCTTTTGAGAGACTGCTAGCTGTAGTTATCTGGGAAGTGCCAGACGGCAATGAGTGACCCCAGGAACTGAGCCCGAAATAGTTCTCCCCATGGATTCTCTTTGAGATCCAGCAGCTCTGGATGTTATTGCTATTTGTTCCATGATAGTGTTGCCTTTGGAGTTCAGAACAAAATGTTTCAGCTGAGCAATGTGTTGAAGGCACAGGGATTGAATCTGAAGATATCTTTTGACGTGACATAAAATTAATGATGACAGCTAGTAGCCACAAGAGAGTCTACTGCATAATGTTCTCTGGACTAAAACTTTTGAAGTTTAGAACCTGTCCCAGAATTTCTTCATGATTTCACAAATAAGGACATCTACCACTCTATCTGCATCACCCTTATATAACCTCTAATTCTCAGGACAATGGTACAGTATTCCCTGCTATGCATGGAGTAACAGAGGAATTCACTGAATCCAGAAAATAATTAAAGGAGCTAACCAAGCCAGTAAAAAAAAAAAAAAAAAAAAAAAAAAAAAAAAAAGCCAAACAGGTGAGCCCCTCTTTTAATCATAGTGAAGTACCTTTGTCTGGACTAGGTCCAAATGTTAGGTGTAAAACCAGTGCTTTTTCTTGAACAAAAAATGGAATAAAATGCTTGGGACTGGTGTCTGGGAAGGAGAGATCCATTTTCAAGTCTTTATTCTGACTCAGGTAGGGCAGGCCACAGTATGACATGATTGCTATCTACCTCAGGTTCATGGGCAGGCCATCTCAGCCACTCTTGAAGCTGTTTCACTGCTCATAAATTATTAACTTGGCTGTGAGGTACAGAAGTATTAGCAATCCTCTCTCTTGCTTCATGAATCACTACACGTGTAAATCTTTATGTGCATTTAGTCCTTAGGGAATTACCACAATAGGAAGCAAAAGAATATCCAGTTTGGATAGCAGTAGCCAGTGGTGTGAAGAATTGCCCTCACAGGTGTTGAGTTAGCTTTCATGAGTTTAGGTGCTTGTTGGTTCTCAGGCACAGTAAGAACATCTTGGTGCTAGATGGACTTGTGCCATAGTGGAGCCCTAAGAATGGTAAGCATGTTCCCCATATAATGTATGGCAATACTTAGAGACATTTCTTTACCAAGGAGTTGTCCATGTGACCTTGCAAAACAAGGAAAAGTGAAAACAGCGAAGGATAGATGCAGAAGTAGCTGACTGGCATTTCCACACAGGATTTCTTTGGCGAACACCTACCTGCAACTTCTCTGTAGAAAACCAACACAGACACCTTAAAACAGCCAGCAGCTAAATGATTAGGGAAGTCATTTAGCTTAAAGCAATGCATGTTCATATTTCTGTGTGATTAAAATCAAAGGATTTAAATCCGTATTATAGTAAAGGCCCTGGGCTAAATGGAAGTTGGTCTTTCTCAGTCTCCTTTGCTAAATACTTGTTGCAGGGATAGAGAGCCAGTGGTTCAATGTATGGCTCACTTGTGAAGGTATAGGGGTGTTGAAAAGGTGACATTTAGGAATCATTCCTGTGAATGTTAAATAGTTAGACCAATGGGGACAAGTGTAAAGGTAAAGATTGAAAAAGATTTAACTCAAGGTACATAAGCAACTCCAGTTCAGGTGGGGCACAGCCTTCAAATCCTGGCCCCAAATCCCAAGGAATCACCTGCTGAGTAGCTAGTAGCAATTTTGAGAAGGTCACTAGACCCTAAGTAGAGCATGGGAGCACCTACAAAGCAGTTGCCCCTGGAAAGCCCTGAGGATGCCAGCTAGAGGGCAGAACTGCAGAGCATAGTTAAGCTCTGCTAAACTCAGGTTACATCAGACCTGAGAATGATCTGTTTTAAAGGATGTAGCTGTACATACAGCTGGAACAACTGTGCAATGCCATTACACAAATAAATGACGTGCAAAAATAAAGTCAACCTGTGGGTGGGAGAGCAAGTTTCTCACCTATAATCTTCCTCACCATTTGCTTTGCAATAAAAGGGAGCTGTCAGAGACTGCCAATGGGAGCTGTGTCTCCCAGCCTTGCCCTCCCTTATCATATTTCTGAGCAAAGCCAGCTGATTAAGCAGCGTCTGGTGTGACTGACCTTGTATCTGAGGTCAGTCAGAGACCTGCAGAGCAACCTGTTGATTCACTCTACCAAATACAGGTAGTAGCATTCAAGTTTGCAGCCCTCACTCAGATGGGCATGGGAGATACTTTAGATGTCTGTTAACTTGCTGTACATTTCAGCAAGTTGCTGTGGCTCAGGGCAGTTTTAGCCTGAGAAATGAGGATTGACAAAACTCTGCCTGCATGCAGACACACACAGGTGTGCACAATATGTAGGAGCAGCATTTGGAGTGCAGTAGGATGTCCATGAGGAACAGCGAAGTAGAATGGGGGAACGTAAGATCATATTGTGAGAACATGTGTTTCTGGAGTAATTCAAACCTTATCAGCACAAGGAAGTATTTGCCAGTGTAACTTCAATTGGTATTGCTGTACCAGGAAACCCTCCTAACAAGTATAAAGCTCGTATTACTTTCCACAAGGAAATAAAGGCTTATCTTGTAGGAAAAAACTGTTGTATTCTGGCCCAACAGAGTTAGGCTGGCAATCTTGGAAGGAGAAGTAAGATCTCTCTTTATCTTTTCACTTCTCTGTAAGTCAACTTCAATCACAAAATGGAATTAATGTTTCTCATTCTGTAGCTCCCAGGAATACCAAGAGAAGTCACTACTTAAGCTTTGTACAATATTTTCTAAAAGAAGATGTCTAATGCACTCTACAGATACAGTGGTGTACTGTTGGCATGCTGTGTGCACTCACACCACCCCTTAGACTGCCTGCTGTCTCTAGCTGGTGACAGCAGTTGAGAAAAATTAGATGTGGTCTGCTTGGCTGCCACTTACTCAGAGATAATCTAGTTCCAAAATACTGAATTTCTACAAGGAAAAAAGTGTTTGATCACACCCAAAGCTTAATTAGCCTCATCATGCTAAACTCGAGCTAGTGCATGTGGCTGCAGGCATGTAGTCCTATGTGATATGCCAGAGACAGCTTTGGTAAAATCTTTTGATGTACAAGAAACCCAGGGAACCACTGTCACTGCACAGGTACCACAGAACAGTTGCAGCCTTCCTTCTGCTTCTACTGTTTTTTAAAATGCTTAGTTTGCCTGAAAAAGGCATGTAACATAGCAGACTGATTTGTTACAGATCAGAGAAAGGATTAATCTCAGCCAGTATTAGACATCTATACACAAATTAATCAAAGGACTTAATGATTTGTCTGACCCACTTTTAGAATAAGATGGATTTCACCTAATAATGTATATGTCATTGAGTTGGTTTTACAGGAGGCCTGGCATTGTGCACATTCAGATGCCAGATGAATCACATCCTAGAGGTCTTTACCCACCCTACACCTAGGCCTCTGAGTAGTCTTCTGTGTGGATGCTAATAAAGCAATCACTTTTGCTTTTATTTTAGGTCAGTTTCACATTTTGGTATTCAGGCAGTTGGCAGCTGTGTAATGTTTGGTTTGCAAACACTCCCAGGGAAGGGCTCAATCCAAGCCAATTATTTTCTTTACAAAGAGATACAAACTTAAACATTTTTCTTTACTCTCACATTTTGTGAAACATTTTTTTGTTTTTCTACCCCAAAAAGGCCCAGGCTCGGTTCCTATACCCTTTATATATTTAAAGATCTCCTCTTTCCACACTTTACTCAGGATTATTGTGTGGCCCTGTTCTCAGTTTTTATGGCAGTAGAAGTATATTTAACTCTTCTTTAGCAGCCCAGACCTTTCAGAATCTGGAAAAGTCATGGACACATCCACCTTCTGCATAACAGACACCTTGACTAAGGCTGACCTATTGCTACCTGAGCTGCTGTGTCTGAATGATGCACAGCAGCTCTTTGGAGAAGCTGGCTTTGGTGTAAAAGCAGCATATTTCCTAGGAAAGGTGCTCCCTTCCAGGTGCTGTGCTGCACTGGGACCCTCAGACTTTGTGCAGCCCTGCTGCTGGGTTAGGTATCCCTGTGCCTGTGCTTTGCTGGGTGATGGAGACGTGCCAGCAACCACCACATAGCACTGCTGTCACCCCTGCTTTGTTGCCCTGAAGTGGAGAGTGCTGATCTGAGGAGTGTCCAAAGAGGAATTGCAGGGAGTGTTTAAAGCCAGCACTGTCTCTGCTTATAAAAACCAGGTCTCACTTCAGCTGTTTTCCCGCTGAGAAGTTCTCCATTAAACTGCCAATCCAGTCTTCATGCTTCCTCCCACTCATGAGAGTCTAGAGATCAAGATAATCTACTTCCAAGATAATGGAAGAATACTAAATATATGCCAGATAGTTGATGGGATAAATGAGCATATTGTGATTAAAGGAAGTGAATCATATATTCAAACAATGTAAATTTGTACAAACTTACCTCAGCCAAGAATGTATGCCCACGGTCATATTTTCAATTGGAATTGAAAGTTAACTAATAAATGGGAGGGATTTAGGTAGCAGGTCAGTCAGGCTTGTCCAGTCTTTCTCATGCTGGAGGCCAGGTAGGAGCTCTGGGCTTTTTCCACTTAAGCCCCTAGTCTCATAGTGGTGTCTTTCACATTCCTGGTGCAGGAGGGACCCCTTTGATTTCCACTTCCACCTTTCCTTTTCTGCACACACAGCAGCTGCTACATCCACTGAAGGAAGAAAGACTCCCTGTGATGCAAAGCAGGCACTGAATCTGGACAAGACCACTTACCTGTTTGAAATAATTTGGTCAGTCTATGCTGTTGCTGATGAAGTGACCATCTGGGATGGTCACATTCTCATTTGCACAGTTAACCCAAATATAGGGGTGCTTGTAAGGCAGCCCAAGAGCAGCTTTCAGCTCATCGAGGAGTCCATCTGTACCCTGAGCAGCTTCTCTATTTTAATCAAATGATTTTAAATTAAGTATTTATCTGACCATAAAATTTGATACTCTGCTGTTCAAAAGCTGGGAAAACCTGTCTTCTATTTGGTTTCTCCAGTCTCTCTGAGGGCAGAGATAGAAGATAGAGGAGTATAGCTGTTTTTATTCTTTCTTATTTTTCTGTGTTCCATATAGAGACAGTTACATAGACTCCATATCTTTTGAGCATAGACTTCTCCTGCATAGAATAACAAATAATGAATAAGGCCTGCTGGATGACTCCCAATGGCTAAGAAACACAACAATTCTAGCATTACCAGAGATGACACCATTAGACACCAAAAAGAAAATAATGTCATCTGCATAGACTAAGTTGTTTTTGGTTTTTGTTTGGTTATGTGGTTTGGGGTTTTTTTGGTTGGGTGCTTTTTTGTTTTTTGTTTTTTGGTAGTAGACACATTAGATTGTTTAGTCTCTTCTATTTTTTATTTTTTTTCAGCTAAAATGTTTTCAATCTTTTTCTTTAAAGATAATTTCCTTCACGGTGTTGGAGAATGCAGAAATCAACATGTTGGACTTGTTTGATGCTGATGCCATACTGAACGGACCTCTGGCGTTATGGAAAGTGGCAATTTAATTGGAAAGATCTAATTTTCCATTTTCTGGATCTGTGAAATGTGATTTTAAATACAAATGAGAGTCAGATCCAAGGGGATTATCCAGATTTATTAATTTAGATTATCATCAGTGTCTGAGTGAATGTTCATGTGTCAGTTTCTAAGTGATTTTTAAGGTGGATATATTGGGAAGTAGACAAATAGATGTATGAGCAGGTTAGTGGGTGAAACGTGAGCATAGCTCAGAAGTCATGGTTGCCTAAACAGGAGTGCACAAATGGAGGGAGCTCCTGGATGCAGGAGTCTCAGTTAAGCCACTATGGGCAACGGTGTGTTTAGATCCATCCCCCTTCTCTCAATCAGCCCACCAAGAGATAGAGCTGTCCCTGGGGCCTGAGATAGGTCCCTATCCCTCTACTAAGGTTTCAGCTATGGAATTGCTGTGAGTTCCCTCACTTGACATAGTGCTGCCTTGAGGGAGGGCTTTTCATTCAGGGCTGCCCAGGCATTACAGAGCCAAAGAGCAGCTGGGTTGTGAAGGCTGTTCAAGGATGTTTTGTGTAATGAGAACCTGGTAATGAGATCACAGAGCAGCTACTCAGAGGTGAGGTGAAGTAATGCCAGTGGCAAAGTGGACTGAAGTTGGTGAGGCAGTGATGAAATCTAACTCACCCTGTCTTCTTGCAGAGTTTACAAGTGTTACGAAGTGAAGATGTGTGGCAGTATTTCCCAGCTTTAAATGATATAGGTTATCCAGGCTGTAATATGCTTTAGTCACCTTTGAATGGTTTCTGTGGACAGCTACAAACCTGTCTCTCTTTCCCCACTGCTCGATTTACTGATGCCACCACACTCAGGCCTGCTGTTATTCCACCACTTAACTCTTACAGGTCTCAATGGCTCTGAAACAAAGACAAAGCATCCTGTTTATTGGAGCAGGCATCTCAGAAGACATTTTCCTATACTTTCAGTATCACTGTTTTTTCCCTCTCTTTATACATCTTTTGTAGCCATGCAGAATAAAGGTTACCTGATCCAGGCTTTTCCCTGCCTCTGGTGGGAATTTTGTGATACCCTGGGAAGAGGGGATGCTTGTAAGAGTCAAGAGATGAACAAGCTGTCTTGCTTTTCAGGAAGCTGTATGTACTAGTTGTGAATGACTTCAGGTGATTTCTGAATGCTGGCTATGCCTGCTCTTGCATTATCAGCATGCTGCCTGCAAGATCTGGCCTATGTGTGGTATTTTGTACTGTACTGTTGTTTCTGAACGCTGGGTTATCATGGATTACTTTATTATTCCATGTCATTTGTGCACACTCATGTCTCAAGCCAGGTATCAGTTTGGTTCCTATTTTCTCTTATAAAAGCATGCATGCCTACATGTAAATCTACACTATAAAAAGCTGCATTCATAGACTAAATCTGTTTCCTCTTTGCTTGCTTTACTTGAGGCAGAACATGTCTTGTGTTAATCTCAGCAATGTGTGGTAGAAAGATGAGTGCAAACCAGTGAACTGTGTGGTTGGCTGGTAGTTAAGAGGTCTGGATTCTGTTCTGGGTTTTCATTTTGACCTGGTGCTTGACCCTGGGACCTTTCTTTATTCATCTTGTCTATTCGGATTGATGGGTTTCATTCAAGTCTGTACTGGATGGAACTAAGTCAAGGGAATCAGGGTTTCAGGGTAAATCTGCATTGCAGTTTTAAGCTGTGTTCCTGCCTGTGCATTTGACTAAATCCACTAGTGTCTGCACAAAAATCTTGCTTATGTGGCTTGGATTAAGTGATAAAGCTCAAACTATTCTCAGCTGCTAATCAGTGAATTCCTGAGTGCCTTTTGTTATGTATTCTTGGCTTGATAAGAACTGTTGGCTAGAATTACTTGTCTCCCTAGGCACCATCCTGTGCCCAGGGTCACAGGAGCTGCTGGTTCCTCCAAGCAAGAGCCAAGTAAATTCAGCAGGCACCGACATTACTTGTGACATGCATACATACATTTCTCTACAAGCAGTACAATCTTTGTCATGCAGTTATGGGCCAGTGTACCTCACTCATGTAGCAAAGTGAAGCATCCTGATGTGAGTGACTGCAGGAATTTCCAAGCTGTTCCCCTTCCTCCTGCCCCCTCACTCACAGAAGTGGTGGAGGTGCTGCACCAGGTCACGAGTCCTGCAGACTCCTTCCAAAATGCTCCCATCAGACTGTGACCCACCCCACAGCAAGACTTTTCCTCATTTTTAGCCTATGTCTGCTAACTAATATTAATTACTTCAGCTTTGAATAACTTTAGCAAATGAAGGTAATGATTTGAAATAAAGACCATTTATCTCCCAAACTTTGGAAAAGCTGAGTTAAGTCTTTCACATCCATGACTGGTGCTGGTTTGAGTCTCTTTTCTTGGCAAGTAGTACAGTTGTTCTTCCATAAATTTCTTAACAGCTTAATAATACTTGAAGAGAATATGATTCACTGCTCTCATTACTAGGCAGTTTTTGTCAATAGTCAATAATTATTACTGACAAACATCAAGTGTTTCATGTCTGAAAACTATTTTTGCTGCCCCCAGTTTCTCAACTAGTGTATAAGAATACCCAGTTTGCCTGTGCCAAAACTGTGATTGTTGATGACTATTTTGCTGATGAGTTGAGATGTAGAAAGATTCACCTAAACACCCTTATTTGTCCACACTTTACTGTTTCCTTACACCACTACATAGGGGCCCCAAAAATTCAAGATACAGATCTGATCAGTGACGTGTTCTATCCATGAGACAAACATCTGTTATTCACAGAGTAAAATAATCACTCCTTTTAAAGTCATTTGCCCACTGGATTATAATTTAACCTTTATCTGAGAGTGTGAACCAGGAACCTGAACAATGACCGGATGGTTAAGGAAAGTGAATGGTGTTTCCTCATTCCTTTCAAGTGGTCGTGCAGAAAATTGGTATTGTAGCTTTTGTTTAGCTCATGTACTCATAAGCCTTTCTCCCTTTCTTGCTCTGAGCCACAGTTCATGTGGTACTACCAACACCATTAAAAATTAGATCATCCAAAAAGGACTGCTTCTCCAGCAAAGGGTGGGCAGCCAAAATCCTTTACCTCAGAGTTAACTGACACCTGAATGGTGCATTCTTGGAGTGTGGCAAGCTGCAAGAAAGAAATCTACCAAAAAATACCTATCAAACCATCAGGTGCCCTTTATTTTGTGGGTGCTTGCAAGAATGAATGGCTCAAAACCAGGTTCAGAAAATCAGATCATGTTAGTTGTAACTTGACATCAGTGAGGTTAAACCTGGGGTTCCTATTTTGTGTCTTTTTCTAGGTCACAGACTTTCATGGCTGTGAAAAGCTTAGATCAGTTCTCTGAATTGTTTTTCATTACATTTATGTGCAGTCTGAGACTTTTGTTAAACTAATTTTCAAGATGCTGAGAATTAATTTAATTTTTTTATTGTCTATGCTGCAAGTACATGTTATTTCCTGGGAGCCTGGCTAGCTGTGACATGAAGGCTGCAAAGTCATTATTAAAGATAGGAGTAAGACTCAGAAATCCTGTCTCTATGACAGTTCTTCCAGTCTTAAACTATTTCTCACTCAGCAATGTTTTTTGCAAACATATGTTATCCAGATTTCTTTAAAGACAAATATCATTACAATCTTTTAAAATAACATTAGCCCATTCCCATGCCTTTTCATTCTGCTTTGTAGGACAGATCAATTTGTAGGCCAGATCAATTCTAATATCCAGACTTGTTCATGGGAAGAAAAACCCTCATTAACCTCAATTTAGGCCCAACTGATGAGATTTTTAGTTACGATTATATCAGTGAAAGCTAAATTACAATCATGTGATGTACAAGTACCTTGCAGAGGGAGGTGAGATTCCCTTAGTGCAGACACATCTAAACAAGACACTAAGTGCCTGTGATAGTGGAGAGGAAAAAGATACAGCTAGGGCACAAGTAATTTAATTTCCAAGCTGTTGATGAAAAGACAGCAGATATATCTGACTATAAAAGTATCCATTTCCATTAACTATAAAGTGAACTTAGTATGACTACCTTAGGTAGAGATTCACATCACACATATCTAAAGGTGATGAGATCCCTCAGAGAATAAGATCCAACAAATACAAACATGAATACAAATGTGGAGGTCACCTTTCAAAGTAGTGCCCTCTGTAGTGCCAGAGCCCACAGTCAGGAAAAAAATTATTATGCTGGAGAAGTCACCACCTGCAAGGCCCACAGTCAAAAGGGGGTAGAGGAAGCTGTATTAAAATGCCAATAACAAGATTTGCAAGACACCTGCTAGAAAAGCAATTGGTTGTATAGGCTGAAGGGTCTTTGGTTATCTACCAAGCTGGTTAATTGAACAAGAACAAAGGTCAACAGTATAAGGCCATGCAGTAACCTTGAAAGAAAAGAGCCCTTTAGTCAGACTAGGGCATGTTTATGAGACTGATACACCCAGCCTGTAAATGCCTCCCAAGCCAGAGGCACAGGGGAAAGCCATGTGAGCACTTGTGTGTGAGGATGTGGTGTTCCCCAAAGCAGAGACAGTTTTTCCTCCCTGCCCACACTATGAATTAGTCATATTCCGAAGGCACTGGGGCTGCCTGAATGGGATTTCAGGTTCCCATTGGTTGTTGCACTCCAGACTGCCAATTCCCTCCCTTCATCCCCTCCATCTCCCATGTTTCAATCTCTGTTCCACACAGTGATTTATGTGTCCCAGGAAGACTAAAAGTAAGCTCCTGGACTTTCTCCACAGAGAACAAAAAGTCTCCATTTGTAGTCACCATAGCCCTGCAAGCAGAAATGGCTGTAGGCTTTGTGAGTCTGGACAGGAGCTGGTGCAGCTGGCTCCTGGTGAGCTCCTTCATGCATCCATTGCCTGCATCCAAGTCAGTATCTGCACCCATATGACCATGACTGAAGTTAATTCAGGCACTGCTGTATGAGTTTCAGTGATGACTGCCCAAGTGTGCACTTCACCTGGAAACTTTACCAGTCCAGTTGCTGAAGAGCTGCCTCCTGTCCCCACTCCACAAACACTGTTCTTTCAACAACTTGACTGCTGAATCAGCTGTATTGACAGGAACATTTGACACCAACAGGACTTCTTAAGTCAGCTAAGGCAACCTGTTTGTGGTGTCCTTCTGAGTGGTTTAATGCCTTGATGTGAGGACTGAGATGTTTATCTTAGAGTGTTAGATGTTTATCCTTTTTTCCCTATGTGCTCTATTAAGTGCCTATTTAAGTTTACCCTGTCCTACACTTCTGCCCCAGCCCTGCCACACTAGGCAGAGGGGCAGGTGTGAGATCTGGCTGTTTGCTGTAGTGGTTCAGTGACCTAAATATTCTTGACCAATGTCTTCATTATCAGTGTGAGCTGAGTTCCTCTGGTTTTCTAGACAAATCTAGCTACCACAGCAAGTCTTTCATGTATCCACATTATGGCAAGAGTACTCAACAGGCCAGAAAGGGTTTAAGCCAGTAGTTCCCATATGCCAGACTTGTGACCCATACTGTGAAAGCAATCTCTGTTAGGAGGTTTGCCTGCTGCAGCTCTCCTAATGGAGAGAGGCTGACATGGTGCTGAGCACAGGACATGACTGGTGAGCCAGCTGCAGACCATGCTCTGGGGTCCCAGTCAGCAGTTTTGGATGACATTTTGGGACACCAGCCTAACACTTGGTATCCTGGAGTTCTGACCTATCACTCTGATTTCAGCTAATTTCTATAATTAGGAAAAAAAAGTAAAATATCAAATCAAACCCCATGTGTGTTCTTTAAGAACCATTACTTTAGTGGGAGACTAGTAAAGCTGTAAGAGTCTTCCTGAGCACTACAGAGATTTGTCTGTTAACAAGAACTTTATAAAATCTTCATTATCACCACCTACCTACCAGGGGAGCTAACAATTTCACACCCTTTTTATTCTTAGCTGCACATAATACCCTCTTAACAACAAGTTAAAAATATCTGGAGGAAGAACTGAATCACACATAATTTGAACAATTAGAAGTGACAAGCTGTTTTTCTCATCTAGTAAAATATGTCCATTTGGCATACTTTGCTGTCTAGCAGAGCTCTTTTATTCACACCACTCCAGTCTCTAAGGAAGACAAGCTATTATTATTATTGTTCCATTGAAGAAATGGACATCTGTACTTTCAACAAGATTAATATATTGAATGCACCAGAGTTATTTTATAGACCCTGAATTTGTTGTTATGAAGCAGACCCAAGATACTGAAGACACAAGGCCAAGCCAAGCGGGTCCTTGTGAAAAGCCTCCCTCCTTGGTCCACAGAGTTAGCCAAACAAAATGAATCAGCCCTCCCAAGTGTAGCATCTCCTATTTATAAACTGGTCCTTGTAGCGATATTTGCTCCTGAACTTTAAAAAGCTTAAAGGGTTTTGAGAAAAAAGCACAGTCTGTGTCAGAGGTGGCATAGGCATCCTCTAGAGAAAACAGGGGCCCCAAGTTAAGGATGTTATGTACATGTTATACCAGACAGATTTTTTTGTGTGTGTGTGTGTTTTCATCTATGAACAGTAAAGTTCAGGTTTCTTGCTGAGCAACAAGCTTGACCTTAGAGGCAAGAGGAGAGCTGGGACCCACAGAGGGCTTGCAAAGACCTGGTGCCTGAGGGTGCTTGAAGCCTAACTCCTATGACTTTTTTTCCTTAGAGACCTACCATAAGGCATTGCTTTAAGCTTCTTTATCACTTTCAGAAACAAGCCACTTGCATCTCATTTTTAAGGATATATATGTGCCTAAAAAGGCAGGTAAGAAGTTAGTGAATATTTCAGAGTGATTTTGTATCTAACTTCTATCAAGAAAATGTCAACTGACTTAATGCTTTGAAAAATCCTAAAAAGAAGATTTCTGAATACATTTACATCTCTGGCCACTGTTACCCCATTAGTGAAAGGAAAGCTATCACAATTGCCCATTTTCTTTGGGGCAATGATGAGATCTTGCTAGGAAATAAAGAGCTCTGGAGCACCAGTGCTGCTAGAGAATGGTAAGTAGATCTGAGGGTGGTGAGAGCATCCTTGTTTCTGATGTTGTGTCTCTTGCCATAGGGAAAAGAGGAGGCAGTGAGATGAAGCACTCCTTTTTACTGTATTCTTATTTCTCATTTTTTTCATAGTGGTTAGCTTATTGCCTTCACACATCTCTGACCCTCTTCACTCTGCCCTGTTCCTCCCACCTGTAACATACACAGTTTATTTCATCCCACCATCTTGAATAATAATGGGAGCTTAATTATCCAGTGAGAGACAGTGTGACTCCTTTCCTCTATCTCCCTGACCACTGACATGGTGCTCATAATTAGAACTACTTCAAATAGCATGCTAGGTATTTCAGGAGGTGAAAAATGTTCTCTATTTGCTACCAGCAACTTCCATTCTTCTCTGCTTGATCCAATTTTCTTTTTCTTCATCTGTTTTCTTGAAGCAAGTCAAGCATGTTTTGATTGTACACTCCATTAGCAGAAAAGCAGTGTCTGATTCTTAAAAATATCATTTTGGTTTCCTGTGTGCTTCTCTGCCACTGAGGCTAAGAAATTCCTTGTGAAAAATCTGACCCTATTAGGATGGAACTCTAAGCTCAGAAGAAATCAGTTAAGTGTCCACTTGCTGCTGTGCCAAACAAATCTGGATAAAGCACATCAAAAAGATAAGATCGATCCATTCCCTTGGTCCCAAAGGGAGTAAGCTTAGTGCATTGCTGTGCTTCCTTGCATAAACTGTAGTGACTACAGAACAGGGTTCTGCCTGGTACCCAGAGTTTTTCCTTTCTACAAAGCATTAATCTTAATTCCTCACACAGGAAATCTTTGTTCAGTAGTCCAACAAGTAATCCTTTAGTCCTTTGGTTCTGTATTGTAGTGTAGCTGAACCCATGAACCAGTGGTAAACATTCCTTCTCACTGGAAACTGATAGTCCTGATTAATTTGCAGGATCAGACTGCAGAGAATTCACTCCAACAATGATAATTTGCCCTTTAAGCATTACGTCCCTTAATTTCCCTGATATTAGGCATAGAAATCTGGTCTTTTTAGCTATGAAAAAATTGTATTTGAACGCAGGTGAATTTGAAGTCAGGCACGGCAGAGATTTGGAGAGTAGTGCCTCGTAAAGCCGTGAGATTCTCAGTGTGGGTCGCTGAACGGGAGTAGGAAGCAGCCCTACCTTGGGCAGCCACACTGCAAACAGCTGTACCTACCTTGCCTCCAGCAAGGATTATATGTTAACAGCACTGTTATCATCACTGTGCACAGGAACCATCAAGGGCTTGCCTCAGGAACACCCTTTTGGACAATAGTAGCCTTCCTGCCCTCTCTTCACTTGAAGCAAGTAATGATTTACAGCTACATCAACAGCAGTCACTGGAGCCCTCAGGCAACTGAATTACAACTGCAGCTAATGCACACAGGATTGAGCAAAAGCTACACCCTTTCAGGAGCACATAGATTCTACAAATGGCTTAAACTGGTGACAAACCCTACAGATTCCCCTGTGACATATTTCTAACCTGGGTAGCCTGCATAGGGCTGTGGAGTCAGTGTCTATTATGTATTATACATATTACTTATGATTTTGTAGGATAACATAAATGTGTAAACCATGGCACAAATCATGTCTAGGTCAGTTTTCAGTGAATCCTAAGAGCTTGTGCTGATGGAGCATATGCTTGCTTCCAGATCCCTATACAGGCAGCACATTCAGGGCTACATCCAGAGTAGGGCTGTCTGCCCTGAGCCATTAATTTGGGTCCCAAAAAGGCAGGAGGGTGCCAAATTCACAAACATGGAAAAGCTCACTCTACAGCTGTGTTATGAAACATCTGTGTTTTCTTTTTGTGTTGAGCTACAGTCTGGGGAATAAATTAAGAGTTGGTGGGTTTGTGGCTTTCTTTTTCTGTGTATAATGATTATTTTTTATTAACTGAATTTTAAAATGGGAAATATTTGCCATTATGTGAGGAATAATCTGTTTGGTATCAGCCTAGCAAAAGACAGTCTGTTTGTATCCATAACTTTCCTTTTCTGCAAACTTTCACATCCACAGCCTCCTGTTTTCTCTCACAAAACTTTTTTAATGAAAATTTAAAAACAGTCCAGATTTTCAAAAGTAAAAATCTGCAGAACTTGGACACCCAAACTTCCCTTGGAGAAAGTATTCCCAGCTGAGAACAATCCCTGATAGGGCAGGAGACCTGGTAATGAGGGCTATAGAAAATGCTGAAGACCTTATCTTTTTCTTTTCCTCAATCTTTGCTGTCAAAGTCTGCCTTCAGCCTCACTGAGCTGCCTTGTGGCAGAGTTTGAAGGAGACAAATATTGCTAATGGGAAGATTAAGTCAGAGACTGTGTAAACAAATGCTTCAGTGTAAGCATGGGGACCTGTGTGAGTCCTTGGGATGTGATGGCACGGATCCAGGAGTTAGGAGGGAGCTGGCTGGTGTCATTGAGTATGGCAAGGCCATACTCTATCATACATGAAAAATTATGGTAATTTGATGAGGTGCCCAAGGTCAAGAAAGGCAAATGTCACACCCACCTCCAAGAAAGGCAAGAAGGAGTGTATTTCTTAGCAGGAACCTTGCTAGGAGCAGGATTTGTACTAATGAGGCTGCATTTGAACGACTGTGTCCAGCTTACAGGAGGGCATCCAGCAGATAACCATAAGTCACAGGGCATGGGAGAAGACACCTGGGTTTATTTAGCCTAAGAACACAAGGTTTATTTAGCCTAAGAAAGAGGAGAATAAGAAAGCCTATTGCCATCTTCTGCTGATGGGGAGGTTACAGAGGGAACTGAGCCAGATTCTTCTCAGATATTTAACAGGAAGGTACAAAAGACAGTGTTTGCCATCTGCAGTACAGAATGTCCTCCTGAAAGTGACACTGCACTGGAACAGGGCAGAGAGGCTGTGGAGTTCCAGTCCTGGACATTTTCAGAATTCAGCTGGTCAAGACCTTAGCAACCCCACCTAGCCTTGTAGTTAGCCCTGCTGTAAGCAAGTAGCCTGTCAGGTGGGCTCAGGGTTGCCTTCCAGCCTGAATTAGTCTTGTTCTGTGACTCTTGTGTTGGGGCTTGAGAGTCTTTCATGGGTTTTCTTTCCAATGTGTATTCCAAAAAGAGAAGACAGGAAAGTATACATAACTGTTAAAAACCAAAAACAACTCCCTTGCTCCATCAGAACAAAAAAGAAAAATAAATCCATACTGAAGTGGATCAAATTATATATTTTGTTCTTAGCTTGCTGTTGTCTGGAGGGTAATGATTTCAGGTGAAGAAAAATTGCTTTCTAGAAAAGTAAGGATGTTTTGCAAGATGCCTTCTGGGTTTTTAATGGTAGCCTAAATTTACTTGCAATCACTGGAATTTCTTCCAGTGTGTTTGAATGCTTTCAAATATAAGGAAGGCCAAATCATTGCTGCTCATGGCTGGGTCAGGAGATGGTGACTTCTGGTGCGTGGAATGCAGTCTCATCAGACACATCTGTGTGCTGGACTTCTGCTGGGATCTTTTCTTGCAATCCCAACATTGCATTGCATCATCACTCAAAGCTGTTCTCATTTAACTCCTAAATTTAACAAGTGTCTAAAACCTCCAAATCCACATAAAAGATGCTAACCTCTGAATATTCTTCTGAAATCTTCCTTTGATACTGGAGCTCATTTATTTTAAGATCTTTCCAGAATGAAAGTAAATATGCTAGGGAGAATAAAATCAATATGATGGACAGACAAACAGTGATTAAAAACACTGTTCCTTAATGCATCATCAGTTTGGTATGGACATTTACCAGCAAGCATAATTTTACTAATATTGTGAGGCCAATACCAGTCTGTAGCAAAGACTTATGGAAAAACCATCTGGCTGAACAGCATTTCTCTTACTGTTATGCAGCACACAGTAAATTTCACCACCTTCAATTCTACTTTCAAATTTCCATTTTACAAGAATCTGTAGGAACATCTTGTCTACATTCTCCACCCACACAAACACATGCATACACAGGCACAGTGTAAAATAGTCAATTAATTGTTGTTGTTTAAATTCTGTTCGTTGTATGTTCACAGCCACAGGTTTTTCCGCTGAGGTTACCAGCCTAGTTAACACAGTGCTAGTGCAAAAGTGAGAAGTGATCTCTCTAAAAACAGTCTGAGCACCTGAAAGTATAGTTAGCTCTACCTTGTCTTCTGGGTGTGAAATGGGACCAAACTCCTGCCTATGTCTGGGTCAGTTTTGCCTGTGTTTGGGCTCATCTTCCAGTAAATGGTGAACTGCACATGCAATAGGCATATTCCCAAGCATTTTAAATGTCCTGTATCACTCTTAGCTAGCACTTGGCAAAGTACAGTAATGGATTAGGACAGTCTCTTATGACAGGGCAGATCTATATGACATCCCAGACCAGATCTATTTTCTGCACTTCTGTGGAGCAGTGCCATAGAATCCAGCAGCAGCTAGCTCACCTCAGTGCCTCAGTGGTGTCTGATCCCCACCCTGCTTGCAAAGCAAAGCATTTCCCAACTCCATACTTCCTCCTGTTGGCAAGATCCAAATTCAGTCCTCACCGAGTAGCCTTGTAGTCTTCCCACAAAAAAATATGCTCTCAAAATGTTGTCATTCATTTCTGTCATGGAAAGAGCTGCTCCCATGCACCTCCCTTGAGAGCCTTACGTACACACAAAGTCATCCTGCTTAGCTAGTGTGCCTGATGTTATGATGCTGTGTGCTCCACCTTATATTAATACTCAGACTCTGAGTCCAGAAAATCCCCTTTAGCAGCCTCATGGACTAATAATGATCCAACTCTCTAATAAAAGGTTAATTCCATTTTCTCTTGTTCATCTTATCTCTTGGCCCAGAAACAAGCTACAAACATTTTTTGCATCTAAAGCTGCCAAAACCCAGACGTCTTACACAAGAGCAGATGCTTAGAACTTTGTCCCTAGCTGGCTGGCAGTGCAATGCTAGAGCAGAGCCCAGTTTCCTCCCCTCCTGGCTGTAGCTCAGCTTAGATTACACAGACCCTTGAACCTGCAAGTTCCCACATGGCAGTGAGATCTCTGCTTTGGTTTCAATTGGGTCGGTCATCAAAGTTTTAGTGACACCACTGCCATTCACCTAATTTGGAGATGCTCGGCAGGCCCTAAAAGAAAGCTATTCAAGGGTGGATGCTTGCATACGGGCACATCTGCCAACAGGAGAGTTGGCCACATCATCAGTTTTAGGGCAGATGCTCCCTTCTGTAATTAACTTTATGCTACAAACAAGAGCTATCAGTTCACTTGCAAGATCCTCACTATGTTGGTTTCCTTGATACTAAATGTTCCGTAGCTTTAAAGTTTCCGTTCTTTGCAATACCATTTTTTTCCTTTGGGCCCTCATTTATAGAAAATATCTTGTCCTCCTTCTCCTTCTCCTTCTCCTTCTCCTTCTCCTTCTCCTTCTCCTTCTCCTTCTCCTTCTCCTTCTCCTTCTCCTTCTCCTTCTCCTTCTCCTTCTCCTNTCCTTCTTCTTCTTCCTTCTTCTTTCTCCCCCACATACCTTCACATTATTTCATAATGTTTATCAATACCAAAACTTTATGAACTTGTGCAAATCTAGGTAACAGCATCACTACTCATGAGTGTGAGCAAAAGTCCCACCCTGTATTGGTGTCTTGGTATTTCAGCTGAGAGCCTCCTGTGCATTGCACATGCACAGGCTCTCCAGCCTTGCACTTTTTCCTTAATCAGAGGAACAACTGATTCTCTCTTCTACACTACACAGTTTAATGAAAAAAGGTAAGACACAAGCTTACAAAGTTGAGGATACAGATGTAGAAAACAGTATTAAAGCCAAAACATTCTATGTTTCAAGAAGCAAAAGCAAGTTCTTGTGTTCAGTGGCATTCATACTCTGGAGTTCTTTCCATATTGAACATTTGTTATTTGAATACTGTATGAGTTGTCTGTGCAATTTGCTGATCAACATACAATACTGCAAGACCTCTGCTGATGTTCTGTGTGGACCTTCTTGTGTTTAACAGGGCAAAGAGGGCTGTACAGGACAATATACTGAGTATTCCTTGCATAAACCTGTGAGACCTTGACCTCACAGTGAGCTTTGGTATCTTGAAACAAGCAAAAGCATCAGATCTCATGCATCATCCTTCTAAACTCTCCCTAGGTTTCTTATATTACTTTGACTGGTATCTCATCACAGAACAGTCACTTCTCAAGCACTGAGTCTGAACTCTACCGCTGACAGCAAGCCCCCTAATCAGGCAGAGTGGAGATGGATGAGTGCAAAGATACTATGCAAAATTCACCTCAGGATTGGAGTGGTACTAAGAGATGGATCATCTGAAGTACTTTCACCCTAATATATATTTCTTATGAGGCATCATACTGTTTGAAGGCAGGAAACCCTTATAGCACTAAATAAGGATGAGGCCATGTGTAGAATTAAGCAAGACTCAATAAAAGTTGCTTTTAGAGTAAAGAAGGAAGGAAAAGAGGAAATGCTATTCAGCAAGGTGTGAGATGACAATAGACTAGTAAAGAACTGCAGCTGTATAAGTGAAGATACTTGTGAGAGGCTGCAAGAGACAGATTTAACCGGCCTAAAGAGATAAACAATCACATTGAATATCATGTCCAGATTGCAGGTATATACAATAAAATGGTTTAAGAAATTTGGACAAAAGATCCAATATTTTAGTTAAGATTAAATAAGGTTAAAATTACATCTAGGCATCACAAGTAGAAGTTCTGTTGAAAAAGAACAAAAAAAACCCCACCCCAAGATAAATCAGCAGGGATGCAATAACTTTGTCAGTCTGCTACACTGAAGTGGTCACTTCCCGGGGGTGACGCATGTTTGCAGAAACTGCAGAGCAGTGTGCCAGTGACTTGTCTCCCTGAGAGAGTTTTACAACTAAATAAAAAAGGTCATCAGTGATGATTCTTTAAATGTTGCTTCTGTGACTAGATTTGCCTTTTGCTTCCCACTCATTCATAAACAAAACAAAAGTAGGGAAACGCCAATCAGTGCTGAGGGAAAATTGGTGTTGCTGCATCAAGGATCCCTAAAAATTGGGAATATCATCTTCTGAGTGTAAACTAATGACTTTTTATCAATTTGTTTGCAGTGCCAGTTGTGCCTGGTGCATTTGTGATAGATCACCATTCATCCTAAAAAAAATGAAATACAGCTATTGAATATAGGCCACTTAGGTTTGCTTTATGTTCACTGATGGAGAGCTGTTGTTCTGCTGTAGCAGGCTGCAGGTGTGTGCTCTCCTCATAAGCTCAGTACAGTGTGGTAGGCAAGCTCCTGGTTAAGTGACACAGATCCCCAAATGTAACTGCAGACCATTCACCCTTTCCCCCTGCTCTCCCCTTGCGTTTTACCAACATCTTCATGACCTGCCATGAGATGAAAACTGGTACCTGCTGTGTACCTGTATATCCTGTGACTGATTTAAGTAGCAGAGAAAGTGCACATTATCACATCCTTTCTGAAGATCTGTTACCAGTTTTCCTCCCATCACAGACTCATATTTTCTGGCTGCTGAATTGCAGAAGAATTTGAAGGCAGGGGACTTTGTTCTCATTTAAAACTTTGTCTCTGAACACTTCTTGTACCTCTTTCCATTGAAGGAGTTAAAAAAATCTGATGCATTTTGGACCCACCATCAAACACTGGCTGTCAATCCCCTTCTTTTTCTGAAAGCCCCTGCAAACTTTGCTTCTGGCAGTATCTCAGAATATGACTACATAGTTGTTTTAGTTGACTCCCATTACTCTTTCGTCCCTTTCCAGTACACTGCTTGTTTGCAGTTGAGAGTGTGATTTTGATTTTCACTGCCCATGTGTCAGTTGCAAGCCTGAAGGGACCTTTTTAAAATTGTAATAACAATTCTCAACAAAATCAATGGCACTTTCATTAGCGGTGTGGAGCATTCATTTTGTTTTGCCCCCAAGGAACAGATGCCTTCTTGCAGAAGATGTTACAATAGGGGCTGACACTCAGCAGTTGCAGCATAGAGCCACATCACAAGGAGGATCTGTTATGAGGCTGCCTTTAATAGGCAGCCAAAAGAATTTGGCTCGCACTGCACTGAATTCTCTTATCAACAAATTTGGCATCAAAGGAATTATAGTCTTCTTCTACATTTTCTGAGTTTGCCTGAACCTCAGTGATCTGGTGACCTCTGCCCTCATAGCAGCCTTGCTATGTGTTGGAAAGCTGGAATAGAGTTACTGTTCCAGTTTGATATGAGAAAAGGAGTTTCTCAAGCAAAAGCCTACCCAAGATGTCACATCGATATAAGGACTGGAATTGCTGAAACACGTTTTTAGGCACTTGACTTGGCTCACAGTCAATACCTGTAGATACAACAGCAGATGACAGAGGATCTTGTTCCAGCACCATTGCACAGGAACACATCCCAGCTGTGCTCTCACCCACACTTCTGGGTTTATTTCCCATGAACACAGGGACAACAGGAAGAGAAGGATGGAGGAGTGAGTCTGGTGCATGCTCAAGTCTTACTCTGTTAAAAGAGTTAGGCCTTGGACCTAACTCGGACCCTTCCCAGCCCTAGGAATACGAATATGTTTTCCAGAAGCACAGAGGCAGGTTGAGATGCTGTGGGGCATTATGACTATGCAAGCCAGTGCTCTTCCTTCTTCCCCTGCTGCTGTATTCTGCCCCTGAAAAGGGTGCACCAGCTGTGCTGATAGAGCTGCTTGTGTGGTCACTGTGTGAAGCAGATTGGGAGACGCCATCTGAAAAATAATTTCCTTTTTGTTATTTTCTGACTGGAGTGGTTGCGCAAAGCTGTTTACAGCACAGCTGCAGGACTGAGGGACAGCTGCCACTGGACAGGGTGTAAAGGAGAGGAGGCATCTCTGGGGAGGAGTCTGTAAGGAGAAGAAGGAGATGATACTTTAAACCAGAATAGCTGTGAAACTCTTTGTAATGTAAACTACAGCTGAAGTCAGTTCATCTTCTTGGGCTTTCATTGTGGTCACTAGGGAAAGATAAGCTCTTTCAGAGTGATGGAGAGCAGAAGTCCTTATCTCCATTGATTATAGAGGGGGCCCAGACAGTGAAGTGCTTCATGTTACAAATACCCCCAAAACAAGCAGTGAAGCCAAACTTCCAGTGTCTCAAGGAATTTCCATCTAGCTGTCTTCATATTAAGGAAATAATTTTCATTTTTGTGCCAAGAGTCTGCCAAAATAGCATAACTATGTTTCTGAGTGTAAAGCTACTTTGAAATCTGATCAGCCAACAAACAGGAATCTGAATCCTAACTTCACCTACCCGTCCTGACAGCCCTCATCTCCTGGGGTTGTTTTTAATTTTCAGATATTTTACGGTGTTTAAGATAGGTGTCTATCCCCATTCTTACCTAATAGAGATAACTTTTTAAAGTCTGCCTTGACTTCTTTCTTTCTTCCTTTGTCTTTCTCAGTTGGTGAGCCACATTTCAACCTTGAGGTTGTTTACCCAGCTCCCACTCTGCTCTCCAAAATGCTCCTTCATTAATTCAAATGGAGTCTGGGCTGAAAGGGGGGAAAACTGCACTATCCATCTTCTAGGTGAGCAGGAATAAGGAAGCTGCCTGTTCATCAACATCAGTTTCTGTGCTCTGCAGGATTATGTGGCAGTGCACATTTGGTATGGATTTGGACGGATCATGAGTTCAGAATACTGTTTTGGCAGATTAGCTGTAGGAAAACAGATTTTACCTGCTAAGCTACTCCTTCAAAACATTTTTAAGATCCTTGAGCCAGCAAGGAGAGTAGGAGTAGTTCAGTGCCTCACATTCTGAGGCCACAGTGGTTTTTTGGTCCACAACTATAAAAGTAGAATTACCATAACAGGAAAGCCCAGTCCAAGAGGTGTCTGCCAGCAATGCAAGCATCTTCTATTTTCTCTTGTGAGGATGGCATTTATATTCACTCTGGTCCAGCCAGATCAGAATTTGCAGTGTTTATTTATATAAGCTGAAAAAAGACCACCCAACTATTGTGACCACACAGTTGTCAGCAGCCATCACCCAAGCAAAACAATATTACATGTTAATTGACCACAGAATAGCATGCTGGGATTTTGTCTTTCCTTGTTTTGCTCATTCTCCCTGTGTGAATTAGACCAATAAATCTACCATACTGTAGATCTGTTTTTTCATTTTTCAACAAACAGCCTACAAGTCACTTCACACACACTGCACCAAACATGGTTATATCACAGATAAGACTGCAGATTTATTTTAGTTAAGTTATTATATAAATGTAGATTATACAATAACAGTACCAAGATACCTGTTTAAAATGTACTACATAAAAGTATTTCATGCAAGATCAAGCTATGTCTTAATTGTATCAAGAACTAATCAGATCCCACATGAAGATACATGATATACATGAGAATTAAAGCATGTATCTTTCAGAGATTTGCAATTTTAAACTGAAGTTATGATGATGTTGTGTCTTATAGCATTCCAACCTCCAGTGGCAAATGTAGTGTTAGTTTATATCTGTCTTCTGTGGCATACACCCAGAGAAAACAAGACATAAGGCAACATCAGAATGTCCTTATGCAGAATTGCAGTGTTTAAATAAATCTCTGCAGCATTGCAGTATTTGTCAAAACCATACACCTTTTTGCCTGGAGCTTGGTGTTCCCTTGCCAGTCTCACACACAGATAAGTTTAATTTTTCTTGCATTCTACTTCAGCCCATGTGTAACAAAACCCCGCAAACCCTCCACATAAAACTGTGAGCAAAGTAATGCCTCCTGTAAGAAAATGCAAGATTATTCTCAACCTGGTAGTGGGAGTTTAGGCAATTTATTTATAGTCATTCAAAAAGAAGTAATTAATAGTATGTAAGAGGTCCTTGATAAGTCTTTGCCTCTTTCTTACAAATTTGCACCCGCTGACGAGATGAACACTAGCAATTTCCTTCTGCCTCTTCCTCTTGTAGTTGGAAGAAACAGGAGCACAGAGACTGTCATAGATCAGGATAAGCACTCTGGTAGCAGGGTGCTGAACCATCTTCACCTGTACCAGGTAAAAATGGCCCCACCCTATTATGGTTTGGGGATCACCATCCCCACACCTCTGCAGACTGGTCCTTCTCTCATGCTGACACAACTATTTGTGGGGCCATGCCATCAGCTAGACCACTGAATGGAGATGAGTTTCAAATGGGTGCATCCCTCCCTTCACCCATGAATTGTTGTGGAGGGGCTGGTATGAAGGAGCATCTGGAGAAGGAAGGGATCTCAGGGCAGGAGCAACCCAGCCTGATGGGTTCATTGCTGAAATTCCTGTACTCTGGCAGTGTAGCCTGGGCAGATGGTGGCACTGAAACAACACCCAGTCCCAGCTGAAGGTGGGGTCAGTGCTGAGTTACAGGCTGGCCATGCTGACTCAGGAGAGATAAGGAAAAGATGTGGGCTATTCCTGTGATACTGAGACTGTCTGTCAGGCAAAGGTCCTGAGGGAAAAAAACATGCCTTGTTTTAAGGGCTGTACCATGATACATAGTTGTGTTACAATAGCACTAACAACAGTGTCCCATTTTGCCAAGCAGCTATAGGCAGAGAATAAGGTGTGTCCTGATTCAAATGCTTCAAAAGTCTGCAGGTGATGGAAAATACTGCATTTGCCCTGAGTCCTCCCCATATGTCAGAGAGGTACATAACAGCTCTGTTCTCCCATTTCAGAGTTTTCCCCATTCCTATCACTTGGCTGTGGGAAGTCTCTACTTCAACCCCTCAGTTTGGCCAGATGGCCACTGACATGCCCTATTACTCCCAGTAATACTGACACTGGAAAAGCCAAATGCCCCCAGCATCTAAGATCTGTTCATTATCAAACATGGAGTATGGAAAGAACATTCCCTTAGATCAACCTGCCAAGAACTAACTAACTAACTAACTAACTAACTAACTAACTAACTACCTGCCTATTTATTTTGTCTTCTCCTCTAATGTAGGGCCACACTCCTAAATCTTCTGCATATTATTTATCTAATATATCCTTTATAGGGCAATGATGCAGGGCACTAGGAACTCTCTATGATACCCTGATGTCTTCCTAGGCACAGTTTCTGTTGTAGCCTTCCCTACAGAAGTTTGTTATGGAGTATGGTAGAAAGCTCTGTGGCCCATGGTGGGATGTAGAGCAGATGGCATGTGGGGTTTTTCAGAGCAGCATTGTCTGGAGCTGTAGAGGCACTGAAACAAGGTTGTTATCCAAAAATGAGGGTTTTTTTTGCATGTTAAATGGAATGACAGAGTCCATCAACTTTTCCCCTTGTGGTTTTTCTCTTACATCCTTATGCCTTCACAATATATAAGGGATATCTTGGGTTCCTGAAACTTTGATTGCTGTTTTGTCTTCCAATGTGACAAAAAATGTTTCATGATTACCACTTTTTCCTGCCTACAATGATCCTTTTCTTCAGGACCTCCATTAAAATCCCTTTGGAAATTCTACTGGCACTCCAACATAACTCACTGTTAGACTCTCCCTTCCATGCCTCAGTCTCCTGACAGTGGTGCCCATATGACTCAGTTATGGGTTTGTCTACTGATTGCATTGCCCCACACCACTGCTTTTCCATACTCACAGTGTTCACATTGTGGATAGGAGTAAATCACTGTCTGCCTCAACCCAAAACATCTCTGTCAGTCTTCCCAGGTCCCTCTGAAATGGAATCCTTTATTATTAGCCATGAAGTCACAGCTTCATTCCAGTGCAGACATCCACACATCTGCTATCCCCATGGCCTCTCCTGGCTGCCAGACCCAAACCAGAAACGGAGCATTCGTGTCAGCACAGTGCTGCCCCTGAGCACAGGAGCCCTGCTGAGAGCAGAGCATCTGAGCTCAGATGTGAGTACCACACTGAGGCTGTCACCTCTGTGCCAGAACTGGCTGGTGTCCTGGCAGCTTGGAGAGCAGGCAGAGCAGCCCTGGGACCTGCAAATGCCTGTCTAGAGACAGCCTCCTGTCACTGCAAGTGGCAAGGGCTGAACCCTCAAAGCACAATGCCCTCAATTCCAATGTCCAGATGCCCTGACACTGGGAGCAGCTCCCAGCCCTGGGTCCCCAAGTCCAGTGCAACTGGACAGTTGAGTAAAGAACCTGAAAACATTACTTCTGGGCATCACATCCTAAAGGGGAGAAACTCAAGGTTTACATCTAATGGTGTAAAAAGGACTGTAGTCTAAGCAAGAGAAGGAATGTAGCCTAGTAATGGATCTTGTTTTAAAGCTAAAACATGTTAGGTTATTTTTGTTAAACAGAAAAAAAATGCCGTAATTGAAGAGTCCTCTGCTAAGCATCATCAAATGCTTTAGTCACTACAGTGTAGTTAGACAAAAAGTTTGTCTCTGGATCTGGAATTGCTGTACAAGCTTTATTCATTACCTGTGCAACTTGGCAGCAGTAGAGAAGCCCATTGCAGCATCAGTGGTGAAATGCTTGCTTACTTACGTGGAAAGTTATTAGCATAGTTTTCTTGTTACCTAACAGCAGTCTGAATTCCTGAAAGGGATAAAGGAAGATGATCATCTTCATTCTTTCCAGCTGCACCAAATAAACAGCATTCCTCTTCCATGTTTGTTATTGCTTACAGGCAAAGAGACCTATTTTCTTCTTCAGCTTTGATGCTTCTGAAAAATTGGAAATCGTAGGGGGACACACTGCAGCTGCCTTCAGCCAGAGAAGGGTTAATTGCAATTGCCCCGATATTTAGCACTCCAGATGGATGATAAAACCTTATCTACAATGCAGCAAAAAAAATCTCGCCAGGATAACAAGCATTGCATTGAGGAAAAGGCAGTTCAATGAGCAAGAGCTTCTTAGTAATAGGGGGCTTTGCAGTCTTTACTGTATTTGTATAGTCAAGGGAAGCAGTCTTTCCCCATACTTTATCACAAATATAAAGATATCAACTGAAAGTGCTGCACAGTTTATTTTAGCTTGAGAAGCACTAAAGTTTATATTGGTGTCAGGCAGTTTTATTTAGGGCCTAAACATTTGTCTGGTAATAATATAGTGTGTGTCTGGTTAAAGTACTCATAAACTGTCTAGGATACACCAAAATGTCTAAATTTTAATCTAGAAAATTGCAAATCTGTTCTGGTGTAGTTCCCTCTTTACACTTATGCAGTGCATCTGTAATTATAATGTGTAAATTGCTTTAAGAGAGTAGTGACATTAAGAACATTGAGACATTTGTGGAACAAAGCCCTTAGGAGACTGAGCTGTTGGAATGAGTTAAACCTCATGCAACTGGGTTGAATACCTGCTTTATCTTCTGTAAAGTGCAAATTTATGGAAACAACCATTGGAAACAAACACTGAACTGAAATGAAGAGCCTGGCTACTCAGGGTTTTGTGCCTTATAAATGTAATAATTTGAGATGAATCTGAATAACATCTGCCTTTGCTCACTCAGATGAGTGCAGATTCACTTCACAGCCTCATGTCATTTCAGCTCATCTTGTTTTTGGGCTGCTGATCTCTTTGAAGTGATAATACTTCTATGGGTCCTGTGTCTCCAGAAGCAAAGGTATTGTACCAGCTTCAGAAACTTAACTCCTAACACTCCAGATAGAGAGAGGAAGATAGAGTCTCTTTTGTAGGCTTTAGCTCCATGGGAACTACTGGGTTAAGATGGGAAGTTGAGTCAAAGAGGTGGAGAAAACACCCATCTCCTCCTGAATTTTGTCTGCCATACTCATCTGTTCTCAAATTTTCCATTTTCCTTCCTGTTGGAAGAGCTGTTTTCTTCTGTTTGCAGTCATATAATATTCCTATGCTGTCTTCAAGGACTAACATAAGGAAAGTATTTAATCTGTTTTACCTAAGGCAAATACTAAGGCTATTAAACAAACTACTATGATTTAAAAGGTGACAGTGACAGCTTTCTATCACATGATGTAAATTGAACTAAGGCTACTTTGGCTGCATATGCTCTTACAGTGCAAAAGTAAACCTGGAGTAGTAGAGGAAAAATGTGTTTTAGCCTATCATTTCAACATTTAATTTATTTTATCCATTAATATAATTATACCAGGATAGTTATACTGACACTCTCCCTAATGGAGTTGTACCTAATGTGTATAAACTAATTAGCTGATTTAAATAAACTAGAAGATCCAAAGGATTAATTTTCCTCTTTTTTTCTTTTTATATTTTTTCCGTGATTTTTCTAATTGTGTTTTAATTGCATCTGTATGAGCAGAGGTCTGATTTCATCTTTCATTCTTTCTTCTGGGCTTGCATACCTTCTCTTTTGCTTTCCATGAAAATTCTCACTAGCAGATTCAAGTAATTTAATGGAAATTAAATTAAAGTAAATTTGTAGCAAATATCAGAAAAAATTTATAGAGGTCTTGAAAAATGCAACTCTCCATTCCCAGAACAGCTGCAGTGAAAAATAAAAGGGACTGAAAAAAATCCAAACATATCAAATAACTGGAAGGCTTCAGTGAAACCCATCTCAAAAGTAGCAGCCAAGTACCTGTAAAACACATTTTAGCTGGGGAATAGAAATACTCATGGTACACCAGGCCTGGACACAGAGTATGAGGGACTGCATTGACATCACTTCTTCCTACCCCCTGGTACAGAGTGACCTCCCCAGTGGCCTGTGCCCTTGGAGGAAGAGCAGGAGGGAACAAAGTGGGGTAATAGAAATCTTTGGTCAAACCCAAACAATGACATTTTCATCCTCTGAATATTTGCCTTCTTATTCCTATCCCTCTAAGTAAATCACATCCTGAAGTACCTTGCAGATTTTTGTGGGTTTACTTTTATCATCTGTGGGAAGGAAAGCAGTGTGTGCTGCGCCAGCAGATATCCAAGGGGGTGACTCAATTACTTCCCAAACAAAGTGCCTCTGTCAGTGCAATTAATAGGTGGTTCACAATATGTGAATGTATGACTGTCCTACTACTGTAAATGTGTCCTCACTAGGTTTTAGCATCAGATATGGATGCCTTATGCCCTGAGTAACACCGACAATAACGTAGTCTGAAAGCTATTTGCCAGGTTCAAGCAGAAGCTGAAATTGATCTCAGATCCCACTGCTGCTGAAAACAGAGGGCAGCCCCACCTCTGCCCCTTCTGTGGGCTACAGAGATGCTGATGAGGGGATGCTCTGCTCATGTCAGAACTGCTCCTGCTTGAAAATGAGTTTTGTCAATAAAAAGCTTTTGTTTCTTCTTCTTTCGCTGAATGGCCTGGCTGTTTGTGTGGATACAGCACATAGTTTGTTGTGGCAGCACACAGGAAGGGACAGAACTGCATGAAGTGCAGCATTAAATTAAGATAATTGGGGAAGTAAAACTTAAGTCAACAAGTAATGTTGAACAGTGAATGAATACGAGCAAATTCTTTTCTATTCATGACAACTATCCATGCAGAAGGATAAAAATGTGTCAGACAGATATGTCAGTTACAGCAAAGAAATTGTTCATTTCTAGTTAATTCAGAGTAAGAAAGGAGTGATAAGTGACATTAACCTTTGAACTAATGAACAGAATGTTTCAATTTTAGTTTGTTTATAGCAGAAACAGAAACACTTAAGCTGCTTTTTTTTTTTTTTTTTTAAATGCAGCCCAAGATGTGGGCAGTAACAAAGCACCAGAAAGGTTGCAATTGATTTGGAGCATATGGCAAAACTCTTTGTCAAGGAAAAGCAGGGAAAAAAAGTTCTGTTTGCTGGAAGAAAAAGAAATGAGAAGACCAAAGCAATTCAATCTGCTGAGTGTGAAATGCATTAGGAGGGTAGAAGTGTTGCACAGCTGAATGCTGTGCTGTCACTGCCAGACACTTCTCTGCTGGCTCCTGATCCTGGAGTTCTGAAAGAGGTCTGGCAGTCCAGCTCCATGTCAGACACTCCCACAGCCCAGAGCTGTGGGGACAGGAGCCTATTGACCCAACCTAGCATAGACTTAGAAGAGCAGAAGGAGGGTTTGTAGACACTTTGAAACAAAAGGAAAAAGATTTTAAAATATTTTGAAAGAGAAATGCCGGCAATATATACTTTATTCAGATATGGATGGCATTCTCATCCAGAAACTGTACATTTATAGTAAAAAATCCAAAGTTTCTCCAGTGTTCCCAGATTCTGCATTCCTAACACTGCCTATGCCACTGTGGAGTTCTTAGCAGTCCCTTTCCCCACATACCAACATCACCTCAGGAATCAAGTCAGCTGCTGTGCTAGGAAATGAAGACCTGCTTTGTTTTAACTCTTACCATGTACCAGAGCAAGCCTAGTATAATCACAGGCTCTGCCTTGTTTCTAGTGAAAGAATATAATTGACCTATTTTCTGTTTTCTGAGTGAAGAAGGATCTGAGAGAGATATAAAAGTGGAAGCTACTCTGTAAAGCTTTCTAAGACTGCTACATTGAATTTGCACTACAATTGGGAAACCACTGTGTTTTGTGAGTTAAATTAAAATTTGGTTGTAAGTGAAGCCACAGAGATGAAGCCACTGACTACAGAACTCAAAGCAAGCCTGCAAATTTTATTGCTTTCAGTGGACTGCTTTCAACTTGAGCTCACTGGGAATGAACCGAGTCGAAACTCACACTGTCACGTAGGCTTTGTCATCTGTGAGCAAATGTGCTATTAGTGGAAAGTGCACTGACAGTCTTTCTCAGTTTAGCTATGTCTGCATTGCCCACACAAAATAGATACCATTCATTTATATGTCATTGAAGTTACAATTGACAATCCAAGCCAATTGATCACAGTGCCGTGAGATCATAACTTGGAAACCAGTGCATAGTCTAACAAAATAGCACAGGAGGAAATCTGGGAGCCACAGTTTGTGAAGAGATGCCACCATGAGATGTTAGGGAGCCCACATTTATTCCCTTTTGATTCTTTCATGAAGACTTTGTGCTCCATCTAATGGGTTGGAAAGTTGTTACTGTGGACCCTTTAATGCTGAAGCTATCTTTGTCCACTTCATCCACATTAATCTTTCTTTGAATTTAAATGTTTGGTGCTGGAAAGTGTTAGATAAAATGTTTTGAGCAATTAATGTTTATGAAGTAGTAGATATTTATGGCAAAAGAGGTTGTAACAATTCCCTTGTTCAACTTCTGTAAAATCCAGCTGAAAAAAATCATCTTAGCTCAATCAATTTATCTCCTAGTTAAGCCTATGGAACTCTTTCTATAATGTAATGATACATTATAAAAATGTATTCAGAAAAGAGAAATTGCAGCTTTTCCCAGTGTATATTCCACGTGGTAGGGAATTATTTCTGCAGGATAACAGTCCCTTAGCTGGGGAGCAAAGATGAAGACAGATACTGTTATTCAAAACAGCCAAACAGACTTTTTTTTTTTTTTTTTTTTTTTTCCCCAATTTGGCTGAACAAAATTTGGACCAATCCAGCTTTGAAAAAAAGTTTTGTATTGCCAGGCATCCAGATATGCCCCAGAATCTCAAATGAAAAATTTATAGCAGTGAAGCAGGCTCTTACTGTCCTCCACTTACCATGGAAAAAATTGGGCTAACAACTGTAGTTTCTATTTTGATACTAGCAGAGGAGTCCTTAAAATGAAGTCCATAATCAGCTTTTATAATATTAAGATACATTTTATTATATTAAGACATAGTAGAATTTAATCTTTTTAAACACTTCAGACCAACACTCTGCAGTAATTTAAAATATAATTCTCCTTTGTAACATAATAAATAGGAAAGAAATTGTGAATTCTGATAACCCTGTAGTGTCTTCAGAGTTGCTTTGAATGGTTTTAGTGTCTGTAGAGGTCTGTTCTGAGTTTTGCTCCTTTATTGTATTGGAGAGGGAGTGGGGAAAGAAGTAAAGTCATGTGGACGTGCGCGTATTTCTTTCTATCTATATGCTTCATTTTCCTCAGTGGATCTCATAGTACTATTCCAGGAATAATCTATTCCATGTCTCAGACTGAGATGCACCCTCAGTGGCAGAGGAGAGGAGAATGTAAATGTAGGGCAGTGCTTTCAGGGGTTCACCCAAGGAGCTTGGCAGGGGGTTCATCCAAGGATGCTCGGCATTAATAACAGACCAGAGAACAAAGCTCTGGAGGTCTAGCTCCTGGTCTTTTGCTCTAACTTCAAATTTATGTACTTACTGAGAACATATTTCTATTACTTCCTTAGCAATTTCCACATGCTAATCTTAGATTTTGCTTCCCCTGTTTGTTACATGCCCACAAAAGCCAGAAGACAAATGCAGACTCAAATGTTCTCTGAGGTGCTAGTGAAAAACTGACCTGCCAGGAGCAGAGCTCAGGGGTGGCACCACTGTCATTGAGCAGACTTGGATTGGAAATGGCAGTGCTGATTAGTGCCCTTTAATGGTGGGTACTTCTCAACACTGCCTGCATCCCTGACAGACATAATAAATAAATACAAGCCTTTTCTAAACTTACTTGGTGTCTTAGTTATTCAAGAGACTGACACCTGCTATTGTAAATAACCAATGTGACCACAGGGAAAACACCGTGTCTGTTTGCTTTTATGTATTTGTAGAGCACATTTATACCCCAGTGGTATACAAATATCCGGTTGCATCACGTTGCCTATAACTTCATTTATAACACACGTTGCTCACAACAAACAGCCTGGTAGATCATTCAGCTGAGCAAACTGTCCTGCTCACAGTGACTCATGAGAAAGAGGCCTGCAATGAGCAGCCACGTGATGGATACACAACAGAAAGTGAGCCTTTTTTTTTTTTTTTTTTTTTTTCTCTCTCTGAGCAGTTGGCTTAACTTTCTTGTGTAGCTCACAGAACTTCCAAAGTATTCACGGGCATACTACTGAGGAAACCAAAACTACCATTTCTATGCCTTAAAACCAATTTATTTTAAAGTAGGGTGAGCTATAAAATAGTAGGCTGTCATAAATGAGGTACATTTAACCCTCTTTTGTATTTCATACTCTTTTGAATAATTAAACACATTAAAAAATGTGTATAATACTGATGCATACTTTTATGAGACAAATGATTGAACACACTTTCCCAAGCAATAGTGCTGATAAATGGCTTGCCATAGATGTATTGGGAATTAGGTATTTTCATGAAAAGGATAGGAGCAGGAAAAGAAGATCTCTTAGCCTCAAACCTCATTAATTCGAATTCCTGTGTACATCTAGTTCGAAGGGTGTTCTGAGTTCCTCCTTTTAATCCTTGCAATCACAAGGACGAACCTTTGATGATTTAACATCTCCCATCTTATCTTTCTGCCTCATTTTAGCACTTCTAGAGTGGGAGACGGCTCCCACTCGGGAATGTTCCTAAATTCGTTGACAGATCTTATAGTCACTGAGAAAAAATATCATTAACGCAGAGTTAAAACTGTCTCCTGGTATTCCATGTCCTTCAAGTCAGCTTCAGGTTTAGCACCTGCATCTGAAAATACGGGAAATAAAGGATTAAAGGACATATCTCTGAAACCTTGTCACTCGCTTTTCCCTGTCAATAGCGCTGGAACGATGTGCAAATCATCCAGCTACCTTGCCTGTGTAAAGCGTTCTTAGCCAGGATTAGTCACAGCAGTTCAGCAAAGCTGTGATTCACGTTAAAAGCTGATGTGGATGGACAATTCCCACCTGTGAATGGAGGAAAAAATTCCTTGCCAGGTCCTTCAATTTAAACAAAAGAGGGCTTCCTGTAGCTTCAAGAGCTCCTGCACACCTCATTTAAGCCCTGCATTGAATGGGGCGTAAGTACGGATGCCAGCAGCTCTCTGTGCATAGGCTCAATGGCAGGTGAGCCTAGGGTTGGATGTATCAAATACACAGAGGCAGAGAGACTACAAAAGAGGAGCAAAGGGCTCATCAAACGTGAGCGATCTGGTGTTCTGGGGGTGAGGTGCGTCAGGAATTTGGCTGCAGGGCAGGTGTAGCCACCCCCCTGCAGAGTTCAAAGCCACCCTTGGGTATGGGAGCTATTCCCGGAGCCGGGGTGCACAAGCCAGGCAGGGTAAAGGTTGCCTGAACATGTACTTTAATTCTTCCTTTCTAGTGTTCAGAAACTTGTGTTTTTCTGACTTGATTCTTTCTAAAAAGGCATGGGACTTCATCAGATAATCTTAGCTGTGCTTCAAGAAAACTATTTCAAGCTTAATTTTCTATCCTTACTCCTTTTCTCTAAGGGAAGAGAGAAACACAGTTGATGAGGGTTAGAAATCCTTTAGGAAGCCACAGCTTTCACAGTTTTGCAGGAGAGATGCTATGGCAACTAGTTAAATACAAAGGAGCCTATATGATCTCCAAGTGATTCTTCTGTTATTTATAGAAATGGGGGCTGAAATATTTGGGGTTGCTGATATGGATTCTCTTAAAGAAATAGTGACATGCCCTGGATGGGAACTGTTGTATGACTTGAAAACTCGGAGCTCTACCCTGCACCAGCAGCCTGTGCAAGTACATCCCTAGTTCAAATAAGATTTTGCTCCCCCCGGATCTTCTCTGTGTGTCTGGGTTTCAGGGCTCCTGTCAGGGACAGGCAGAAAGTAATTAGGATTCCCATTCAGGTATGTATTGAAAAGGTCTGTACTGTCCACCAGTAGCTCAGATAAAGAATGCAAGTGTGAACAGCTTTCAAATGTTATTCCCATACACCTAATCCTAGTCTTCTCTCTCTCTCCCTCTCTCTCTCTGTCTCTCTCTCTCCCTCTCTCTCCCCATATGCCTCTTTTCTGCCGGTGCTATTCTGGTCTTCCAATTTCTTCCCATTTATGTCCTTAATTACATGCTTCATCCCCTTAATTCCAGCTATGCTTACATCATCTCTTTCCTTAAAGCCGTAAAATCGGGTACTTCTCCCATTTGATACAATCTCTCTGTAGTGGCTGGGGAATAAGACCATGGGAAATAGGAGTGCACAATGTAGCACACTGATTTTTAGTGTATTTCAGCCTCCCCAGCGGTAGGAATTTTCTTTTGGGCACCTAGCATGCTACTGCTGCTCTACTATTACAGTAATGTCACTGTTATTTCCAATAATAACAAGAATGATCACCTTATTTTTCCAGAACTTGAATGCTAATTTTTCCAATTTTATGGTGGCAGAAAGAGAAAATATTTTTAAGATTTATCTGGAGGAATAAGGTGAATACTAGAAAATTATGCTACAAAAGAGCTTAATTGAAGTAGGGTACTAGAAACAATAGGATGAAAATGGCTTCATATATATGATAGATAAATAATATCTGAGGGTCACTTAAGTTCAGCTTCAAAGTGCGGGGTGATGCAGGGCCTTATTAGCTCAAAGAGGTAATTTTTCAGAAATTGTGACCTTTACCCAGCTGGATTTTGCAAAAGAATATTTTACTATGCAGAAGTTTAGTAGAATTGGTTAATTATCTTCTAGTACATTTGTAGAATATGATAAGCATGTGAATTTGAGACACCCTATAAAATCGATGACTGCTACTAAAGAAAAGTTCAGTGACTTCCTCTAAATGAACAGTAAGGGCAAGCCAACGGCCTCTGTGCCATGAACAAAGTCTCTCTCACCTTTCTGTTTTCTTTTCCGTCATGAAACAACTCCCCTTCTCTCTCTTTATAATACTGGTGTCTCTCCTACCACACCTCTCCCAGAAGCTTGTTTCTATAACATAAGCTACCAAATACAAGCTTGTAGAGTGGTAGAAAAGCACTTGGTTATTCTCTTTCTCATAACTGTCCAGCTGAAAAGTGTCACTGTTGTTCTACTCTTCCTCTCCCAACGTTTACTTTGTTTCTTTCACCAGTTGTCTGACATCTAACATTTTAGGCATATCCTTGCAGACACACAGGTGCACCTGATCTATTCTGAGGACATAAACACATCTACTGAATGATGGTGAGCACACAATGGCATTGCTCTTACCCTTGATTCAAGAGACTTGGAAACTGCGCCTGATAAGGGCGCAAAAGGATCACACAGAACCTAATGTTCTGCTCAGCTTTTGACAGTCACCTGTGAAATGACTGTTCCTGACAAAGCCTGGACCTTTCTGCTTCACAGACACCAGATGTGGAAGCAACCTGAGGATGCTATGGGTCAGAAATGTAGTTTACATATGAAGACATGTAAGAGTGGGACTCACATTCTGGCAGTTAATCAGAATAGTCAGAAAGGAAAAGCTCATGCAGACACAACTCAAGAGTGAAGATTCTTATTCCCAGTAAAGCTAAAAGAATTTACTTATTGATTTACTATTGATTTTTAAGTGTGTTCCCAGAAGCAGGTAAACAGCTGCAATATGACAATGCCTGCACAAATGAAAAAGCCTCACCTAAGATGGAGGTTGTTCACAGTCGTTTCTCACTATGCATGTGAGAAGTTCTTGTAACTCAACAACTTGTAACTTGACTATCACTTCTGCATTAGACCTTTGTTCCCATCCTATCTCCACACTTCGGTTTAAACTCACAGCACTCCTGTAGGACACACCAATACCCTTCTTCCTTTTGCTGAGGAGAAAATAAGGCATTGAGACATCATTTGCAGATAGCTTTAATGTGCAAGTAATAAGATGAAATAGAGTTTTCCAAACCCATAATCATTAGTCTAACTGTTTCTCCCACAGTGACTTCTGTTTCCCCTGTTGGTTAAGTGTTGTATCTTCCCTGGGTTTTAAAGTCCTTCCTAGATGGCCTATGTCAAAGCAGGGGCATCTGAAATTTAGTGTCTGGTTTCTGAACTATCTCAGAAAACCCTATCTAAAAAGGTTCAGAGAACTGTGATATGCAATTGTGTGTACCCACCTCCAGAGAGGTCCCTAGTGCTAAGTGAGGTGCCCCACACAACAAGCAGGGAGGGGCAGATGTTTAAAGCTGATGTTGACAACAGGCATTTCAATACTCAGGGCATGGAGCCAGGCAACAGGGCATGCTGAGGAAAGGTTTGTGTTTGAAGTTCTCCCTCTAGCCTCCATATATTAATTTAACTCAGAAATAGAGTTGGGTGCTTTGGTGAGGTGGAAACCAAAACCAGCTCATAGGCATCAGCATCTCAGTCATGCAGCTGAAGGAAGGCAAATGAGTGGAAGAACAGCCCATTCCAGTGGCCCTCCTCAGCCCCAGGGGCACTGAACCCAGGGCTCCCTCTGCACCACAGCCAGGTGCCAGATATTGGCCACTCCTGGTGGTATTTTACTACTTTTCTTTGGAGGATATGGGGTCAGGGCTACACAACTCACGTGACAAGGATCAATAGGACAAGAGAGACACAGAATGTCACCACAGGGCCTGGGGATTCAGGAAGGAGGGGAGGACCTGCATCTCCTATGCCAATGTTTGAGTAGATACTTTGTGTTGCTGAGCTGTCCTATGGATGCAAGAGTGAAGCTCAGCTTCTCAGTCCAAGCTATGTGTCCTTAGGCGCTTTAGATGAGATTTATTTGCCTCAAGTAGTTGGGAAATTGTCTTAAAGTGCTCTTCATGTGGTTAAATGCTGTTATGGATCGCGCTCAGTTGCTGTAATTAAGAAGCTAATTCAGTGAGAGTTAGAAGATCTGGTTTCTATTTTTTGTTTTGTCACAGATTTCCAGGATGACCTTGGCAATCAAATCAATTCAGGTCAAGTAACAGTGAACTCAGTGGTCACAGCATTGGCTAATACAAGAAATTGGAATGTATCTGTACCTAATTTGTGGAGTCCAGCATTTTTCCATTTCTTATATACATGAACCACACAACTTTACTTATTTTCTTACATTCTGTGAATGTGTTGACTGAAGAGGCTAGTTTATTCTGGAGTTTAATATATTTTTGTGCATTATAGGTAGTAAAATAATGTTTGTAAAGCAGTCTTGTTCGCATCAAATTGTGTATAGATGCATAGAGTTGATGCACTTACTTCAGTTAATAATTTTTAATCTTCTGAAGTTTCATAAAATATGTCAATCTTTGGTATGGATGCTACCTTATGCAATAATTTACAATATTATGTCAATATCTGTTTCTGAATCTGTTCCAGGAGGATCTGGGGGAACCATTGCTTCAGACAAATGTTTTGATTATGAAAATGTCTTGATCATATCTCTGTGATGAGACAGGGTCATAGACATTGACACCACTTAAGACATTGTAATGTATCAACAATATAATTAATGATTAATGTACTATTTATATTGTGGTAATGTTTACAAACCACAGTCATCAAGACCCAAGTCTGCTGCACAAATACACACAAACATGATTTCTGCCCCAAAGAGCTTAAAATCTAAATCAGGGAGGAAAAAAAGCCATTTTCAGGCTCTGGAAAATGGAAAAATTTCAAACCAGTGACAATAAAAGACTGCACAAAGCAAGTCATCTAACACTGTAACAGAGAATTCATGGTTTCTCTGCAAGGGACAGCTACTCTAATGTAACTTGAAGAGACTTTAAATAAAGTAAGAGGTTATGTAGACACCCCTATTTCAGAATATTAGTGGTTAATTTAAGTGTAGATAAAGATTTGCCTAAGTGTTTGTCTACACAGTATATATTTTCCTCATTATCATAATGTAATTAGCTAATGAAAAAATAGGTGCCATTTCCCAATGTAGGCATCCAGAGGGAATACAGAGGTTGGCAATTTTGCAGTTGATGCAGGGAAGTAATGTTGGCACTCTCATTTATTCCCTGGAGACTTACTAACACAGTATATGCACTTAACTCCGATACCTACATTTTAGGAATTCTATACTTCAGTGTCTTTCCAGATGTGTCCTCTCTTTCTGATCAGAGATTGTGTCCAGATGCCCAGCAGCCAGTTACCACAGTAGTACTGCCCTGCCTGGATTGTCTTACTAGAAAGCCCAAAGAAACTTCCAGCAGTTCTATGCAGATCAAAGTTAGAGAGTTTGTGCAGTTTGTCCTGTGAGCCTCACTATATTGAATGTTCATGCACTTCATGGCACAAATATACTTCTGTCAGGGAACTTACACAAAGAAGAAAGGAAGCCTTCCCTAAACTAAAAAACTAGAATATATACTGCCAAAGCAATTTTTTTTTATTTTATAGTAGAAAAGTGTCTCTTCAGTTTACAGTGTTGAACTATTTAAGGCACACAAAGTTTACTGAAGAGAAAAAATTATGCATGAAGTATCAGAATGGTGATTATGTCCCTCTTCACATAGGGAAGGAGAGGGATTAAGTAAATCCCCATCACAGTTTTCTTCTTATTGGACAAGTCAATCGAGAGCAAAGGAAATAATCGGAGCTGTGAACTCAGCTTGATTTTTGCTGGTGCTCATCTGTCAAAGCTGCAATGGCAGTGTCCACATCAGTTGAATCATACTGACATAAATTCACTTCTCAAGTTAAATTAAAATTAGTTTTTCAGGCCATAATTATGCTGTCACATAAAACCCATTACTATTTAGTGAATGAAAGTAGGGAATCTCATAGTGCATATGATTCACCCAGGTCTTTGCAAACTGACAGAAATTGATGTGGCCTCAGCTCACCCTCAAATGAATTTTGCAAATTTGGATGGCTCAAGAGGATGGGAAGACCAGAGTACTGGCAACTGTGGAGACAGGATATCACATCAGAGCCCAGAGCCAAGGGCAGCTCCAGCACAGCAGTAACTGCTCCAGTGCTGGCATGCCACTAAATGCTTCAGATTCCTTGTAGGTAAACAGCAACAGCGTGTACCAAGTGCAGGAGGGCTGCAGACAAATAAAAAACATATGCTGGGAATTGAACAGAAGGGATTAAACTTTGCCTCAGGTGTCTGCATTTAAGACCACTGTTTTTAGTGCTGTTACCCTGGGTGTTTGTGTCACAGGGCAGGGAGCTGTGGGAGCTGTTGTTGCTTGGGGCTGTTGCTGGAGGGCTTTCAGGCAAGACAGGTACTTGCTGCTGCTGAACACATGGACACACACACAGACATAGAGAGAATTATTCCTGTTTAGACTGTGTGTTTTCCTCAGAACTCAGTCTGAGCCTCCAGCAACCACTTCTACCATCTCACCACACATCTCCGATACACCCCTGGTTTCTCCACTTTACAATCAGGCTCCATCTCCTCCACATTCCCAACTTCAACCCCCAGCCCAGACCCCTGGCCTGCCAGCCAGGCTCTGTCCTGCCTTGCTCCTGCATCTGCAGTGTGGGGATGCAGCAGAGGGATGCTGGGAGTGGCTGCATAACTGCACAGTGCTTAGCAGTGTGGGACACCTGAGCTGTGGTATCTTGCTTCATCCAGGTCAGGGTCCAGGTCCCAGGGATGTTACTTACAAACATGTAATTGTTCACAAGGAATCTCAGATGCACTCTAGACCAGGAGATTAAATTCCAAATGGTTGAGATTAGATTTGTGGAGTGGCAGGGTTTACCAGTCTGTATGTTATTCACCTATATTGCCTGTGGACCTCAGCAAGTGTCTTGAACATTTCTTCTCCACACAGAGTCATCTGGAGATGCTAAATGAGGAATCTCTGTACTGCTCCATTATTTACTATACACGTGCCCTAGGATAAGTGAAATTAAAATATGTGTTGGAGAACCAAAAGCCCAAACATAGTCATTCTGAGGAGACAAACATATTTATAGGTACCTATCTGAGAATGCCTTTGCTCAGTTTTACTGTATACTTTGGCTGGAAGAAATCCAATCTTTATGAAGTGCAAAGCACTAAGAAATGAAAAAAATAGGGAGTAGAAAGTCTGGGGGTATTGTGCACAATTCCAGATTTGTGTAAAGATTGTTTACAGTTTTAGTTCTGATTGCATGTTAGAAATGGCAGCGTCCTGCCCAGTACTGCATGTACTGCCTAAGTCCCTGAAAAGCCCTGCAATCTTGCCTTGCAAGATAGGAACAAATATCTTGTCCCTAGCACCCATTGCACAGTTAGAGACCTTTAGCCAACACACTGAATTAGTGTTTCAATGGCTTTCCACAAAAGGAACTGAAACATCAAGCCTCAAGCCCTCTCTATCAGGTAACAAAATACCTTTTCCATATGCACAGCCCAGGATCATGATTAACTAACACAATTAACTAACTGCTACTTGCCCCTTTGGACATTAATAATGGTGAGGCTGCAGGAGCATTTACTAATTACACACTCCCATTGCCCAGCTGCACTGAGTATCCTATCCTGGAGTTCATCTCCCAAAATACTTCTGCACTTTTAAGCCCATTTCAGACTGATAGCACAGAAGGACTACAGCTGCACTTGTAACAGGGTTAAAATCAGGCATATATATTGTCTTTGGCAGTGTCTGGAAATATTTCCATGTTATGACTATGAACTTCAAACATACTGTTACATGTCACAATTTAAAATCAAAAGTACCTGATAGCATTCATTAATAAGAATGAGCCAGATAGTGACTATTTAGGAAACATTTTCCTCAAAGATAAACAGTGGTACCTGAAGGAAAGAACAGAGATAAGGAAAGGTGGAAAATTATGAAGTACTCCATAAAGTGAAGCATCAGAAGAAAAATATGTTCTTATTTTTCCCTGTTGCTTTCCTCTGCCCAGGAACTCTGTCATTAGTGTGTGGTGCTCTGCAAGGCAAAAAGAGATGGCTCTGTGCCTGTTAAACAAGCTGATGCTGACTTGCCTTCCTGACCTCACTGTTCCAAAGAAGGGCTATTTTAGCTGCCTGTGGTCTGCTACATGCACAGGTGCTATCTGTTGAGACATTGCTGAGGGACAATTGCCTTTCAGAAACCTCCCCCTGGCAAAGGGTAATTGAGGCATCCTGGGCTTTGGTTAAACTAGAGACATTGAATTGGACTTGCTTTGACACCAGGTTTTGTCTTGCTTTAGGTTTGCTTGGGAGCTTGTGGCAGTGTAAATAGGAGGAAAGCAGGGACCAGTGGCAGATTAGGAAATTAAAAGGTTGAAGGACAGGGTTTGAGACCCATAATCTAAATCCCAGTTAGAAATTCTTCACGCGGTGTAATGTGGTAGCCAGCCTGAGTCTGGCTCCATGGAAAAACTGTATCATGACTGCTGGTTATTGCCTCCCTTGGGAAAGCTGTGCCTTATCCCTGGGGATGGTTTGGGGCTGGTTGGGCCAGCAAAGGTTAAATGACTGCTTTTATGAGCTAGAGAGGAGAGGAAGGCGGAAACAAGTGTCCAACAGCTGTGGAAAAGAACAGAGGACAAAACTGAGAGCAATGGGGAATGTCTGTGGCCAGAGCAATGGTAATAGTTTGAAAATCTGCAGAATGAACTGAGGGGTCCAGGGTGGGCTAAAGCAGAAATCTGACTTGGAAACAGACTAAAGAATAGAGTGATAATGGTGATTGCTTGCTGTAAAAACATATGGTGCAATGCTGTTCTTATTAATGAAAACATGAAGAACAAGGCAGGAAGAGTCACAATCAGAGAAAATGTTAGGATCACAATGATTTCCAAAAAAGCAATAGGATAAGGAATCAGTGGCCATATATAATTTCATTCTTACCCAGTACAACTAATAAATAGTAGTAAAGCTACAAATCAAGTATTTGTGGATGGAAGTCAAACACCTAACTGCAGACAACTTGTTTTTTTGTCCTAGAAGCTTTGGATTGGTGAATTTGGCCTGGTTGCCTGAACAGCACACAGGCTGGACTTTGTGTGCAGGTACATGTATGACACAGCAGTGCACCCACCAACCCCAACACCTGAATTTCACAACAGAGTTACTTTAAGAATGGTAATCAATTGAGGTATCTAATGACTATTTTTTCCATCAGAAAAATAGATGGATTTTTACAAGAAATACAGTGTGATATTATTGTCAAAAAGCCCATTCAGATAGGAAAGTAAAGAAACTGTTAATATAAAAAAGCAGATTCAAAAAAATAAGACCTCCAAGCAGGAGTGAATTGCCTTCATAGTGTATTTTAATACTGGTAGGGCTTTTTCTCTCAGATCTCAGTAAAGAGCTACAGCTGATGATGGTGGACTCATTCTGTAGGTAATGTCCACATGGTTTGAAGTTATGGCAGAACAGATTATTAGATATAGCAAATAGGAAAGAAAAACAGTTAATTTAAAAGAAAAGCAAGCAGCTAAATAGTGACAATCAGACAGTTTTGCTAGTATTGTCATGGGTTTTCCCATGGGTTTTCTCTGCAGTGATGTCTACAAGAGCAAAAGAACACTCCATGTTTTGTAAGATAGTCTTTTATTCACAGTATCTTGGTTCAAGCTAGGAAGTTTTAAATCCTTGCTCTTTTTTTATTTTTTATTTTTAAAGCCAGATGCAGTTGTGACTCTAGAGAAAGCCAGTAGAGTTTTGATAACTCTTCTTTAAGTGTGATTTTAAGAAACAACGGGAGCTGAAAAGCAGCAGTGTTCTGCCCAAAAGAGATTCACACTGGGCTGGATTTGAAATTACACTCAAGTCAGTGGATTCATATAGGTAGTGTCTCCTTATGTGCAAGGAGGAGCAAGACAAGGCAGACTCCAATATTAGCACTCTCAAGTGTGGTCTGAAAGAAAGGACAGTGCTCAGAACCATAGAATTACTGAAGAGGCAGGTAGGAAGATATGTTCAAGGTTATACCCACTTTTGTTTATCTCCACTGGTTTGCATGTGTGCCTTGCATGAAGGAATATATCAAGATCACTGTAACAAGCAAAGTCTTTGGTGCATGTAGAATTTGAGTGTCACACAAGATCAGTTATGTTCCTACCTCTTTGCAAACAGAAGTGATTGGTGTGGCTGGCATAGACATTATATGTGAATATCAGGTGGTGTAAATTGGAAATGAGATAGTGTCATTGGACAGGGTGAAAAAGGTGCGTGCTACAGGGTGTTCTGTTGATATTCTGTTGATATTGGCTGATATTTGGCTACAATGTTCAAACCCACATAATATCAGGTCTAATCCATGCATATATTTTCTGGAAACTTTGCCAAATATTTAGTAATAAAACCAGCCTTCCTTACAATGATATGTCAAATAAATATATAGACACCAGTGATGCAAAAGTAGTTTCTTTTTCTTTTCACAATATCTTTTTCTTTTCTGTGGTACTTTCACACCCAATGTAGCCACTTAGAAGTGCCTATTAAGAAAATGGATTTTTTTTTTTTTTTTTTTT
>WEIU01024406.1:109766-125797 GCA_013389925.1 Aegithalos caudatus
TGAGGATAGTAAAGTCTGAAGTAGGACACTAAAAGAGGTTAGAGATTTATAACTTAATCTATATTGTCAATTTCTTTCATGCCCTGGTTTCTGTTTTCATTCACATGTTGCAAATGGCATGAACAGTAGACAGTAATTAAAGAAATGAGACAGGAAGACACTGGTAGGAAGCAGCACTGTAACACAGCAGTCTCATATGATAAAGCTATATTCCAGCAGCAGGTAAAAACAAAGGCAGCAGCTAAAATGCAGCAAAGCACAGAGAATGCCTGTAACAGCACGTCTGCTGCAAAAGGTAGTGGACAGGATTAATATTATTTTTGACAATTTCTTTTGTAGGGTTGAAATTTTCAAGTAACATACTCTGACATTAAAATGAGTTACAAAGAGAAAATAATAGTTTTTCTCATTCTCATGAGGCTCTGGAACTGAGAAGAATTCTCAGTGCTATTTTTTTAATACTGGTTTACCTAAAGGACTCTCTGGATGATATATAATAAAGTTTTTATTTCTATTTGAATTGCTGTTATGAGTGGCTGATTAAATAATATGAGAGCATAGGAAAGAAGGAAACATGAAGTTTTTACCACAGACTTTTTTCACCTAATAAGTCTTTATTTACAATTAGAATTGTAAATTTGCAAAGTAGAAACTGAGTTCTAAAACAGTCCCCGTCACTTCAGATGATCAGTCTCATTTTTCTAATTTAACATCCTATACCAGTGTTTGCTTACTGGTACGATACTTTTTCTAAATTTTTTATCATTCTTATATTTCTATTAGTATTTTACTCCTAAAAAATAAACCAAAGGTAGAGAATCCAAGTATTCAGAGGTATCCTTTTACTCTGTTTTTTCCAAGAGGAAGAACTGCTGAAATATTTTTTGTGTTATGACTTAAGAAGAGAAGAGTATTGCAGGTTATGGTTTGTTTGTTGATTTTTTTTTTTCCCTTGGTTTCCCAAAATTTCCTGGGTATCTTTGAGATTAAGACTTTAAAGGTGTTATGGAATAGAATTTATGGTAAACATATTACATTTAATCAAAAAACAGATCAGTATGAGGGAGATGTCCCCAAAGGATTAGTCAAGTGATTTATCAATTCCTAACATCTTACACTGATTTATGTTCTTTTATCTGACAGGGAATATTCAAATATATAAACTTATAATACTGTAATATAAATCTATGCCTACAGGCATATAGGTAGAGTCCTATTCATGGCTCTTAATAGTAGCTCTGTGGTTCCTATGAGGAACTTGAAAAGTCTAAATGTGCCATTACTGTTACCCAAAATTTAATGTGATCCCTAAACACAAAGTATAGGATAACTTTTAAAATTACCTTTCTTGGAAGGTAATTTCACCCATTCAGAAACTAAAAATCATATTGGGAAACAGTTTTGTAAACACGTGATTGAGAGATACTGTATTTTTAACATAGGAATATCTGAAAGTTGTTCCTGCTTTCATTAGAAATTGCTGAAATTTGAATTCTCTAAGTTTAAGTGTAGCATTGATCATTTTAACCACTCAATTCTTCCCTGAATTGATGATGCAAAAAATACATTCATTTTGTCTTATACTACAGAAACTGATAATACTGACAGAGCTGTCAGTCTTAAACCTTAAGCCATTTTATTTTTCTACATTCATTTGCGTAGGTCAGAACTGTTTATGTCTACTCTTTAAAGAAAAAAAAGATATTAAAAAAAGGTCAGTGCCAGAAACTGAGCACTCATACAACACTTTGCTAACAACTTGGTGCCAGTAAGTGGCCAGTGGGACTGGTGACACACTTCCTTTCTGAGTACTGACAATAAAGAATGTCAATAATACATTGCATAACCTGAAGATTTGCATTCCAAAAAATAGAGCAAGAGTTGAAATGATCTACAAACTGAAATCCAAACACCCAGAGCCATGAAATCAGCTATTCTCAGAGGCTACTACAGTTTGAAAAAAACTGTCAGTCTTGCTGTCCTGCTCACTTTCCCAAAATGTGACGAGCAAAGACGGCCTTGTATGGAGCTCTACCATCACATTCTCAATTGGTTAAGTGCTGTTGCAGCTCCAGATATGTTCTGTGCATCTTTATCTATAGATATATTTCAACATATAGATTTATAATTCGATGTGATAAAATCCCATTAGGGGAAATAAATACTATAAAAAAGTTTTCAGATTCCACTCTTAACTATCCATAATACACATAGGAATCCATCAGTGGATGGAAATGCTAAATTAATTTACACATGCAAATTGCATAACTGGTTGAACAGTTACCAGACTTGTGTGCTCGAGTGGGGGATTATTTTAACATCTACCTCAAATTGTGTGGATGCAGTGTAGGCGTTCTGCTGAGTTCATGACTAATATCCCTCAGGGGAGACCTACGAAAGGGGGAATATAATGTGTCAAGAACATACTTAATTTGATTAGTTTGAGCTTAAACATTTGAGCAGCCTTTGAACCTGAGCCGAGATGGTTCCAGGAATCTTCTTTAAGACAAGCACCTCTGACTGCAGGTTCAAGATTGCCATCTCTTCCTCATTAAAGGAACATATTGTACATAACAGGATATTATGCTGGATCTGGAAAAAATTTTACGGGTATGCACTAAGACTGTATTTAGGTACTTAAATACAATATGCACTACTTTCAGACACTACTGTGTATTTAGAGCATGACCCTGACTCAAGAGGTTACGTATGGCAGGGTTTGTTTGGTTTTTGGTTCCATTGCATTTTGTGTTTCTGCTCATCACTATCTTATCTAATTGTTCCTCTTGCTTGACTCATCCACTGACTGCAGGCTTCTTCTAAGAGATAGTCTGTATCTGTGCAAAAAGTACTAGTTGGTTCATAGGGTTTTCAGGGTTTTTCTAAAGCAGCTTCTCCCCATATGTTCTTTCTTTCTATTTTAAAGTTGTTTCTCCCCATATGCTGGACCTTGAGAGAGGAATATACCTTCAGAAGTAACCAGCGCCCTTCAAATTCTTATCTAAAGGAATCCCACAGGAAACCTTGGAGCTCTTACAAAAATTTGGACTGCCTGTTATTTATCAGATTTACAAGGACACTAGTCTTCGGCTATCAAGCCCTCCTGAAGCCACTAAATGTTCTCTTCCCTTCTCCTTACTTTTAACAGTAGAGGTAAACATTGACTCAGGTTTTCTTTGTGCCATCTATCTGTAATAAAAAGGTTAACTATAAATGCTGACAAGATCTTAGCTCAGTATTAGTCCTGAAGCCCTGACATCAGCGCCTGGTTATGTCAAGTTACAGGCTCTCTAGCAACTGACAACAAACATTTAGACCCAGCCTTTACTGGGTGGGGAAACTGCAAGAGCATCTTTCTCACAGTAACAAGTGGTCTGCCATCATTTCCCTGGTTTGTTAGTCAGACTTTAATGGGTGCACATCTCTCAACATCTTCTTAGTTACAAAGTTCCCAGTATTAATTTTCTCTCATGTGAAAAGGCCCATACATTTCCTATATGTCTGGTTCTTGTGACAAGCCAGAAACTGAAGTAACCTTGCTTGAGTAACAACACAGAGACATATTATAAAACTACCTTTTTAAGAGTGTCATTGACAATTGTGACAATTGTGTCATTGCAATTATATGTATGTAAAGCACTGTACAAACATCCAGTGCTTCGGAAAATTAAAAGGGATGGCTTGACAGATACAACATGCTCTAATGTTTGAGGAACAACTGGGTTTAGAAACTGTTCCAGGAGTACAGTAATATAGTTTGGGCTTCTCTGAGGGTAGACTTTATTATCCCTCCCTGAGAAAACATGGTAAGTGGTCAAAAAGGAAGTAAGTAAAAAGTGTCAAAAATAACATTACATAGAATCATGACAGTGTGTAATTTGACATCCTTGGTCAGATAAATTAGTGAGAATGATGGTGACAGAGAATATTGTCCAGCAGGAATAGGAGGCAAAACTTTCATTCCAATCTTGATTGATTCCCTGGCCCTTTTCTTGCTTCCCTGTCCCTGCCTCCTTTCATTTACTCTTTGTTTTTTGTTGTTTCTAAATTTTGTAAATCAGGGTAAATCACACGACCATGTCACAGCTGCCTGTGAAAACACATTCCCACAACAGAGAGCTAGTGCTAAATAATACTTTAAAATTATTTGGAGACTATTAGGTAATAGAAATAAAAACACCATATTCTATTATTCCATTAATTCAAAGAGCTTATGATAGTGTATATTTTGGGCCATATCCTGCTCTGCACCTCAGAACACAGCAAAAGCCTTTTCAGTTCTATGATTATTTTGTACTACTTCCAGATCCCTGAAATATATTCTGTCCACAGCTGAAGAGTTCCTGACGAATCCAGCTAGTCTGAATTTAAGAGTGCTTGCGTTTATGATGTGGTTATCTGTACAAATGTACAGACCTACAAGGCTAAAGTTCAGTATTTTAATCAGTATATCTTCACATGTACTTGTTCTCAGCTTTCTTATTTAAGCATTATTTAAAGCATTTTAAAGCATTATTTAAAGCATTTTTAAACATTTATTTAAAACATTATTTAAAGCATTTTAAACAAAAATTATTACAAGTACTGCACTTAGAACTATTTTTTTCTACATTTTCACCTAGAGTGATATCTTGAGCACACTATTTTGTAATAATCCACAACAACAGAGGATAAGTGATTTGACAACAGAGATGGATCTGCTCCAAAACTCCTGTTCTGAATGTATCTGAATTTCAGCAAGTTCAAAGAGAAGTAAGTGCGATGAAACTCAGCCCATTTAAAAATGGGTTTTTTTCCTAACTCCATGGGTTCCACTAATTTTCTGTGATACAAATTAGTTCTCATTTGGGGCATTTGCATTTACTTCTCTGAAAGACAATTTTAAATTGAAGCAGGGGCTGGGAGGAGCATCCTGCTAGCACAGAAAAGAGACCTGGTGATTAAGAGACAGAATTTGTGGTTCCTCTTTTCCTTGCTGGTTGAAGGGGCACTCTTCATGTCACTGCTGCTCTTTCCCTCAGCTGGAGCCATGAGAATTCCTCTCCGCTTCCACACTTCTGCAATTGCTGACACCCTTCCGAGAGCAGAGAGCCACAGTTTCTGCCCTTGAACAGAAGTGCTTTTCAGAACTCTGGCTGCAAAACACAGGAACCCAAAGAACTTGTGTATTCTCTGACCTTCTTCTATATTTTTTTCCAGTTCCTTAACATATGCTAATCCCTTGATAATTTCAATGCTATTCTAGGGGAAAAGACACATATGTTTTGTCAGGAAGCTACAGGGAGTTAGTAACCTGTATATAACATATTCTTTTAACAGAATCTCTCCAACCAAGCATGCACAAACTAATCTTTCAGCAATAAGATACTAGACACAGCATTTTTAGGCCTTGGGCTGATCTAGTAGGAAGAAACTGAAGGCTGACAAGTTATGGCCATTTGGCAAGCCAAATAACATCCAAGAAATACATAGTTCACTGGATGAAATTTCTCTACTTTTAGAAGGAAGTCAGTATTTCTGCAGCTGTGAAGACAGTGGCATGATCCTTTGGTAATATCAAGAGAAGTCCTGCTGAAGCTGAGCCATTTTGAGTGAGATTCCCTCTGCTGCCACTCCTCCACTCCAGTAGCATCCTTCTGCACCCATCCCTGCAGTAGCACCACCCTCCTGCACTCATCCCTGCCAGTAGCACCATTCTCCCGTGCCCATCCCTGCCAGCAGCAATCCCCAAGGTAGGAGCTGTTGCCAGCACTGTGGATGTGGAGAGGAAGCTCTCCAGCCTGGGGCTGGAGCAGGTGGAGGGAACCTGCAGGGGCCAGCATTCAAAGCAACCTTGATAAGCAGCACGCACCTGCCAGCAGTGGCATGCCCTGTGCATCTCCTCGATGCGTGATCCAGCATGCCCGGTGTCAGAGCAGGATTAGAAGCTGAGATGTGGGCACGCATTCCCAAGCGATGATTCCCTCTGACCTCCTCCCCTCTCACGTGATGCAATCGCTGGAGTCTCGCTGTTCCAGGCATTTGACAGTTCAGAGGTCTGCAAAGGGATGAGACAGACTTGTTTTGTATTGAGACTGAAATTCATCTGGGACAATGGCTAAAAGGAGACCTGCTGTCTGCAGGAGTTGGAGGATTTTAGAGGTATGAAGGGCTTCTATCTATCTCCTACATAAATGGAATTTCTGAAAGAATAATTGGGCTGGAAAATCTCTTTTCCAATCAGTGGCTTGTTGCTTTTTACTTGTCTTATTCCAAGACACTATTTTTAAAGCAACATATTTGGTTCAGCAAGTGTACTTGGGAGCCCTCACCCATGTCCTTGCAGCCCCTATGCTCAGCTGAGCCCTTCCACAGCACAGCAATTCCCTGTGACAGGCACTGTCTGTGACACAACACTCTGTTAACGAGGCAGACACCCAAGCAGGAATATTTCTGAATAGAAACTGCACTGTCCAAGCATGAACAATGTATGGAGATGGACCACTCAAACAGGGTAGAGTGGTGGTATAAAACCTTTCCCTTTACCCCATATTATTTGCAACCTTTATTCTTTGTCTTTATAGTTCAGTAGGCAGAAGGGCTTCGGTGGTTCTTTCCAGAATGAGAAGAAGAAGAAAAAAATATCCTCACTCTTCCCAAATAATCTTTCATTGTCTTTAAGCAAAATTTGCCTATGTGCAGAAGTGTAATAAGAGTTACTTCTCGCTTAAAGCCAACCTGAGCATTAAGTAGAAGTCAGGTATTGTAGAAGCCATGAGCTGGCCCTGGACACAGGGTCACTCAGTATTCACTCAGTATTGTGCTGTGCACAGTCCTTCAGGGAGAAAGTCAGTACAAGGAATAAAGAATATACAGTATTACTGTTGTTATCCTATATGTGTATCCGATTCCATTGTCTTCTTTGTTGGCCCAGCAAGTGTTGATATTGCAGCAGAAGCAGCTTATCCAGCTAGGAAACAAGCTGGCTGCAGGACTAGCCATAGAGAGGATGCTGAGAGAAGAACCAAGGTATGAGAAACTTCCAGAGCTCAATGGGAATGTGCCTAAACTTCCCACAGAAATACAATAAATCTTTTGAGTTTGGAGGACATTTTATTATAGAGGACTTCATGGTTCAGCTTTGTGAATGTGAGCGTTTCAGCTGAGGGCTTTGCATGTCACAGGTGGCCCATGTTGGCTTTAGTGGTTTTTTACAGGTGCCTAAAAGAGGATTTGTGAGTTCTGATATATTGCCTCCCATATGTGAGACAATACTTAGTGTTACAGAAAGATATGACTTTTTGTGCCACGCATTCCAGTTCACATGTAACCTCCCACAATAGTTACCAACATGGAATTTGCATAGTTTTAAGGAATAAAAACATAGTCAGAGCAAGGAAAGTTCTACTGACTTTCTCACTCTATGGCTGTGTAATACCTGCCTTTCTGTGGAGCCAAGTTTAAAAGCTGGATCAGGTGTGCTGGAATCTCTTCTCCTACCCAGTCTGTTTAAAAGCAGGCATAAATGGTGTAAAGAGACTGACCAAAAAAGGCAGAGAACTGGATATGCAGCTTTGAAATTAGTTCAGGAGAATATCAGAGTCATTTTTTCCATTGTTATTTGAACACACTCATTACTGCACAGTACAGTGTATTTTTTGGAAAAGGAGTGCGCATGGGGGAACAGATTGGACAGTGTTACAGTCTAAAGTTATTTGCTATTCACTCTGTAAGGTACAACTGAAAACATAACTCACTGCAGGGACTGACTGAAAGGTGCATATTGCTTGTGTGTGCATTGGCAAGCTGTCAAGGTGCTGCTGTGAGCTCTTCCCTATTCCTGCTCCTTGGTCCTGAAGTGGGTATACTCAGCTGTCCTGAAAAGCCTATGCTGAACTGCAAATGCCACATATGAAAAGACCACAAGGTTATTTGATCTGCCTCCTTAGCAGTGCTAGATCTCATCTTTTATATTATCAAGGCCTTTTAACCTTTTCCTTTCTTTCTCTCTCTGCACTACTCTTTAAAGATATACAGTCCTTCTATCCACATAGGACTGAATTCAAGCTTTATGTCTAAACCATGATCAATGTAAAATATATTAGATTTTTAATGTGGAAAACTGCCAGACTCAGAGGAATTCTGCACACAGTGAGGACCATAAGGAAAGGTTCAGATTTGAATTGGATCTTAAAACTTGCAATCTTTTTTCAAAACATGATGAGTTTGCATCAATGTTAAACGGAGAAAAAACAGTTTAGTTACTCCAGGCAGGAAAGCCAACTTTTTTCTGGAAAACAAAAATGATAGCTGGAGTATATGTTGCTGGACTATCAGTGTGGCCCTGTTGCCCACAATATAGCCAGCAAAGGCCTCCTGTTGCAGCCAGCCTGCACAACTCTTCCCATAGACTCCATCCCACCCTTTCCCACCAGTGCCCAGTTTATGGCAGTAGCAGCCTCCCCTCTGTGTCTTGCCAGTGAGGCACCACTGCAGCTTCTCCTGCTGTTCTCTACTAATGACGGATATCAAAATCCCCTCTCTTCCTTTACCTATGAACCCCAGCAATGTCCTTACCACACTGCTCTGTTAACTGCTGAAATCTGAAATCTGAAATCTGAAATCTGCTGTCAGATTTCCACACATTATCACGATAATAGATATTCCAATTGTAATCTTCCCATGTTTACCAAGCAGCATGTCCTACAAGCAGTCCAGATATAAAGAGAGGCAAAGGAATTTAATCTCTTTAAATGTCACACAAGGCATTTGTACACTCTGATAGCTGCAAAATAACTCACTTCCCACTGCTGAGAATAGATATTTGTTAGTTAAGGTATAATTGTGTAACTAGGGCTTTTCTCAGCATTAGAAAGAAATTTGGGAGGCAGGTCTTCAGTTGATACATGCAGGATTAATGATCTTGTCCAAAGTGCTTGTAAAAGACTAGTGTTGAGACAAGTCCAGAACTAAATGAGGCCACCTTTATTAAGGCTGCTGTATTTGCACTAGGCAGCACAGCAGAAGAATGACTTCTCTAACAGCTCATTTATCTGTCTTAGACATTACTTATCTGTCATGTTTTAATATTTCTGTGTCAATTATCAGTTCTTTTAGTCAAAATGGAAGTTGCATTGTCATTTTTTTATAATAGACACACATTGAAAAAACATACAACATAGTTAAGGTCAACTGGCAGGTTCTGGCCACTTCCATCTAGTGAAAGCAGCACAGTTTCTTCAACCCAGCTATGGAAAATGATGTTTTTGGTAGGGCAGAGGCAGATGTCATGTGATGTGTTGTAGACCTAATACAATAATTTCAGCAAGGCAGCCCAAGCTTGTCCATGTGCATGTGATACAGCAGCACTAACGCAGGATTGTAAGCTCCAGACTACTTTTAGACTTATCTTGGAAATGGGGGAGTGAAGGGGTGGAGGAGTGTAGTTTCTGCAGGACACATTTCTGCATTCAGATATGGGCTGCAGTAATCAAATCTCTCTTAGGAAAATTAAGGGCTTCAGGGTTCTTGGTATACTGCCAGGGCAACCTTTACTTGGACAAAATGCTGCTGGCTCCTCCTTCCCCTGTGAAGATTTCATCACAAAAGATGATGATGCAAATTGCTTTCCTTATAGGATCACAGACACACCTTTATTAACTCTGATTGTCACTGAATTGCAAAAGATTGGGGGTGAGAGTAGGGAGCAGTGAAGCAAGGGTAAAATATGAAGCAGACCTAAGAGCCAGGCTCCCCAGGCTGGAGTCTTTGTTGTTACAAGTACCCACAGTCAGTGAGAGTTCATGGCTGCTGAGCTGAATGAGCGTTTGCAGATTGGTCCCATTATTTGCATACACTTCCTTGTTCCAAAGAAATCTTTCAAAAAAACACGTGCAGAGAAGGCACTGAATTTTCTGTCTTGACTGAAGCAATGCCATCTGCAGAGTTCACCCATATGCTTATTGACTTGATTTTATAAATTAAATGAACTAGCCCATTTAGTTTTTATTTCCTCCTCCCTTTTTCGCCTCTCTTTGGCAAAAGAAATAACTAATATTCAAAGGAAATGAGTTGTGAAACCTCTAACAGGCTGCTAACCATTAGTTTCTATAACCCATGCTGGCAATGCAATATTCCCTGGGGATGTTCAGCCTCAGATGGTCCTCTTGAATGAACAAAAAAGCTTGGGATGTTCACTTCTGTTTGGATGCCCTTAGTGAGCACCACAGCCCTTTATCTTGATGACATCAGTGTTCCTCCCCAATATTCTCTCTCTCTCCCCTCACTGCTTCAGAGATTTTTGCAGATGCACAGGTATAATTAGGAGTTGTCTATTCTTATACTCTGTCCCTTTCCTCATCTCTGCTTCCTGTCAGGCCTCCCCCACACCTCATTGTTGGCACCATTGCGAGTCTGACCTGAGTTACCAGGACTTCCCCATGAGTTCCCAAAGGAGAGCAGCAACATGGGCAATTTGAGTCTGCTTCCATTCATTCACTCCTTCTTCACTTTCCCTGGACTGTGTTCCAGCTGGGAGACAGAATGATGAACAGAGCACTGCTGAGGTGCTACACAACAGGGGGAAAATATCCAGCATCTGACATGCTTTTCCACCTCAGTCATAGGTTATCTTGCTGTAACTGTGACCATACACACACACATGCCTACAAAGCCACTGAGAGCCAAGAGCATGGTGTTCACCATGAGACTTGGAAGTTAGGACTTACAGGCAGCTTCTACACTTAGAGCAATGACAACAGTCCTGCTGTTGACCAAAGCACCAGGCTAGGTGGACTTTTATCTGATGCTCTAACCCAGTCACTTTTGTGCCAAGTTACCTCCCAAGAGTCATATCTGCGAGTCACCTGGATTTGCTTGCTATTACTGCACTGAGTTTTGGCATGTGGGAGGCACTACTGAAAGGCAGTAACACTGAAATGCAAGTTCCTCCAAACTCTCTTCACACCTCTCTTGATGATGGCCTAGGAAAGTACAAAGCAGAAGTTAAAAGCCACTCACAGCTTTGCAAGCCCTCCACCTGCAGAGCAGCTGTGGGTGTTAGAGCTCAGCCTTTGCTGCCGTCTTTCCCTATACCACCTGATGGAGGAGGGATCACAAAGAACCATGTGGCAGGCTAAAGGGCTGTGGAAGTTAACTACGCCAGGAACTCTTGTCTTCTTCCAAGACTCCTTTAAACACATAGCACAGAGGCACATGCATAGAGACCTCATAGGCCATGAACCTTCTTTCATTCCAGGACACCAAGCACAAAAGCAATTCATGTCCATAGGAAACAAAAATCTTTAAAATCCATACTCTAACTGCATGTAGCCAACTCTCTCACTTACTCAATTTTTTTTTTCCCTAAATAAGACCCAATCTAACCTCACAGACTGTTGCTGCAGGGTTTGGAAGAGGAGAACGGATGATAAAAATATGATCCTTTTCAATTTTTTTTTTTTTTTTTGTGTATAGCTGTCTTCATTTGTTATCCACAAGGCTCTATTCACCCAAAAGAAAAAAAAAAAAGGCATCAACCTTCCCTCTGCTTTCCCGCTGCCAAAATTAATGGGCTGACTTTTTTTCTATAAAGGGAAGAGTTAGGTGGGAACAGCTCTCCCAGCACCTTGACTAACAAAACGTGAGTGGTGCACACCGTGTATGGAAGGGAGCCCAGTTTGGATTTGGGAGCTGCCCAGTCACATACAAGGCCCTTCATTGCACAACCCGGCACACAGACACGCAGCTGTGCAACCCAGCTGGGAGACAAATGGGGGAGGCTCACAGCTTCTTGAATTCCCCTCTGTAATCCAGCACTGTCACATTCAAGCAGTAACATTGGGGAAGGTATGCACTGCATGACACCAGACTAATAAAAGTTAAATTAAACTGTTTTGGGGAACAAGTCTCAGGATGATGTGCAAACATGCACCCATATTACTATACACAAATAAAATTTAATTCCTTCCTAATGACACAAAAGTAAGACTTGACAGTGATGTTTTATGTAACAAAATAACAGATTGTTGCATATTCACTGACTCTGTTACCATGGTGCTCAGCTATCCTTGAGCATATTATCTAGAAGAGTAATGTCCTCTGGGTATCACGGTGGTAGAAGCCAGTCCAGGACTGACATTGTACGAGTCGGTCTTTTTTTGTACAGCTGTATTCTGAAATGCTTAGATCACTGACATGAATGTCAGCATGAAGGACTGCCATAAAGCTTCTGGCACTACCAGTGAGGTCATGGTGGAACAGAAAGAGAAGGCCAGAGTATTTTTTTTTTTAAATATATTTTGAAGGAAAAATGTTTCATCATCCAGTGACTGCTATGGATGGCTGAGGAACAAGGCAGTCAAGGAAACAGATGCAGAAAAACTGTTGAAATACTTGGGCTTCTTCCTGATGAAGACATTTCTCTCGAGCACTGCAGGTACCTCAGTGAAAAACAGATGATCCAAATGCATATTTTTCCTTGAACATATTACAGCCATTCCACACAGGTATTGTACTCATCACCAGTTATTCATTAAGCAGCATGACTAACATCTGTCATGTGGTGTTTGTTCACTCATTATCTGTCCATGGGTGAAGAAGTCTGCTGCAGTGGTATGCAGGTTGTTTTGGTAAAGGTTTTTATTATTTTTATTATTTTTATTATGATTTACTATGTGTTACTGTACATTCAGAGCATAAAATGTGCTTTTATAAATACTTAAGCCAAAAGGTATGAACAATCCCAGGGAGAATTCCTGAACTTTCCACAAATGCCTCATATAAAATTCTGCATCATCTGCAGACCACACTTATCCTCTCTGTGTGCACTGGACTGAATCAAAGAAACAAAACTGCTCACGATAGTCATGACAGTGCACTGCTCAACTTAGTTATGGCTGGATGCATAACACTTGAAGGCAATGTTGGAGGGGTCTAAATTTCAACAGTTTAAAAAAAAAAAAAAAAGAAAGATGCAGAGTTGACAGGCATTGAGAACAGTCACCAACCAGCCAAAAACAGACTTCTAAGTGAAAAATGGCAGAGGCTTGAAGAAAGGTCCATAGTTCATACTCAGTATAACATGCAGTCTTTGCCACTATCTGACAGGTTTCTTTTGCCCAAATAATGTCTTTTACTTGCTCCATCTAAAACTTTTTTCTGACATTTACTCATTCATTCCAGGCTGTCCTAGGAAACATCTGTACAGCAAATGTGTCTTAGACATACAGCTTGGATGAAAGAGATTTCCTTTCCTTTCCTGGAGTGGACAGCCTGAAATAATGTCCTATGCAAATAATACAAATGATTGATACTTGTGCTACTGCTCACCATAGTGCTTTCTGCTGTTTGTCCCTTGATTTTAATGAGATTTAAAAGCCTGTGAGTGAATAACCCCAGCCTTTTGATTAACTTAGCTAGCATGAAAAGCTGTGGGGCCTATGTGGCAGGTGCTGTGGGTTGACAATAGGGGTACTGTTTAATCCAAGGGAAACAAAGAGAAAAGGGCCACGAATAAAAGGATATGGGACCTTTTCTGAGGTCAAGAGAAGCATATTAGATCAGGAGGTGAAAAAAGAGCCCAGCTACACAGAACATTCCTTTTTACAACACTACTTGGACAGCAGGATGAAAGTATACCTTGTAATTTGTTCTGCAAAAGACAATGGAACCAAAGTGAAATATCTAAGTGCCTGAAGTTTGTTGATACTCAGTAGATCACCTCTACTTGCAGGAGTAGTTGGTTACGGCTCCTTGGGGTATAAACTATTCTGGATGTTGCTCCTTACCTGGCTCACCTCTTTTAAACTCAGAGAAACACAAGTTTAACAAGTGCAATAGCATTTCAACACAGGGAAAAATGGTATGTGATTTACAAGTTTGTTTTTAAATACCGACTGACTCAGTTACTGAGAGTACTCATTATGCAATCAGTGATTGGGAATTTAGAGTGGAAAGTAGAAATGTTGAATCAAAATCACAAACTTTCTGTAAAATGTTTAAGTGTTTTTGCACGTTTTGTGCTCTGTAACAGCAGTAGGTTAAGGGTCATTCATGTCATTCCTTGTGCCTTTAAGATACTGTTTCAATGTATAAATGGGCCTTTAGAGACTTAAAGGCAGATGGAGAAGAGTACAGTTTTAAAATTTAATCAAATACCTTCCAGTTACAAAGCACAGATGTTCAGGGTCAGGAACACACAAGTGCAGCATTGCTGTAACGTGTCAGGCTACTGCTGCTGCTGTCAGAATAACCTAACCACTTGCAGGTGACTCAGAAGAAGGTGCAAGAGTACCAAAAGGAAAATTATATAATTTGCCTACTGAAAGTTCTTCAGTACTTTCAGTCACTTGCCATAAGTACTTATATACAATTTTTAACTTTACTTTTAAATCAGCAAGTGAGACAATGATAGATGCTCACATTATTAATTTATTTGGCCAATGGCTTTTCAAGTTTTGCAAAGGTCTTGGGCCAAGTGATAACACCTGGGAATAATTTTCATGTGGTAATTGTGCACCATGAAATTATTTTCCATTTAATTAAAAGGAAATTACAGCCTTTAAACTTCATGAAGCATCCCCTCCTTGCCTTAATGAAAAAGATTAGCAGTTTGTGACATTTTAAAAATGTTTATTGTGATGCTCTTTTCTTGCTATTTTCTCTAGTATATATATATATATACTTTAACTACTGCAGCTTGAAAATCCGTTTTTCTTTTTAATGTTTCCTTTAAATAACTGGGAAATCCCATTCAATGACTGATCATTTAATGTGCTTATGGATTTTGTGGTTTCTCAAGTCCTGCTTTTAGACTGCTAGGAACCTCTTGCAGATGTATTTTTATTGAGCACTATATACATTAGTAGGAAGGACTGCTTAAGGACTGTGTAATCTCCTGGGGGCAATCTCACACAAGCATCCATTTGGCATGATTCAAAGGTTTATACAGAGTTTTATATCTTCATATACCTTCTAACCAATCCACATTCCTCTGCCTTATACATGCTCTCCTTTTTCTCATACTCTTGCATATTTTCTACCTCTCTCCTTTGTCTTTGCCATTCTGCTCCATTCCCTCTCTTCTCATTTCAACTATGTCTGCACAGGCTTATCTTTGCCTTTTTGTTTGTGTACTCCAACTGACTACCTGTACACCCCAAATCTCTTAGTGTTGATGCAGTTGATAAGAACTACTCCTTGAGTGTTTCCTTCCTGTTGTGGGGGCTGGAGGAGGAAGAAAACAAGCTACCCCCACAAAAATAATGTTCGTAAGATGAACCGTGTCCACACCAGAAGCACTTTGCCAGTGTGCAGAACACATCACTAAATCTCTCCCTTACCCATGTAACCCCATTTCCAGCCCCGTTCGAACACGGAGGGGCGAGGGCTTGTGCGTGGCTCTAAGAGGCTCCTGGAGAAGGCTTCACAGAGTGAGCTTCAGGAGAGCTTCAGCCTGAAAGATGTTTGGAGCATCTTATGGAAAATCATTACCCATTGTCTCTCCCTCCTTCCCTCCCTCCCAAACTCACAGACAACATACAGAGTGAAATTTATTGAAGGTACCAAAGGCATGAAAGAAATGGAGATGCAGTTTCTGCACCTAATGATCTGTAATGCCCACGTGTGGACGTCTACAAGGAAGGGGTGAATTCTGCGGACGGCCACCGTCTTTTCTCCTCAGAGCTCCTGCTCTCCCCACACTTCCACGCATCCAGGGAAGCAACAGACCTCGTTTCACAACGTATCGGCGTCGAAAACGAAGAATTCCGCTGAACCTGCCGACTCGAGAAGAAATAAAACAAAGTAATATACCACAAGTAAAAGAAAACTGAGCGACGCTAGCCCGACTTACCCTGACTTTGGGGAAAGGACGGAGAGGGGCGCAGGGACCAGCCGCGCTCAGGGGGAAGAGGCCGGGGCCGGGCTGCCCTGTCGGCCCCACGCCGGCTCCTGGCAGGCAGGGCGGCAAGAAGGGAGGTCATGGCCCCCCTCTCCTTCCCCCAGGCGGCCCCTCGGGGGCGGGCGATGGCGACGGCCGGGCCCCATCGCCG
>WEIU01024406.1:137556-154065 GCA_013389925.1 Aegithalos caudatus
TCTGTGGCAGGTTTTTTGCCTTTGTTAGACCCGTTAAGACAAGCCCATCACCTTGCTATTCATACAAAGCATCCTGTCCCTGTTGACATTGGAAGCATGCCTTGCCTTGCATCCTCCTCCTGCTGCCTGATACAGGAATGATACAGGGAAATAGACCCGTGTGGTTGAGGTTATGTAAAGTTTTTGGTTGACCCTGGAAACCTGCTTGGTTGTTTGGCTTAACAAAAGGTGGCTTAGTGAAGGTACAACCCTCAAGAGTTAATAGCCATCAGTCTGTCTTTTTCTTGTTCCTGTTCTGTAGTTCAAAAGTCTACCTGATTAAAAATGTTGTTACAAGTAGTACTCTGCTCCACCCAAGTCTGATCACTTTTTTTTTTTTTTTTAATGCTGTTGGGACAGGAAAGATTTTTATTCTAGCTCATTGAATTGTCAGACAAGTAAGTTGTTTTACACCTGACCTGCCCTTTTTCTTTTTAGCACCCATTTCTCCTTAAGATAGGTTGTTAAACAGAAAGTGACCTCTGTGATGCTACTATCATGCTTTGGCAGCAGCTTCTATCATGTCTTCAGAGACACAAGATCTTTAAAGTTGTATTGAAATTTGGGAATGAAATACAGAAGTGCTTGTGAAACCAAAATTCTATGATGTTTTCCTCCTAGTGCCTGGAAAACTGAACAGTTTTTAGACTGTTCTACACAAGTAGCTTTCTTAAAGTAAAATTTAATAAATTTCTTAACCTAAAGCATATTTTAATGCATGGCTATAAATGGGAGTAAATGTAGTATGCAGTGTTACTTTATGCTTCAATTTGTTCACTGAGTTGAAAATCTTATTGGGGCTCTGTAAGTAAAGCTGTCAAGCTTGGGTTACTTGTGTTTTGACTTGTCTTAATTAACTATTCTTATATACTGAGAGCGTGGCAGGTTGGGGGGCAGGGGTGGCGGGAAGCTTCATTTAAAACTCAATTTCCTCTTCTACCGCTCCTGTGTAATATCAACATTTTCTGTCCAACCCGTCTGCATCTAGTAAATTCATCTGAATAAACAGTGTTTTTACTGACAATAGGATTGTTTTGGTTTCATTTAAATCTAGTTAAATCAATTGCAACTGAACTGAAATATATTATTTTGGAAACAGACTGGTGCATGGGTTACCATCTGCTTATGCAATCGGTACCAGCTCTGTTGCAAGAGTCTCATGCAAACACTGTCTGGTTCTAGCCCTGCCTAACCCTGGTCACCAGCTGGTGTGAGGGCTTGATTAAACTCTTGACTCTTCTGCTTCCACTTTCTTATCTCTGAAATGGGGACAACAGCGTTTTCCAAAGCCCTTCTAAAGGGGAGTTGGCTACATTAGTCACCATGTATGCATTCAGATAGCAAAGAAGCCTAATCTGGTATTATAGATTATTCCAGTGTCTTAATTTCAGTTGATGCAACATAAAAGTTATTGAAATACTTTTTTTTATTTTCCCTATCCGAGGCAAAGTGTGTTATAAGCATATTGGAACAGAAGCCCACAAAATTAAGCTGTACCAGTGAAAGCTATGACATAGTCTGATAGGTTTTATTTTTGAATGAGGATGATTGTAGGCCAATGAAAAGCAGGGACGCTCAGCATCTGTACAACAGCTGCAGTTCTCATGCAGCAATAACCTTTAGCTAATTTGTCTTCAAAACATGTCTATGTGGAACTTGGGAAAGTGAAAAGGAAACATTTCTATTACTGCATTAATCAAAAGAGCAAGAGAATGCTGGTAAAGCACTGAATATGCTTTTCATCAAAATAGTTTATTAAGTAGTTCATAAAACTGGAATCTAGTCCTGAAATTAATAGGGGGAAAATTCATATAAACTGCTAAATTCTCTAGTCATGATCTGTCAAAAAAACCAGGTGCCTGTTCAAAACTCTTGGTATTTGCATCCATTGCACATAAATCAAAAGGAGAAATAAAATTAAGCAACATTAGTTTGCTGAAGTATAGGATCTGCAAGTATCACAAATAGGGAAGCTTCTGCAATGACAGAATAGTTCCAGTTAACATATTTGCTGAATTAATAGTTTCACTTATTATTTAACTCTGCAGAAAGTCACAAAAAGGAAATAACCTTGCTGATCTCTTTCCATTAATATCCCTCACATTGTTTGTCCTATGAATTATGACTTATAGGAAAATTAACTGTCCATGCTATACATCATACACAAGCAAGTCTTAAACAGTGTATGCTGTAAAAATATTGACATGCCTCCAAGAGGTTAATTTCCCTACATGTTAGACCTTTTTTTTCCAAAGGAAACAGTAACACCTATTTGTACTGCATAATAGAAGTAGAACTCCAGTTGTTTTTTATGGACTCTTACCACCTAAATCTCAATGACTTCATGTTTCACTCTAAAATAGAAACTACTCCAAAACTTGGGGGGTGGCGTATTGCAGAATTAATTAATTCATCACAGTAGTTTACCCCTATTTTTTTTTTTTCACATCTGGGCCAGGAGGTCCCTTATCAAGCATGTTGTTAGCTAGTCATTATGTCAAAGAGAAGTTAGCAGCAGGACAGCAGTGATTGGTAGTGGGGGAAAGCTTGATTCACTCAACTGTAATGGTTCAATTTGCCAAAACCCCTTAAAATTCACCATGTAGCATCTTACAACTGCTCGGTTTCTGATCAGTGGTGTTAACTTCACTTTCTCTTCAAGACTCAATTGCATGCTGCATTTCATGGTATAGAAAGAGCAACCAATATTTCCAAAGACCTGAGTACTCTGCTTTTCTGTCAGTTCACATGAGCAATGCTGGCTTGGCCTCAATTTGCCTTAGTGAGGAAGCGTGCTTAGGTCCAACTCTGTTTGGGCTGAACATCCTTCTGTAATTTTATTCTTGAATTTTACTGCATTAAAAATGAAGCCTCAGATTTGGAACATTCCTTTCAGTAAAGGTAGTTTGGGAAAGCAGTGAGGATGCTTTCCATGAGGATGGAGAAAGGCAAAACATAGAACTCGTTGCATACCATGAAATCAATAAGCATTGTCCAAATCATGTCTGGGCAGACTACAGCACGTTTCCACAAACACTCATGTACACAATGTGAGGACTTTTTAGAAAACACATATGTGTGTTTTGACTGAAAATGTCTTATACTGCCTATTTTTAAAACACTGTTTTGTAAAATAGATGCTTATGATGGAAAGCTGCAAAGACAAATGTAACTCTTGCATTGCTTTTTACAAAACAAAAGAACAAAATTATAGAATGGTTTGGGATGGAAGGAGCCTTAAAGATCATCCAGTTCCACCCCCCTTGCCATGGACAGGGACACCTTTCACTAGACCATGTTGCTCAGATTTCTGTTCTGTTTCCATTCTCAGATGAAATATTTTCAAGGAAAATTTGCTTAATCCAAAGAGGACAGCTCTTGTGTTACATCTGTAGCTGTAGACCTAACAGCCATCTGTAAACCTTCAGTAGAATAGCACTTGGTACAAATAAGGAGTGCAAATTAGCATTACAAAATCAGTAATCTTGATTTGTACTTCTTTTCAATGGGGCCTACACAGTCAGTAGGGAAATGCATCCACTTTGTAGAACCGCTAATATATTCAGTAAAGGAAATTATATGGCTCAAATCTTCCTTAAAGACCTTCTTGTTAGAAGTCTGTCAGGAGAAAAAAATTAATCAAGCTCGTGCTGCAAAGGTATTAGTCTTGTATTAATCAGTAGCGTTGTTTTTTTCTCCAAATCATTTGCTTTGCTCTTCATCGTTTATCTCTCTTTGAATGGAGTCACAGAAAATGGTAAAAGACCAAACACTTTGTCCCAACATCTCTCTGAGGAAATCCTTCTCTCTTAGTAAGAGGATTTTACTAGAGGACAAAAATATGCTCCCGAGTGCACTATAGTAGTAATAAGGATTCCAGTTCCAAAATCTTACCTCTAACACCACATTGCAGAAATATTTACATTAGATAAACTAATCACTGTTAATCTGGATCTTGGTTTAGGCAGAGGTTTTCTTATACACTGCCATGCTAAATGCTTTGATTTAACGCCTATTGCCTGGTTGAGAATATATTTTAACTTGCACCTTAGTCACTAAGGCTTTTGTTGTTGTTGTTTATTTTTATACCAAACTTGCTTTTTGTTTAAATGGCTTTTGTTTGTGGTCTTGCATTATAGTTTCTGATACAGTACAAAGAAAGCAAAGCTATCTCCTCTCACCCTTTATTTTTGCAGTACAATTTGCTTATCTTCTCTAAATAAAATTGATGACAAAACCTGTGTTGTTCTCAAGGGCAATGAGGTCCAGTTTCAAGATACCGAAGTTTTGGAACTCTCCTCTTACTGCAGGCTAATTCAAGGAGAATTTTAAGTTCATAGCATAGACTGAAGTAGGAAATTAAAGCAACTAGATGCATTTTAAACTGTATTTTGATAGTCTGTTCTCTCTATAGTTGAACTAAGTCAAATGGTTTTTCCATGGTTCTCTTCTACAGGCAGGCAATTTCTGTTATTAAATTGAGAGCTGTTCATGGAACTACTTTTTTTCTATTAATTTTCAGATATTGCAGAAGTTGGGAAGCTAGGAGGGTTAAGTTTGATCTCCACCCATGTGTTTGTCCCACAGGAGATAATTCTCTCATCATTTTGTTTCCCAGGATATTTTCCACTAACTTTAAAACTCTTTGTTCTCCTTGCCAAGTGTCACCAAAAAAAAAAAAATGCACTTGCATCTTGGGAAGCATCATATCCTCAGGAAAGCTCTCTTGATTAGGTTTATTACTCAGCTGTAACTTTCCCTGCAAAACTCAAGCAATGCACTTTGTGATGTTTGTGTCCACCTTGGAGGGAAGGAAAAGGTGGTGGTGCTAGTTACCAGCACTGATTGAGCAGCTAATCTTGCAGAACATTACACAGTACTAAGGCTGTTTCTCCAAGGAGAAGCAGCCCTGAGGACTTTTTGTAGATAGAATTCATTGCAATGATCAGCATTTACATCTATATGAATTACTGAAATGGCCAGCACATGAATGTCTGGTTTTAACTGGGAGGTAGGCGGTGATGGGGTGGAGTGTGTGCAGAGGAGAGTAGGAGAAAGCAATATTCAGTATAGCAAATGCTGGCACTATAGAGTGCCATAAAATTTTTGTCCCTAAGTTTTACATATTTTGATCATCTATTCAAGCAAGGAATAGCTGGCAGAATAATTTACCTTTTTTGTTTCCAAACAATGGTGTGGAATTAATTTGTAAACTCACATATTGTTTCCACTGGACTGTGTCCTGAAGTTTCCAGACTCATAAATATTATATTTAAACCACAATTAGAGTTTTATGTGTCTTTCAGGTTCAGGCATGTAAAGAGATGGTTCTCTACATCTTCTTTAATTTAGTGATTTATTGCATGGCCTTCAGATAACAAGCTAAATCCAGAGTAGAGCATATATCTTCTAAATTTGTATGTGAAAACTTTCCCTTCCTTCTTGTCTCTGACTAATGAGAGCTATTTCTGGATAATAAATTGAGACTGTGCTTGAAGAGCCTGATTTCTGCTGTCTAATATGTGTTAATTAACAGATTGCCTTTCTAAAGGATCACTTAGTCTGATTAAATTTTAATTGAAAAACAAGAAAACAGATGACCACTTAAAAGACTGAAATAAGGAGTGTTTCTATCTGTAACAAATGTGCATTCTCTACCCTCATTCATTTTGCCAACTAGGAAGCATATAGAGTGAGAGTACACAGAGACAAAAAGAGGTGTTTGTGCCTGTACTACTGTCTTTAATTAGACTGCCCTTTGCATTTAAATCAATTATTTCCTCTTCACTGGGTTGTCACTGTCAGTAGTTATGGATTAAGGAAGGTCAGTGCTTGGTCCCTGTTACAAATTTATCATTTTAACATTGTTCCCACAGACACTCTGCACTTGCAAAACCGTAAAACAAAACCCAGGAGAAAAAACCCTGAAATGCCCAGATGGAAATTTGTCACTCTGTTCCCTTTGAGACTCAGTCCACTGAAGAACTTTCTGCATTGTTTAACGTGTGTAATTGGTGTTGTGTTAAAATAATGAAGCCAAAGAGAAAGAGTGGAAAATGCTATCTTATCTATCTATCATCAGTGCCTGGGAGAAGGTGTGGAAAACTCTTTTCCACTTGGCAGAATAGTTAGAAAACATGTCTCTTCTGCAAAGTCAGGACAGATTTTTAAGCCACTAGCCTTAATAAAGGAAGGGAGCTGTGACATTGTTATCTCTTATATTTTATTTATTATGGCATTGTATCTAAACAAATGCTTTTGAAAAACTTTACTCACACATATTTTGGAAGGTGCTTGAGACTGTATGGAGTAGTAAAATGTGGTGGGTTGACGCTGGCTGGATGCCAGGCACTCACCAAAATCTCTATCACTCCCCTCCACAACTGGACAAAAGAGAGAAAATACAGAAAGGCTTGTGAGTTGAGATAAGGACAGGAAGAGATCACTCACCGATTACCAGCACAGGTAAAACAGATTCAACTTGGGGATATTAATTGGATTTATTACTAACAAAATCAGAACAGGATGATGAAAAGTAAAATAAATGTTAAAAACACCTTCCCCTCGCCCCTCCCTCCTTCACAGGCTCTACCTCCTCCCACTCAGTGGCTCAGGGAGACAGGGAATGGGGGTTTATGGTCAGCCCATCACACATTGCTCAGGGAGAGGAGTTGTTCCCCTGCTCTGCTATGGAGTCCTTCCCACAGGAGACAGCTCTCCATGAGCATCTCCAGCATGGTTCTGTCTCATGGGCAGCAGTTCTCTCTGAACTGCTGCAGTGTGGGTCACTCTTCCATGGGGTTCAGTCCTTCAGGCACAGCCTCCTCCAGTGTGGGTTCTCCATGGGGTCACAGGTCCTGCCAGGAAACCTGCTCCAGAGTGAGCTCTCTCCATGGATCTGCACATTCCTGCCAGGACCCTGCTCCAGCACAGGCCTCCCATGGGGTCACAGCCTCCTTTGGGCATTCACCTGCTCCAGCATGGCTCTCCTCTGGGGCTGCAGGTGGATCTCTGCCTCCCCAGGGACCTCCATGGGCAGGGCACAGCTGCCTCAGCAAGGGCTGCACCACGGGCTGCAGGGGAATCTCAGCTCCAGAGCCTGGAGCATCTCCTGCCCCTCCTGCACTGACCTGGGTGTCTGCAGGGCTGCTCCTCTCACATTCTCACTCCTCTGCTCTGGCTGCAGTTACATTTGAGCAATAGCTTTTTCCCCCTAACTACATTATCTTAGAGCTGTTATCATAATTTCTGATAGGCCCAGCCTTGGCACATCTGTCTTGGAGCTGGCATGGAGGAAGCTTCAAGTAGATTCTCACAGAAGCCACCCCAGCTACCAAAGTGTGGCCACACAAACACAATAGATTCACTAACCCATAGCAAGGATGCTGTTGTTTAAATACACTTTGTATTTACAGGTGATAGATGCTGGGTTTGTGTAGTGTGAATTTTATGAACAGCCAGTGTGACAGAACTTCAGATACAAATAGGAATTCACTGTATCAAACAAACTTTTGCAGAGAGATTCTGGAGCTTATGGTGAGCAGTTCCAGTTTGCTTTGGGGTATGTCAGTGTTCTTCCTCAGTTCTGAGCACCTAAATAAACCTTATAGAAGCTTCCTCAGAATTACACTAAATAGTGAATATTCTGAAGTATAAAGGTATGTGTGTAGGATTAAGATGTGAATGTTTTCTAATCCCTCTTCAAACTCAGTTTATGCCCTTTGAAGGATGAACACAGGGCTTCTTTACAGCACAGTGATGCAATTATTTAGTCAACAGTACTTTCTTTGTGGTAAAGACCATTTCTGTGTTTTTCTCTGTTTGGTAGTATCTTGTTTGGTAGTTTCTTGTCTTTGGTGTTGTTACTGGACAGCCTGTTCTGTGCTGGTAAATCAGTAAATTAAAAGAGATATTGAGCTCTAATCCACAGTTTTCTTCATAACATGTACTTAATTACTTTCACTGGAATCTGCTTTCAAAGTCCAGTAAAGGACAAGATATCCCACTCTGTGCTTTCTCCATCTAAAAGGAGATAATAAAATATTGCAATAAAACTAGCAAGATTGCTTTAAAAGAAAAGGAGTGCCAGCCACACTGAAGTCTCAGAACAGGAGTTTTCCCACTTAAGCATAAATCAATAACGAATTGCGACAAAATTACTTAAATAAGAAATCAAGGACAAGACATGTAAAGAAACCTTCTGGGTGTTCTGTGTTCTAAACAGCCAAAAATGATGTCTAGTTTGCTGTCTGTTGTATCACAAAACTATGCAGGGTGAAAACCAGGCATGTATTTACATGCATTCTTTAAATATCAGATGTAGGGACAGCTTTGTATGAAGTGGCATGTGCTGGGGGCTCAATTAGGTAAGAAAAATTCTGCTTAGGTGAAGGCACAAGTTCCTGACAGACCAAAGGAAAGCATAATGAAGGGAAAGCAATAGAGGGTCTTGGTTCTATAATTAATTTATGCATTGAGAAGCGCTGTTGCATGAACAGAATGAAGCACTAAGAAGCTGGCAGGGTAAATGAATAATCAACAAGATTAGCCAAACTTTTTCTGCAGAGCAAGTTCTATCTTGTTATATAACCTTTTGGATAAAGTGTGTTATATACAATGTATTTGAACTCTACATCTGCCTTTCTGTTTTGTACGCTGTAAGATACTGGTGGATCATTTAAAGTCACTTATAGCAAATTTAAATAACTTTTATAATTGGCTTATTAAAAACACACAAACAAACAAGAACCACTGACACATGTTAAAGCAGTTAAAAAAATACTTCTTTGAGTTCTTCTTTCCCTGAAGACTGTGGAAAAGTGAGAAGATAGTATTTTTTCTGCTGTATTGATAGAAGTGTGAAAATATCATTCTGGATTAAATCTTGCTGTTGGAAAATGCTCCTCCCTTGAAGTATGTTAATCCATATTTTGCCAGGATTTTTTTCCCTACTGGGAATTTTCAAAACTTTGTCCTTTGATAAGAGAACTATATTTTAAGACAAAACTGTTGATTGAAAAATGCAAAATATATATGTACTTGCAATAGCACTGGCACTGCATTTATAAAGTGTTTGGTTATGACAACAAGGGGAAAACTTAGCCCTGCTATTTGTAGTTGATCTACATAGGAATGTAAACCTGGGGAATAACACTTGCTTTCCAGGGTTTGTTTTTATTTTTTTTCTTCCATTTTAATTCATAGATAAAGGGGAAAGAATCCTGTATACTCATAGTGATCTCCAGTTTTTTTCCACAATCTTCATGTCTTCTTTTGGTTATGTGTGTTATTTACATCTATCAATATCAAGCATGAAGCTTGTGGAGTGTCTGTTCTAGAAGTGAAAGTTAACATTATTCCTGCAGTGACTACTCCCTATTTTTTGCTTCAGTTCCAACTTTGACCTTGTGTTAGGTGGCTACCATCCACAACCCCATTGTCCTGTTGGAAACAAACTGTTTCTGCCTTGGATTTTTTTTGTTAAAACATACCACACAAGTTCTAGGATTATCAAGAGCCTTGCAGAACCTAGTTTAATATAAGGCAGCTGGGGATCCTTCATGCTTAGTTGATCCAGAATCAGAGTTGTGTAGTCAACTGATGTTCTCCTCACTTAATGTGGAATTTAGTAATTCCCACCATCCTTCTGTAATGCAGGTGCTGCTGACTCACATCCTGCACCTCTTGCCCCAACCACCTTCTAGCTCAACTCTCTGCATAGGTCAGTAAAGGACAGTAAAACTTTCACAGGTTAGCCGGGCACAAGGGTGTTGCCTGTCAGACTGAGACAATGTGGTTCATTTGTCTTATTTTTCTTTCTCAAAAAAGGTCGCAAACCATTCCATACAGAAGAGAAGTAGGAAATCCAGGACTCAGCTAAAAGACTTCTTTTTACATCTGGCGTGGTTCTTGCCCTGACAAACATGAAATTCATACTGCAAACACAGATAATGCTGAGAGGGAAATGAGAGGTCAGCTATCCTAAGTCCTGTTGATTCATGTAATGCTGCAGAGACTGTCAAGTGGCAAAGGCAGCCTCAAAGGCTTGTCTACTTGGCCCTGTGTGCTGGCCCTGGTCATATTGCCAGCATGATTCATCTGGGAACTCTTGAATCCAAGTGAGAAGTTAGGGTAAGTCTGTCATTACACTAGAGATGTGAAAAAAGATAGCAGGAACCACAGATGTGTGCTTTTCTGGTGGCTTTGAGCTGTTGAGAAGGGAATGGTTACTACCATTCTTTCCTGAGAACTCTTGCCTTGAGCAGATTACATATTAAAGCTGCCAGGTGCCAAGTGGCAGAAACATGGGTGTCCAGATAGGGTGCTGCTTTTTTTTTATTCTGGGTTATGGTTTTTTTTTTTTGTATTCTAATCCTTAATTTTTTTTTTTCCTTTCCAAGAAGTGATGAACTTCCACTTCTGTGCACAGACACGTGTATAGCAGCCATTCTAAAGATGGCATGGGAATAGCTGGTCTTTCTGCTGCCTCGATGAAATAATTTCACCATATGTGAATTCTCTCAGCTTTCTGCAGCTCTGCCACGTTGTGTCTCTCAAAGTAAGCAGAGTGGCACAGCAAGATTTTCTTAGCAGTACTGCATCTGTCTTTGAGGTTGGGAAGAGAGGTGAAAAAATATAGAGGTTAACATGAAGTCTTTGAAGAACGCTAACAGGAAATTTTAGTAAAACATTAGTTCTGTACACCTCCTGTATCTAGACATGAAAAGTAATTGGGAAGAAAAAGTTTTTATTCATTGGTAAAATCATTAGTTGCATAGTTGGCTTCACTTTCCTCTTCCGTACTCAAAATCCAAGCTGCCAAGGTATTCCAGAGAGGAAATTTTTTTCTCTGATGGACAGTATCTTCCATTCAGCTGGGGCACATCAGGGGTGCAGAGTGAAAGCAAATCACCTTCAGTATCTACCTTATTTGTTTGTTGTTTTCTTCTTCTGCAGTGACTTTAACTCAGAAAAATAGATTATGGTGTTTAGTATTATATTATATATATATTTGTTGTTTAACAGCTAAATACACAAACTTACTCCGTAGTTGAGCTATGACAGCTGTAAGCCAGGATTAAATATATTCTAGTTTGACTGTGAATTTACAACTTGATCTAGCTATAAAGTACTTACAAAATTCAGACTGTGCCTGTGAATTAGGTTCTGCTGCTTTTAATGTGCAAGCAGACATCAAAGTGCAATATGCCAACAGGACAGGAAACTTCTGGCCATGGCCACTGTGCTGCCTTGTCTGCATAATGAGTCTGAGGAAGCTGTCCTGTCAATCTAGCTGTGACCACCCACAGGCATTTTTCCTTCAAAAGGGTTACTGGCTGAGAGGGTTTCTTTTCTCCTTACATACACGTGTAGTCAATCCTGAGACAGTATTATCCAGGTCAGGAGAACTTTGGAATGTATATCTGACCTGAGAGTCTTAACATGTGACTCATGTTTTTTATTATTGGAAAGATATTAATTAACAATTAAATGTGTTTTTATTGCATTTAAAAATATGATTATTATAAACAGCTGACTGCTACTGTAACTTTATATCTGGAGCCAGAAAACCTATGTCACTCTAGAACTCATGTGGGACAAGTAAAGGGTGTGCAATTTGCATGGCATGGATTTGTTTCTGTAGTTTTAAAGTCACTACGAGTTCTTTTAGGCTTTTTGTTTATACAACTGTTTGTACCACTTCACCTATCTGTTTAGCCCTGCTGCTACTGGATTTGGTTAAAACTGAAATCTGGCTAAAGATGAACAGCAGTATACTGTTCATCTGATAGTTTAAATTTTATTACCCTGGACAATTTTATTGTGATTGACTAAGTTGTCAGTATTTTATGTACCTAGGATTAGATAACTACTGCGCTTTTCTGGCTTCTTCAAATTACATAAAAGATTTAGATGTCAATATGAAAAGAGATTATTGTTAAAAGCTTTTATTCCTTGTAGGAAAGTGTCTAAAGTACTTGGTCGATTTGAAATTCAGTGTTTTTCAGTGCACTAAATCATTACATCCTTGATAAAAGAAATTGAGAGAAGCAAATTTACTCCTATGTTATTTTGGAGTCAGAAGTGAGGACAAAGCCTAGGAGTCCTCAAAAAAGCTCAGAGTTATTGCTTTAATGGGTTTAGCTTTTGGATCTGGTAGTGAGCTACAATTGTCCATTACACTATAATACTGTTGAGAGTAGAATGAAAGCCATTGGGTCTAATTTCAGGCTTAATAGTTCAATTACATCTCCTTTCTTGTGGAAAAACAGCATTTCAAAAGGCAATTGTTCATACCACTGGGAGAACCTTAAAGCTGCCATTAGATCTATATGTCAGATCTCCAGGGAGTGCTTTGAATAACAGGGAGGCTTTAGCCTCTTCAAGAGAGACCTGGCTCTGAGGAATATCTGGCTGTTCTTCCTGGGTGTAATAGAGTGCCTGTGGGGCAGGATCTGTTGCTCTAGTTTACATGTGGCTGGTTTATTGTCTTCTGTCTTCAGTCTGGTGTATGTTTCTATCTGGCCACAAGTACCTGAGAAGTCCTTTTTTTTTTTTTTTTTTTTTTTTTTTTTTTTTTTTTCTTTTTTTTCTTTCTATTGCTTGTTGTCATCAGTCCCAGCTGTTCCTTACTAGAGTATCTTGAGATTTTTCTTGCACTCCTTAACTCTTAGAATAAAATCAGTAATGGTGTGTGACCTATATGGGCCAAGACTTTACCTTGCTACTTTAAAATTTGTTTTGAGAAGTTTCCAGCCCTACTCCTATTCATGTAGGGGGGATTCAAATGGCAGGTGCCTAAAACACCTGGGAGAAATTCCTCTTGGTCCAAGATAGAGGAGATTTAACAAATATTTCCTGTGATAGCTGGTGAACCTGGAGTTCCCCTGGTCATCAGAGGGTTAATAAAAATGTCACCAAAGCCAGGAAACACAAGGCTGTATTGGAGCAGTGCTAGGGTTTGTGGGGAAGTGGGAAGGTGCCTTGCAAATGGAGCATATTGTCTGTTTGATTACTTTCAAATTACATCCCTTTTTCTACTTGTGTTAATGTCACCAGAAGAGGTAGTACTTTTAATTTTACGTCTGTTTAACTTTCAACAATAACACCAGAGTCTCTAAAACTTCTTTCCCTTTTTTCCTTTGCCAAGAGGCAGAACTGGAGTTGTAGGGAATGAAGGAGAAGAGGGGTTTTGATTCTGTGAGGCAAAAGACATTTGACTGAAAATACAGTCCTGCCTTTATCAGTATGAACTGTCTTGAGGTGAGACCTAAGGCAATGTATAAATTACAAGTTAGTTATTTTCAGCTTTTACATTTGGGCATACTTGAAAAGGTATTTTTAAATTACATCTTTCAAGATACTAAGAACACTTGCACCATCTACCCTCTTCTTCCTCTTCTTCCTTGCCTCCTATTTTGCAATCCAGAGACGTTTTGGAGAAAGTTTTCTGTAGTTTAAGAAATCAAGCCAACCTGGGGCATTCAGTATCCTAGCATATGAAAACAAAGGCACCTCTGACATTAGAGCCTAACAGATTTACTTATGAAAAAAAACCACAGCTGCATTTGCTGTTCAGCTGTATAGTGTCCACTCACACTTTTTTTGTTTGAAGCCAAAATCTTTAATTATTTCAGTATGGGCAAAAGTTACGCTGCTTGGAAAGCAGCTACGTATTTCCCATAGCACCAAAGCTATCTAAGCATGTTTTGTGACCATCTTTGTTCCTGCAGCTGGGATGCATATAGTGCATTCAGACTTAATGCAGGCATAAAATTACTTAAAAGACTGGACTGTAGATCATAGGTAATTGCTGTGTGCAAATAGGGACAGGATGAGGGTGTCAGCTGTTCCTGGAGAATCGTGGTTCACTATACCAGGGGTTCATTTAACTGTAGATCTGGCCATCTCCCCCAAAATGTTAGCTGCCTGGATGTGAGGGGCAGCTGTGTGCCACTCTGTCCAGAAGCTACTTCCCCTCTGATCTGGGTCCTCTTTAGACCTCCAGACCTCAAACCCTGGCATGTCTTGACATAACTGTATGTACTGGGAAACTGAGCTCCTGAGCTCAGGCCAAGGTGGATTAATGCAATGAGATAATGGCCTGTGACAATGGGAGTGGATAGTTCTCTGTGTCTCTTGGAGATCACTTGCTCTGGGAGGAAACAACTAAAAAAATCCCGAGTCTGCTTATGGAATGGAAAATAACTGGAAAACTAGTATTCAGTGTAACATTTAGTCAGTGGAAGAAGTCAAGGCATCTTTTCAAGAATAATAGATAACAGATTGTGTTTTTCAGGTGATTTGGATGTCCTTTGAGACTTTCAGGTAGTTCCTCTGCAGACCATGGCATAAATGAGTGATTGTACTTCGGTTTCTCCTCAGATGAGCTCTTGTGATCCATATTTTTTTTTTGGAAGAGGAGTGACATTTTGTATTTTACTTGCCTGCTCTCAACCTGGCTGTTTTAGGGCTGCTTCTCATTTGTACACCACTTTCTCATGACAAAGGAGTGCCTTGGTGAGAACTCTGTCCTTTTCTATCCAGAGCGGCTGTGGAATGACACTGTATCCAGTTTTACACACACTTTGAGTTTACCAGGAGAAAAAAGAAAATCTAGTCCTTGACCTTTATTCACTTTCAGTGTGTCTCCTTTTATCCTCTGAAAAATCCTGTGTGTTGAAAGTGCATTTTTAATTAAATTGTTTGCATCTTGTAAATGTACAATACATTCACTTTGAGGGCATTTTTATTACAGTAGGAGGGTGGTGATATGTAATAAGTCTCGAGAATAATTAAAACCTGTGTTAACTTGTGTATGTTTTCAGTAGTGATTGAACTTTCTCTTGAGTCTCTGCTGGGTCCAAGATCAGATCTTAATCAACTAGAAAGGAAGGAAGGGGTGATGGGGGAAGGAAGAGTAGGTTGTAGTTACCTTTGTAAGTTATTGCCAGTTTAAGATAAACATCACCTGTCATGTTTATTTCTAAAAACAAAAAAATAAGTATATTGCTTTCAGTTTTCTAGATATTTAACTGCACATAGTTTCTATATTCAACACTTATTGAGGGAGAAATGCAGACAGTAGGTAGTGTTATAAATCAACATTTGGAAATATCTTTACCTTTTCTGTATACGGGTGTAGCCTCAGTTTTGTTCAGTGTTTACACTGAAGGGAAAAAAGCAGAATAAATCTGGTAAGGCTTTAACTGCATCATGGTGTGACAGGGCTAAGATTTAAATAACTAGACATTTCCCAGAGAGAATGTAGTATATCTGTTTGGTTTTTTCCTTTTATTTGGGGGAGGTAGAAATGCACTTCAGAATCAGCAAGATGCATGGTTTTGATCTGAAACTTTCGCTTTCTGCACTAAATAATTAGTGCTTTGCATTCATCATGGCATACCAGATTCCAGTGTGGGAGAAGAAAAAGGCTTGATTCAAGGACAATGATTGGAATCTTGTTGCATGAAATGCTGTGGGAAAAAAAAAATTAAAAATCTTAATTTCTCAGTCTTTGAAAAGTGTAGTTTTACCGTTTTCTTGTAGGTGGTTTGATTTTGGTAGAGACAGCAGGTGAATTAACATGAGTCACATGAGCTTTGCCAAGGATTCTATAACATTCATACCCAAGTCAAGCTGAGGCATGTAACAGTGTTTTGAAATGGTTAGTAGTTCTGAAGATGTCCCTAATATTAAACCAAATTCAAGATCTGCACTGCAGGTTAAGTGCTATTTCAGTCTGCAGGAGTGTTATCTGCTCTCTGGAAGAGATCCATTTGATTTAAACTTTTAAGTCAAGTAAAAGTTTATCTAATTAAAACTCTCCATTGAAATGTCAGAGCACCTGCATTAATTTTTCTTCTGTAAAGCAAGTTTTTAGTATTTCATAAAATTATCGTTAGTGACTATACTAGGCCAGCCTTTACAAAAAACTTAGAGATTATTTTGAAAGTATGAGCTAAGGGGGAGAACCTGAGAGGGACAGATAAATTTCTTTTTTAGGCTGCAAGGATTTTACAAGATTGATTGTTACTTTTTCCTTGCAGATTGTGTCAGATGCTGCTGGCCAGGGGGTTGCCATCACTGGGAACAATACTTTCAACAACTGGAATTGGCCGAACGCTGTGATCTTTGCTGCTACTGTGATCACTACAATCGGTAAATATTTACTGTGTCAACCTTCCTCGCTGTGGTTTTCTGCAGGCTCTAGTGTGTTTGTACTCTCCCGTTTCTGTGTCAAGGTAGCCACCAAATAAAGGCCCCATGGCTGGAGCTGCCTAAAGTATGTGTTCACCTGCAGATTCATAGAGGAAAAAAAATGAGGGTTTTGGCATTCTCTTCATGTGTGTGCAGAAGAGAAAAGTGTGCCTTTCCAACAAGGAATGGATTAAAGATGCTGTTGGGGTTGGCTGGTGTCATTCCAGTTCTACTGATTCATGCACTTAAATTTCCAAATCATAAAATTCC
>WEIU01024406.1:157150-229550 GCA_013389925.1 Aegithalos caudatus
TGGAAGATGTGGGATCAACTTTTTCTTTCATTTCCCCACTCGCTACCTCTCCGACCAGTGTTCAAATAACAAGGCTCTTTTAGTGAGGAAGAGAGCAATTCTCAGCATCATAACTTCAAAGGTTTAGCAGCTGTGAGTCTCCTTTCAGTAATGTTTTTGTTTTTAATTTCCTGTAGGTGTAAATCCAGATGCAAACTATCATGCGCTTTACAGATACTTTGTGGAGTTATGGATCTATCTGGGACTAGCTTGGCTCTCACTCTTTGTTAACTGGAAGGTCAGTATGTTTGTGGAAGTCCACAAAGCAATCAAGAAANNNNGAAACAGAGGAAAAAAAGAAAAGAGTCATTTGACAACCACCCTCGGTCTAAAAAACCCCTTCAAATGGGTACCACAAAGGATGTCAACATTTTCAGCTTTCTTTCAAAGAAGGAAGAGACCTACAATGACCTTATAAAGCAAATTGGGAAGAAGGCTCTGAAGACAAGCAATGACAAAATGATTATAGTGGAAAATGCCAAACAAATGAACGCCAGTATAGATGTTCAGGTGACTTACACAAAGACAGAGTCATTTGAGTATGATGAGGCTTCCCTGGACATTCAAAATGGGCATGTACTGAGACCCCTCCATGACAAACGTATTGGAGACAGCCCCCTAGAAGGAACCATGTTCGTGAACCAGCTGGACAGGATCAGTGAGGAAGAAGGTGAAGTGTGGGATTCCAGAGACTATCGACCCTTAATATTTGAGAATGCCAATATAACATTTGTAAATGAAGATGAGGATGAAGAGGAAGATGTCTCAGATGATGAGGAAACGTCAAAATCCTCTATGGATGATAATCTTGCAGAGGAATCTGAAACTGCAAAAAAATTGGTTAAATTCCCATCCTCTGATGAATCTACCTTTACTAATAATGAGCTAGAACTTTCTGTGCCTTATGAACAACTGATGAATGAATATAATACAGTAAGCAATGTGAAGGCTGCCACGTGAAGCATGCTGGACAATGGTTTTCTGAAAGCGATCAGTGTATATTGAACATAGAGCAAGGAGAAAAGTATGTTTGCAGCCTCTCCTGTCTCTTTGGAAACAAAAGCAAATCCCAAACGAAGAAACTCCAGTCTCCTTTTCCCATCCTAAGTTGGCTTCTGAGCCCGTCAACTTTGCTTTTCTGAAAGACTTGTAAAATAACAGTTGAATATGGAGTCCCACTCCTTCTTTAGATGTTATGGTTCTTGAACAAAGTAGAAAAGACTAGTTAATACACTGGATCTGCTCTGAGTTCATGCATTTCATTGAGGATATAGTTTGGGAGTGTAATTATACTGTTGCAAGACTGTTCTGAGCATCAAATGTGTTCAGTTACTCCATTAGCCTTTAACCTCTGAAAACCGGGATTTGAATCCTGCTTTTATCACCAGTGAAATCAAGGGGGCTGCCTATTGTTAAGGTGTTACTGCCAAAACTATGGCACTAGCACGCTGTATTTACTGAGAAACTTTGGATGGAACGCCAGGACACACAGATCTGAGCTGAGGTGTGCTGGTAGCCTGAGAGGGAAGCTTCTGAAACGCCTCTGTAGAATATGTCAGTGCTTGTCAAATTGTAGTGAATTCTAATTTCATAAATATTAAGAGTTCCAAAGGAATGGATCAAGAAGGAGCCCTCTAACAAGGAAGAATCATCTGGGATGAAGGTCACCAGTTGAGCTGCTGACCTGTACATCAGCCCCAGAACTGTCAGAGAGTAAAGTGACTAGGAGACTTACTGATCAAAGTATGTATGAGCACAGGCAGGATGCAATTAACTTCTTTAGTGTTGAAAGTGTCCTTCCACTGTTCATTTCCTAAAGGAAATACTTGAATGAACCTTATACAGTATCTGTGTACAGGTGAAGTTTTATTGAGTTCTTAGGAAAAAATCACCTTGGGAAGCACAGATATTCTCCAAATGCCCTAATGCCTGTCAGAAAGGGACCTGTAGCACTGCTGCTAATATGGGCAGTGTGTTAGTCAGTATTGTTGTTTGATGTTTCTCCCTGCCTTGGTACTTCAGACATGACTTGAATGGGAGATGATTTTTGAAACAGTTGATTACACTTTGTATTTTTTGTATTGTTTTGACCTATGTTTTGAGTTTAACCTATGTGTGTATACAATGGTTATTCTATCCCACTTGATAGAAGGTTGGGCAATATCAAACCTTGGGCAAACTGAGATGTGATCAAGTGACTTCAGGCCATAAGGCACTTTTTTTTTTTTGAAGGAACTTTGTCTCTAGGCTTATTAAAGTATTATCTTTCAACTTGGCGATGGGCTACTCACTAGAAGGAAGCATGTCTGTTCATAACATGTATGCCCAAATTGTTTTGGCTACAGAGAAATTTTACCATAGTGTTATTTTTCTTTCTTTCTTTTTCTATATCTATGCATTAACCCTGACAACTCTTTCAAATAAGGCTCTTGATTATATGCTGCCAAAAGGTACTGACTTCAGTTTTATCCCTTATACTTGGAACAGAAAATAGCCAAGACCTTTAAACCTTAACATGTCACATTCTGCTGATCTGTTTGGTTTTAGAGTATTTAAGCCATTCTGGTATGTCCGAAATTTCCCAAAGTTCAGCGAACAGTTAAAAGTTTTCTCAGTCTCGTTTTCAGTGTAATGCTGGCAGACTCACTAGCTCTGTAAGAAGACCTTATGGAACTTGAAATGCTAACCTTAAAATACTGGCTGTTTCTGATAACTACAAATACTGGCTGCAGCTTCAGTTGCTGGCCTGTTTCTCAGAAGGAGGAAGATATATGGGAAGCTGGCACTCCAGTTGGAGAGCCTTGAGATGGGAAGTTTTGAAGTTACCTACTGTGAAACAAGGGACTGTCTTTACTATTCTGTTTCTTTCCTAGAATTTTCCACATATATGACTTTTTTCCCATAGAATGTAAACACGATGGCCAAATTGTGGCCAACTTGTGTTCACCTCTGTTATACTAAGCAAATGTGGAGTCAACACAATTTGATTTGTATTTAATCTGTAATTTATGGTAGTATTGTTGAAGAGAGATTCTCACTTGTAATCAAATTTTGTTCTATCTACATTATTAAGGGCAGAGGTGGCTGGACAAATTTGACTTGTATCTGACAGGAAAGAGGGAGAGGCCATATCAAGATTCTTATTTACTTCTAGTAAGATACCTTAATCCCCACTTTTCTAAAATTACTCCAAGCCCTTCAAGTTTTTGTATCTGAAGAGCTGTGGTTGACAGCTGTACTTTATAACTGTAAGAAATGTTAGCTGGGATTATGTGCATATGTGCAGGATGTTTTTGTAGTCAGTTTAGCCTTTTCTCTTTTTTAAATTTTTGTTCTTGTTGTTTAAAAAAGTCCACACTAACTTAAAAGAAAATGAGAAAGCACTCCATTGAGCTTTTGTTGTCCTCCAACTTGTCTTCCATTATTGATGCAAGGATCAAAGTTTTAGTAAGAGTTAGAAAGCTACAGGACAATGAGGAGCGAAAAGACTTTCAGCAAGTGTGTGAAATGGAAAAGCATAGTCCAATCTTCATTTTAAAAAACAAGGAAAGAAGGAAAGAAAAAAAATTCTCTTTAATACCAAAATAATATAACCCAGACACTTGGCTGGGCTGCTTTGATTGGGAGGGGATGCTGCACTCTGGAACCCAGACTCTGTTCTGCGTAGCAAAGTGCACTTGTATGCCAGAGCTGAGAATAGATGGAATCTGTTTCATATTATCAAGCTAGATGTGGCTCTCTGGCCTTTCCCAGTGTAGTCAGCATAGACTATAAGTCTGCATAATAAGTATCATGGGATTTAAAGTAATAGTTTAAATTTATTAAAACAAAGTACATTATTCCCAGTTTTTCGGGGAAACATGATCACACCTCACAAAACTGTTCTCAAGATATCCCATCATGTGCCTTAATGTAATCTTAACACTGGGAAAAAATTCCTCTTTACACAGGGGCCAACAGAATTGGTCTCGTTAAGCCCTACATGTTTCAGAGTTTTGGAGGGGTTAGTTGGTGCATAGCTTTCATCGTGGCTCTCTCCAAAAAGCTGAACCATTCCCAGGGTTTTTAAAATTATGGTGCCATCTCAGAAGTGCCGAAGTGCTAAACAAGACAGCTTTTTGCCTGCCTGTCTTCCATGTCTTGAGAAAAGAAACTGCCTGGGTGATCTAAACTGATGTCTTTCTGCCTTCAGATTTACACGTAGTGACTTAGAAGGGTGTCAGGCTGGATTTTGTTCTATCCAGCTCCAAAAGTATCTCTGAGTGAACTCCCCAGTGCTACCTGGTTTTATGTCTTGTAGTTATTTCAATTATTTGGTCAATCAGGAAACATTTTCTTTGGATGCCAGTTGATTTCATTTGGATAACTAATAATGTTAATAGTTTTCTAAAACTGTGGAATTGGTTTTATAGGTGAGACAGATCTCTTCCTGGAAAGTGAGGAAAGGGGGATTTTTAAAGAAGGAAAATAGCTTAAAAGTATGTGTAAGGAAGGGATGGAATAGCAGTGAAAACTCTTCTTTCTACCTAATGCCTACAAGTTGATTTTATTTCCAGTCACATCCTGTGAAGGATGGGTTCACTTACTAATTTTGCCAAGATGAGCCAGTACTTTCAGTTTTATTCTTTTTTCAAAAATTGAATCCTGAAATGTGACCATGGAAGTCTGTTCCTACAAAAGGCCTTCTAAGTGCTGTAAGACTGCGACCCTATTCTTCATGACATTGTTGTGATGCTTCCTGGGTTGTATTGTGCTATTGAAGCCTATTTTAACCAGAAGGGCAGCACTTTCAGATACCTGACTCACATCAGGCAGCCTGACACATCTGATACACTGGTACGAAGTCACTGAGGAAATACAAAACCAGAGTGTTAAATTTTTCTGAACTAATGATTGGTGAATCTGTTGCTGGCAATGGATATCACACAGCATGCAGAATTAAAACCAGACTGATAACAGATCCATGGTGACACAGCTGTGTATGCGAAGATTTTCTTTTTCCTCCAGTTGATCTGGGAGAGTAGACAGATGAGGAGAGCAAAAAGCAATATGTCTGCTGACTAAACAAAAGAACTTTGTAGACATGGGATTTTTGTGCCTCTTGGGATTCATTCCATTTCTGATGGATTTAACTTAAAAAAATTAGCTTGTCTTTGATCCGGCTTTTGACGTTTGTTCAGTTCTGACTCTTATCACTCCATAATATGCCTGTTTGTTCTTTGTTGCTAATTGTCACTGGAATCACACTGTATGTAAATATTTGCTAAGTCTTTGTAAAATGTAATTTATTTTAATATTTTGCAATAAAAAATTTACAATTTATCCTCTCTGTCATGAGAAGAATGGCAATGAATATTTCTTTTTACAACTACCTACACTTTTAATGCACCTTTACAGATGAGACTGGTCCTGGCCCAAAGAGCTGGAGGGTAAAGAGCCAAAAAAACAAGTTGTTTTATGCAAGCAGATGCCTTAACTTGTATGGGGTATTGATGATTTCAGTTCAATGGCATTTGGTCTTCAATTAGATACAGCATAGCAAAGTATTTTTCAATGTGGATTTTGGACAGCTGTTGAAAAATAAACTGAAGTTTATTTTTAAAAGCTGTGTTTTATCAGTGGGCTGCTTTTAAGGAAGATGCACAGAGATGGGAAGTGTTAGAATTAATCAGTACTGTGATAAAATGGAGCTTTATGACTGGTATCTGAATCTCATGCCAGAGCTATTAAAATACCTGTTTATGATTTTTCACAATATTTCTAGTAGCAGTGCTCACCATTTGCAGTCATAAAACTCCAGCAGTTTCCTTGGCAACATGCTGGAAAATAGCTAACTACCTGCTTAAATGGGCAGGAAAATGTGACCTGGTGATACCCATGATAGAGATAGAGCCATCTGAAGAATTTGGGACAACCTCAGCCTGAGGAGGAAGAGACTGAACCTTGGCTTTTAGACAGCTGAGTGGAATTGCTGAGGCACGAGCCAGGAAAGTGGAGAGATGCACAGGCACGGGAGCGAAGGGTGGATGCTCGGATTGGAGTGAGGGTAGCCAATCTCTGCTTTTCCTCCAGCCACACAACAGGGGCAGGGAAGGAGGAAAGTGCCTGACTGGTGACTGATGCCAAAAAGAGCCCAAGAGAGAGGTGGCAGGTCCTCATGGAGCTGAGGGCAGCGCACAGCATGGACTCTGGTAAGCACCCAGTAATATTTCTATCAGCTCCCAGCAGGTTGGAAACTATTGTTCACCTTCTGCCTTCGGAATTTTAGTGGTGTCAATAATTTATAGAGGGGAGGGTAGCAAGAAGTAGGAAAACAGGACAAACCTGTATCTGTTACACACCTGCTCTTACGGTCCATGCCTGGCTGCGGGTTCTCTGAACACAATAGCTTAATAGATAGATAAAATCACAGGCCAGCTGACACTTAAAAAGCCTAACATGTTTTCACTGAATGTGTATTGTATGCCTTTACAGTGCCTGGTGCAACATGGCAGCCTGCAGCTCATGGACACAGAGAACTGAAACCTTTAATTCTCAAAGGTGAAGACAGTAAGAAAACAGGATGAGTTGCAGTTCAGGACCATTTTACAGAGGGAAATGCTAATCCATTCAGGGCAATTTTGTGTAGCTGGACCCAGGTCCTGAAGAAACCATAAAATACCCCTCTCTTATGCAAGGAGGTGGTGGAGCTCTGTTACCTATAGTTTAAAGAGGAAGGGTTTTCTTTTTAAATTTGTGACCTGTACCTTGTGCCTGTCAGCAAGGGTTGGCTGGTTTGGGGAGGGGGGGTGGTTTGGTTGGTTGATATTTACTTCTTTTTTAAACATATTTTTCACCTCAACCTCCCCTTGGTAAGATAACTAATAATGTGATATATAACAATAAAAGGTGGTGCTGAGTACAACATTCCTTAGATTTTTACTTCTTTTTGTTTCTTGGAGAATTTCCTTGACCTGCACCCAGTCTGGGCCTCTTCCACATACCCTGCCTGGCTTTACTGGCTGACTGTGGGCTGTGGCTTCATACCTGAGGAAAAAGGGGAAGTGATGGGTGAATGCGAGTAAACCCAGCCCTGACCAGAGTCACCCATCTCACTGAGAGCAAAGCCATGGCATTGCCTTCTCCTGGCAGGCCCTTAGCTCTCCACTCACTCTTGTTCAGCACTGGGTCTTGTCGTTGGTGAGGGCTAGTCACTTTCTTTTTGGCAAATATCTCCTTTTGCAATGCAGCAGATGCAACTCCTGCTGACTCATGGAATGAGGGCAAAGACTTAGGGAAAATGGGGTGCAATACTGCCTTTTACTACCTTGATTTTATTCCCAGCTCCCAAGGAAACAAACTCATAAGGGGTTGGGGTTTTTTGGGGGTTGAGGGGTTTGATGTTTTGTGGACAATAGGTGTCCAAGCAGGTGTTGAGCATCTTGGGGTGAACAAAGTAGCAGCCATTGGTTATCTTGGACTATACAGCCAGCCTAGCACAGGAGTGGTACCATGACTGATAGGAGTATAGATGTCCAAAACGGAGCACCCACAAATACTCATCTAACTGACCAAGGGAATTTGCTATTTCACACCAGCAGGGCTTCTCTGGAAAGGGAGAGTTAATGTGTACTGGGATGCTGGAGGCATTATCCTGCGTAGAGGCTCCCCAAAAGCCAGATGTCACATTGTAGTTGGGAGGGCTTCCTCTGATAGCCAAGAATACAAGTACAGCCCAGAGCCAGAACTCCTTCAAGTTAATGAAAAAATGAGTAGATATACGGAAAATATATTAACATCGGAGTAATATTTTGATAAAAATATTCTGATAATCATTTTGGATTTTACAAGTTAAACTGAAGCAACTGTGAAGTCAAAGACTTTTGGTCTTCTGTTTTTAGAATATTTTTCATGGGGTGCCAGTATTTCTCTCCCTCTTGTCACTCCTTGCTGCTCATAGGAAAGAGCAGAAGAGTGGTAACTCAGTCTTCATATTTTGACGGTTGTGTTGTTTCCTACATGGAGAAAGCTATGGAAAATAAACCCTGTCTTTACTGGAGTAGAATGACAAAGCAGAAAAAAAAAAATTGAAAATATAAATTCAGAAAAATTGGCAGTCTCTGAAACTATGAATTTCTCCTCTGTGAGGAGGTTAAAACAAAATATCATGAGTACAAGTCAGTATTTTTCCAATAGACATTCTTTGAAATTTCCCACACTGACTTTTAATAACATTCTTTCAGCTATTCTCCTAAATATGCTAACCAAAGCACTCATGTTTTCAAATTAGATCTATGCGTTGTTAATTCAAGTAAAATGTAAATATTTAGACACACTTTTAATCTTATTTGATATAAAAGTACAGAGTGGCACCATAATATGCCTGTAACTGTAAGGAGAATTAATGCATTCAGTATGAATGACCAAGAGCAAAAAATTCCTGTTTAAGGCCTGTCAACAGCTTTGTGTCCTGTTCTGTAGACTTTTGGCTTTGGGCACTTGTTGATCACATTTCTGTTTATGTAGTTAAGCTTTTGGGTGTATAAGGAAGTATCATAATTCCTAATGCCGCTAAGATCAGAGACAAAAATCCTCTTCTGTGCTGATTTGTGGGTTGGGCGCTATCCATACTGTTCAAAATAAACTCTGCAGAGGAGCACTTGTTCCTACATACTCCTGGTTGCTGGGCAGAACTGCAAAATATGTGCATACCAATGCGAAATAAATCTGTGTTCACATTGAAATAGAAGTCACAAGCTTCTGAAGCTAAAGCATAAGTGTTTATTCATAAAGCTCTGTTGTCCTTCTCTGGCAAACTTCATATTTGTGGCTTATGGGTGGTTGGCAGCTAGCAAAAAGTAAAGGAACAAATTAACACTTCAGATGCAGACAATCTCCATTGATATACTCTATTCCTCTCATCCTGGGACTTTTGCCAACTCATCTCTGGCACAGCTGGAAAGGAAGGAAAAATAGTAAGCTAATTGGCCTGCTTTTTAATTGCTGATTAGAATGGGAAATTAATACAAAAGCAGGAGTAAGCAACACACCTTGGGCGCCTGAGGGGGACACTGCACTCTTTTGCTGCTTTTGTGGCTGTTAGTTTTTAATAAATGGTAGAAAATGGGTGACTTAAAGTGAGAAAGGCTTGCAAGGATGGCTTTCTTTCATACAATGAAGAAAACTCAAGTTTTAAGGTTTTTTTCTGTGCTGCTTATCTTCAGAAAGTGAAATTCACTGATGTAAGTTGTGAGACTAGACTCTGAGATACGTGATAGAGATCAGGTGAAGGCAAGATGGTAAAGCAAATACCTGTTTTTAAAATTTAACCTACAAGTTATCTGTAGTTTTGTGGTGTACGTTCTCTGTCCTTCACAGCTGCTCATATTGAGAGAGCCTGATATTTAGTCCCAACTCTGGTAATCCCAGCATGTCAGTCAGGCAAAGTTGAATTAAGATTTTTTTTCTTTAGGGTGAGAGATAAAATTTGTATCAAGTACAGGAAGAAATCAGAACTACAGTAGCTGAGGGAATCTGTTAATTGTGGGGACATTTTCTCTAAAACACTAAGAAATTAGTTTTCTGGCAAATAATTTCAAGCAGTTTTCTGAAGATGTCTGGCCAAGTGATATTGATGTCCCTGGGGGAGTTTAATTCTAGGCTGTTTGTCAGTAGATGCAAAGTATAATCTTATGGAGACATAACAGCTGAAAATTGAAAAATCTGCAGGAAAGAACTGGCAGCCTTTTAAAATGTGTAGGCTTGAGACAGGGTTCTTTCAAAGAATGCAAGGAAAAAAATAAAAATGAGGTGGAGATGGATTGTAGCTCTAATTGGCTCTTACTGAAAAGCTTCTGCCCCCAGATATTACTGTGCCCTCAAGTGCTATGGGTGTTGGAAATACATGGGATAAACTCTGGCATAGAGAGGGAGGTAGAGCCTTTGGGGTTGTCAGAGTATATTTACTGTAAAATGACCATTCTTGAAAACAATATCAACAAGATTCAGTGTGGGGAGAACTGTGACTGGTTTGAAATACATACTCTAGTCAAACCTGTGCAGTAATGACCCAACTAATTTTTCAAGGAAGGATACCACTTTCCAGCCCTTTGGTCTATATCTTCTGGTTCCCATCCCTTGTGTTCTTGCTTACATGTCTTAATTTCCCCTCCCCTCAGCTATGTTGCATCTGTCCCATGCCCCCTAGGAGCATCACAGCTGCCTGCAGGCAGGACACAGCAGCCTCTTGGCATTTGAGGCTGAAAGCCAGGAGATAGACTTGGCTTCTCCACTGACACTCAAACAGTGTCAGTCTGAGCTGCTGCAGCCACAGGAGGCACACACTGAACAACCAAGGCACCCAGCTGAGCAGTCATGGCTTCCTTCAGTGAAAAACTCAATTGCATGCTTTCAGCCATGCTATTTTTATCTGCTGGGGATTGCATGGACGTAGTCCAGTAAAGGGCAGGGGTAGAACTTGACTAGGGGGCAATGAAGTAGGCTGGGCAGCCTACTGACATATATATATGGATATATATATGTCACTACTTGTTAGTGAGGCTCCCATTCAAAAGAGGTTTTGAAAGAGGCTATTGTGAATTTTAGTTGCACCTTTTCTAGCTCCATGTTCCTCCTCCCCTTCTTCCCACTCCAGTTCCCATTTACAGCCACTCTTCCGCTCTCCTAATCCACCTCATAACCACAGTGGTCCTTACTGCTGCAGCCTCTGAACTGGGAGGATAAAGCTTAGTTCTTTCTAATGTGGAACTCTCCAGAAGGCTTCCAAACCTTGGATACACTTCAGCTTGTTGTTGTGTGTTCAGATCTCTTGGCATGACTACATTTGTCTTTGTAGATGTGACCTAAAGTCATGTTACCAATGCACCAAGTAAGCAGCAAAGCTATCACGTGTTTAAATAAACCTTTGGCTCCTAATCAACAATTCACCAGAAGAAAAGAAATTGAATAGAACAAAATATGTTTGGTTATTTACTAAAGACATAATGGCCTGGAGACTGGAAAACAAAGAGTGGCACTGAAAACCAGATGGCAACTAATATAATCTAGACAGCCTACAGCCTACATGTCAAATCTTTAGGGTAGAGAAAACTCCCACAGTGGAATCATTTTAAGCAGTAGAGAAATCCATATGTGCTACTTTCCTAGTTACAGTAATTCCAAATAAATGCCAAAGCTATGACTTTAAAAATACCATAGATCAATGTCAGGAACCATTTATGTCTAACACTTGACTGTAAGTGGCCTCAGAATGCCAGTGAGAGGGGAGGAGCAGGACTGGGCTCTCACACCACCTCTGTGCAGAAGGCCTCACCATGAGATTTGCCACTTGTGTTGGGAAGGAGTCTATAGAAAGCTGATAATGCATGAGAGCACAAGCTCATAGGATGGATGCTGCTGGCACCATGTGCCACAGTTGAATTCAAGGGTGTTATGGTGCCAGGGAGTGTAAAGGGACCATTTCAGACAGGGACAATCGGCTGATTACTGGCACAGGATTACAGAATATGAACAGCAGCTGCCAGTGGCCCCAGGCAGAATTATGGGAGATATTTGTACAGTTGGCATTGGTCTTGGCTGGTAAGTCTTGAACTGACATAGAGGAGTCTTCCTCAAGTATCAGGGATATCTAGCAGCACCAAAGTCATTGTACTCAAAAATAAAACTCTAGGAATGAGAAATGGGACTAGATAGAGACAGTCACCATCTAGAACTTCAAAAAGGAGGAAAATGGAGCAACCCTCACTGCAGAGCACCTGCACACAGAAGGTACTCTACATGATGGGGAATAAGAAACCATATGTCAACTACAGGTGAAGAAGATTCTTTTACATCCCTGTGTCCTGCTAAACAGATCTTTGCCTGGGCTTGTGTTTAGGCTGGGATAGTATTTGGAGTGGGAAGGATAAGAACATAAGTTTGGGTGGATTCAACAGTTTTAGAACACTGCCTCTTGTATTTCTTGTTGCAGCTGAAGGCTCTGAAGTATCCCTGTGCACTGGGACTCTGGGATGGGACTTGATCCTTTAACTGAAATCCAGAGGCAAGGAGGGCAGGGTGTGTGCCACCATATGCCACCTGCTGGGAAAAAACTTGGAAGAAGCAAAAAAGAAAGAGTTGTTTCTTGCCTCCCACTGAATCACCACAGTGATCTTCAAGGGTAGAAAAGAGGTAAACCTGTATCTTCATACTAAAGGTGACATTTAAACAAAGAATTATGTCAATATGCTTCATGAGAAGCATACAACCCTCTCTTGTTGAGAAGAGTGTCCAGGAGGGCAGCTGACAATTCTTAGAGCAATAACTTTGTTCCTTCATGTTACAGATCATGAGGTCCCTCTCACAAGGGAGACAGTGGTGCTGTTTCCCTCAGGATCCGACCAGAACCTAGGTGGGTCTGCTTTGCAGAATCCCTCATGCAAGGTTCATTTGCTCTCACCCATTTTCAATGCTACTAAAGCCTTGGAAGGCCATGGAGTGTGACAGACCTTTCCTCACTAACGTGTGACTCTGCAGTCATGTGAGCAAACCCATATGACACTGTGCTGACAAGTAAGTTGTCTGGTTGCACTTTGGTGAGATCTGATGGTGCTGTTTCCACCACCTCCCTCTGCAGGTCCTTTTTTCAGGTAACATAGTAATTTTTCTTATGCGCAACATGCAACTCTCTGAAGTTTAATTTTGTGATCCTTTTATGTTCCCATTAAAAAATAGAAATAATTGGTTCCTGTTCTCATCTTCATTTTAATTTTTCACAGTCCTGGGTGCAGAGGCCTCTGGGCAGCAGAAAGCAAAACAGAATTAATAAGAAAGAAACTAACATGGGCCAATATAGAGCCCGTATCAGGAAATTCTTAAAATCCCATCCTCCCGCCTCAAGAAAGTAGTATCAAACACTTTAAAGATAATTAAAATCAAATAAAATATCTAGAATGGCATCAGAATTACTATTGTATGAAAGGATCGGGGAGGTGTCAAAGATCCCCCACCAAATATGTCAGATGGCTTCCAAAACCATAATTCTTGGGATGAATGAGCAAAATTAGAAAACATGAGAGATGAGAAGAATTGTTCCACTCCCTAGGATGGTGGGGCTAATACGGACTCTTGCATGGGATCAGATTATTAGATTTTAAGGAAGCTGTAAGTAAACTGAGAGCAGTCTGTATTACAGCAAGAAGAAAATGTGTTAAGAAAGTCATTAAAAAAGACTGAAAATGTGTTTATTCAGACTAAAAAAGAAAACAAAAGAGCCAGTACACATAAGTCTTCTGATGGGTACAAGACGCTAAAGACTGCTAAGCAGGGGCTAAACTGTTCTTTTGTAGGCCTTGGAGAAAATAATGAAAGAAATCTGTCACCATTGCAATAAACATGACAGAACCTAGTGCTACAACAACATGATTTCCAACTGTAAGAGCAATAAACTCCTAGATGGATGTGGACTTTAAATTCTTGGAGAATTTGCAAATGGTTTAGGCAAACAGCTAAATTGTCAGGGATAGTCTTGCTACATGTACAGACACCCAGTACAGAAGGGCATATTCAGTTATCTCTTGAGGTCCCTTTCAAGCTGTGTCCATTCAAGTTTGCTTTCAAGTTTGTGTCCGTTCTAAGAGGTCCGATCTGTTTTTATCACTCTCTAAATTATTGCTCTTATGTATTAGGGTTACTCAGAGTAATGAGACTCTGCTATAAATCAAATGCAATATTTCATATGCATTGTAGAAATAACATATTCTCTTCTACTTACTTAACTGGCTGCCCCAACATGATTAGAATGTACTAATATAAAAGAGAACAATTAATAAAAAGACAAGGAGACTTCATATCCTTTCTATTTCCTGTACTTCCTTAGTTGTCAAGGCCACTGGAAAATGGTGCTGTGTGGGATCTTCAAGTTCATTGTCTGGCTCTCCTTTCCAGTGTCAAGTGTTTGGATATAATAGTGTTGAGGCAAAGATTGCTATGTCTATGCCAGTGTATTCCATCTGCTTTTCCACTTGAAAGAAGGAAATTGTTTTTTTTCCTTTTCAAGCAACTTCTCATTGAACAGTATGTCCTCCTTGCCTACCTTTTCCTCCCACTCATTAGTCATCTTTCATTGCTTTTCAGCCACATGTATGGATTTATGTAATTTGGATGAATTGCTTGTCCTGTACGTCAGTTGTTGTGAATGTAAAGTTACAAAAGTCATCTCTTGACTATAGTCCTCTAGATTCTAAATTTTGTGGCCTTTCACTGCTGTGTAACAAGTCCCAGTTAATTTACCTCACTGCTTGATAGAAGAGATGGAAAAAGAGTTTAGAAATTCTGTGAAAGGCTTTGCCTTCCAGAGGAGCACAGATGCTTTGCACAGTCACAGCTAAAAAGCAGCAATTGGTATCTCAGAGGAACATCACTCCCTTCGTGGGTGAGAGAACTGGCAAAACCTCTGACTATTGGGAAGTCTTATGAAAAGGGCTCTTTCAGGAAAAAAAGCAAGAAGCTTATTTACAATTCACTTCCATTTTTATCACTTGTTTGGTTTGGTTGATTTTTTTATTTTGTTTGTTTGTGTTTTGTTGGGTTGTTTGTTTTTTTCTCTCTTTGAAAGGTTTTACATCAGCTCCTGAGACCGACTCGGACAAATTTACAAAATGTTTTGCTATTTCTGTTTCTGAAGCAGAGGAATTAACAATCTTCTCAGACACATATGGCTTGTTTGTAGAGAAGGGAAGCAAATTATGAACTGAACATAGGTCTTGAAATTGCAGTGAAAAGAGAAAACAATGCTTTACTAAGGTATATAAGAGACTATATGAAGTACTTACTGACATAAATTATGTTTTATTCAGCTTAGAGAAAGTATCTAATAAGAGCTGCCTTTCTTATTCTTAATTTATTGGGTTATTTGGATTACAAAACAAGATTATTTATACTACAGCTAATTCCATTTCCCCAGAACAGAGCCAAAAAACTTCTTTACCCTTGTATTTAAAGTCTTCTGGCAAAGAAAAGGGAAATGAGGTTCCATATTATGTCAGTGGAAGACCCTTCCTATTAGCTCATGTTAGCCAGTAGTTCAGGAAAGACAGTGGGCAAGCTGATGAAGAAGTGGGGGTTGGACCAGTGTAACAGAGCAGCCTCTGTTCACAACAGATCCAGCAGCCAGGCCTGTCCCTTTCCTAGGCATGGAGAGTACTGACAGCACCTCAGGCAGGCAGGGGCACGTCTGTCCCTCTGAGGACAGACAGACTCCTGTGCCTGAGTCCTGCAAGGCTCCTGTTGCACCGTGGGCTCACCATCATCATCCACATCACTTGCCTATCTCACAAGATGGGAGAAGGAGCCAAGACAGAGGTCCTGGGGCACTCTTTTCCTTAGACTCCCATACATTTTTGCCTTTTCCCTTAGCTCATGCAATTTGTCTGCTCTGCAGGGCAACCTGTGTGATTGCTCACATCAAGCCTAAAGCCATCCTTGCCCTCTACTGGCACCCTGTAGAAACACAGGAACACATCCCGCAACAGCTCCATCTCTTCAGCTAGTCAAAATCCCTGGGCAGGAGGAGAGGGTACAGACTCCCTGCAGTCCCTCATGGGGTGGGCAGCAAACCTGTGCCAACACTCTGTGAGCAGCTTCCTACAGCATCTGTAGCAAGAGCCTCCTGGTGAGACAGGGCACAGCAACCCCTTCTGCTCATTCTGTTCTGAGGTTTGCAAGGGAAAAATCTGTCACTTATTAAAGTGGACTCTGGTTTCAGATTATTTATGAACAAACCAGTCTAGAAAAGGGGAAGCAGCTCTGCCAGTTGCTGTTCACAGTGTTTCTTTCCTTCATTTCTAAGGAAAGTACAATCCAGTTGGCTTGTAAGCTCATGGAACAAGAGCAAGAATGGTCTAAGAAAATTGCTTGAATGGCTACCATGGGTGTGCAAGCAGGCTGGTAATGTTAGGTGGCACTTTTTAACTCTGAAGGGTCACACAGTGCTTGAACATACTGTAGGCTTGAAACGTTGCACTAAATCCTGCTGGAAAGCCAGTGTTGGGTGAGGTAGGATGCAGTGGCTGCACCAACAGTATGTAGGAATCTGAGACAAGGTAGAAAAAGAATTGTATTCACTTGAAGATATGTGACACTTTAGCTTGTCAGATTACTGGATAAATGGAGTCAGCCCACCAACACCACTGAAAAGTAAACCACAGTTTCAGTGTTCAGGCTCACCTATTCATAGAATCACAGAAGCACAGAGTGCTCAGGGTTGGAAGGGTCCTTAAGGATTTATTTAGTTCCAACCCATCCTGCCATGGGGAGGGACAACTCCCCCTAGACCAGGTTGGTCAATGTCCCATCCAGCCTGGCCTTAAACACCATCAGGGACAAGGCACTCACAACACAGTCCTGTCTTGCAAGGTTTGGGTGGATCTTTCATATCAACGCCAGCTGTAAAATCCAGCGGATTCAATTCCTGATAAAATACACTATGAAAAGACTCACAGACTAGCAATAGCCATCTAACTACTGCAAACTACTTCATATTAACTTGTTAAATAAGCTACTGTTCGTCATTATAATTTTCTAAAATTCAAAGTATTGAATTTAAAGTATTGAATTTGAAGTATTGAAAGAAATATGAAACTATATACAAGTAATATAATTGTTCTCTTCCCTTAGTTTGTTTGTCCATAATAACAAATAGCAATGTGCATTTCCAGCAATGGCACAAATAAATAGAAAGCAACAATTCTTTTATCTGAGAAGAAATGTTCAAATGGCAACTGTAATTCAAAGCTTGTGATGCCATTTGTTCTCTTTAACTGTATAAATTACCAGTTATAAAATAACTTATTTTTATAAATTTTGATTTTGTCTTAGAACAGCAATTGGAAAACTTGGATTATTCTTTGACAAAATGTCAATGTGCACATTACTGGGGGTATATGTGCATGCCATCTGCCAAGACCAGACAATTTGCCTTGCCCAAAATCATACAGCAGTGCCATTGAGGTTTTAGTCTCCTTAGCCATTCCCAGCTTCTCTTCTAGTGTGTTTTTCTGCATGCCATTTTCATCAGTCTCCAGCCTCCATATTTAAGACAGAATTCCCCACCTCTTTATATCTGCTTCTGTTTTTTGTAACCTCAGAAGCTCAAAACCAACTACACATCTCTCAGCACTTCAGAGCTAGCAAGGTCTTCAAGAGGAGCTTTCTGCCTTGGTCTTTGTCTGAGGAAGCTGCCACTGTGGTGGTATATCACCCTTCAACCATACAGAGGGAGCCTCAACGTTGCTGTTGGATCCTTCTTCAGCATTAAATCCACTTGATTTTTCCTCTGCTCCACCTGGACAGGAACTGTTTGTCCTGCTCATGACTTACTGCCATACAAGCATTTACTCTGAAACTATCTGATCTATCAACATCTGACTTTACAGTAACAAACCCATCCCATGATCTTGCCACCCAAATTTATGTCTGAGACAGATGTGACCAGGACTTCACCAGATCCTCTCAGCACCTAATGCAAATATTTTGCATTCCACATACTCATTTGTTACTGCATAAGTCTTTGCAGTAACAGATATTGTTCTTTGGAACATGTTTTGGCAGAGCAGCATGTTTAACTTTGCATCCCAGACATCATTTCCACGTGGCATTGTCCTTGGATGCCCTGGTGGCTCACAGAAAGATCACATACCTTAAAAAGCAATTAAGACCTCAACTCAGAACTTCTTTTATTACTTTCAAAATCTGTTTCTTTTCTGTCATTGCTTTTCACGAGGATTGTAAGGAATTTGTGGAATGGATTTACTACAAAAATCAAACCACAGTGCCCTTGTGTCCTGTAGAAGTGTTTGGTCCTCTGAACTAAAAAGACAAGTCTAAGTATGTGAGATTGTCCATCCAGTTAGGATTGTCCATCCTAAAGGCCAGACCTTCCTCTTACTTTTAAAGACCTTCAGAAATGTCCCATACTAGCACTGGTGAATGAATGCAGGTGCTCAGCTATTTACTTCATGTTGATCCTTATCTCCAGCTTCTGGTCTCCCACCCTTTTCAACTTTTCAAACCAAAGATGTTTTTCTCAAGACTGCTGCACAGAGATGTTTCTTTGCTACTTTCTTGTCTGCAGCATGGAAGAAGCAGTAGAGAAGCACTGTTTTGGGATGTAAATATTCACATTACCATCAAGCTTCACTACAGAAAAGAACTGAGGCTTTTGATGAGTTTGCATTAATTGCCAGAGCTTTCATGGGAGAGGCAGCCCATTGGCCAATGAATTACATAGCTCAAAAGACATATTAAAAATGAGTCAAAATATAATCTTATTTCTCAAATAAACATCTCCTGGATTAGTTTTTTTGCCTGTAATAAGCTCCAAATGTACCCTGCTTTCATAGGATCTAAGAAGTGACATCTTAGGTAATTTAATTTTAATAACAGCTGAGAAACTGCGTTTTTCCCCACTTTTAATATTAGGTAACAATATCTTTCAAATTGACCCTTTGGTTACTGATTTCTTCAATTACAAAGGAGGAGAACTGATTTTCCTCTGTAATTCACAAATGAGGCTTTTATTCACCAGTAGCAAGGGTTCCCCAGATGAAAGCAAAAGGCATCTGGTCTATTGAAGTCAGCAGCAGAACTCCCACTGCCTGCAGCTTTGTCAGAATTTCACACTGAGGATCAGGCATATCCTAATCTGTCCTCATCTTTTATGCAAAAGACTGGTAAAACAGCATTTAAAGTTTTATCAGATTAGACACAGACACTTAACAAATCAAAGGCCTTTTAAAGATAAAACCTGTGCCTCTATAAGCCCTGAGTCATAACGTCTGAATGTTTGGAGACTGTGACTTAATTCTGCTGAGGGGGATACCTTGTTCAGGCTAATGATCTCACTGGAGCTGGTGCCTGAGGAGTTGTGTTGGCAGCAGCAAAACACAAGAGGCAGTTTACCTCAGCAGTCTGATGTAGCAAAACTTTGGCAGGTTTGATTCCCCACTGACTCTTCAGATTCACCAACTCCCATTAAATTAGGTATTTTGTTCCCTCTCTCTTGTTGCTGTCTGGGTATAGTAGGGGGGTTTGTTTATGCTCCTATAAATATGTATTAATAACTCAGTCTTTGCACTTGGTAGATGTAAAACCATCAATTTGCTTGAGCAACTCAACAAGGTCATTTACAAAGCAATAAAGTTTCTCCCTTTTATCCTTCCTACCAAGGGAGTACATTCCTGGTTTCTTTCCTTAGGGAACAAAACACAGCATGGAGAGAAACAAATAACTAAAATACAGTGTGGGGAGAAACAAGTAACTTTTTTCACTTGTTGAAAATTTGTTTTTGCTTAGTTTGACTGATAACAGTTTTGCACTTAAGAAAGGCCATGTTTCAATTCCCACTGACAGATGCACAAGAGGTGCACCCTTGCTGCCCTGTAATTGTACAGTGAAGATGTATGTCTGGCCTGCATACTTTCTGCATTTTTTCTCATCCTTCACCCAAGAGAAAGAGCTGAAAATAAAAATGTCAGAGCAGAGAATATCTTCATTTTCTGCAGAATCAGGCATATTCCATGGGCATCACAGGTATCATTTTCACAAATAGATCCAGCTTCTCTTTAAAACTAGCAAGGGATTTCAGCCCTAGAAGAAGGCTGTTCCAAATTCTCATTCCTTTGGGTTTGGAAATGTTTTCCAGCAGAGATCTATTCTTGACCTGTTCTTACCTATTTTTAGTAAGCTAACCTTATCCTTTAGCTTAAGTATTCTCTTCCTTTTGAAATGTTATGGTCCAGTGTATTTACTTACAGTAATTGTATCCCCACTGCATGATTTTGTGCTTATTTTGCAGACTAAACAAGCTGATGTCCTTTATCTTCTCCTTAACCAGCATATTTGCCTTTCTCTGCTCCACTCCAGTGTGTACAGCAGTAGTCAGGAATTTTTACAGATTAAAGCTCATCAAATAAAAATTCCTTTTTCACACCAGGAAATTCAACAAGGAATACTCTACTATAGCAATAAACTCTAGGTGCTATTGTTATTGATACTATTGCTGTTTTATCAATAGCAATACATTGTACTGTATCTGCTTTTCATACTCTAATCAACAGATGCATTTAGTTATTTCTTCTGCCCTTTCAAGGGAAATGCATCAGAGTCAAAGCTTCATTTTGTGTCTTCAGTTTACTGATTCTCATTTTTTCCAGCTAGAATCATAATCCTGGAATCAAAATCACTTGATTCTTTATAATTCACACCGTATTTTCATATTTTTAACACAAGTCAGTGTATGAGAGCTGACATCACATTTTAGGTAACACTTAAATCTGGCTGAAATTTCCTGAGCTTCTCTAGGGGAACAAAACCTAACCCTAGATATTCCAGGAAACATCTCCACAAGCAGCAGAATGGAGATTAAAAGCAAGGAGTTAATTTCATCTGAAAAACAATTCATTTTGTGTCTCAATTAGGAAGGCAGGAGGGAAAACCACAGTAACAACAGCTACAAAACCCTTGATGCAGGCAAAATTATAGCAAAGAAGTGCATTTTCTTCTGGTATGCTTTACACTGCATGGGGATTGACTGGAGCTATCAGTTACCAAAGAACTGCAGCGTTGTTCCTGGCCTGGGGAATGCTGACAATATTCCATTTCTGGAGAAGGGCCCTAAAACAGAGGAACAGTACCTGGGGCTGCAGCTGGGGCTGGGGACACAGGCTGAACACTGAAGGCACACCCAGAGAGACTCTGCACATCTGAAATGTCTTTTCTAAGAGGCTCTGAAGACACCCTAAAACCAGGGATACCTTCACCAGAGGGGTGAGGGGAACTGCGTTACCTGCAGTACCTGGTGCCACTGATGCACAGGCACCCTGCTGAGATCTGCTGCTCTGGTGAGCCACCTCATCCCAGATCCTGAGCTCAGCTTTCACCATGGGGAAGGCTGTAATTCCCAAAACACCTGGAGACAAATCAGCCAAGCTTCTTATGTCAGTCCTGGGCATGTTGCATGACTTCCGTGAGACTGAATATGGGATTTACCTTTGGTGTGAAATCTGTTCAGATCTGCCCTCACCAACAAGTCAGTTTTCCAGCCACTGTGATTGCAAGTGAAACCTGAACACAGACTGATGCATTGCTATTTGTTACCTGAAAAATGGCTGTCTAAGCTACTCTGATGACTTTAGCAGGTATCTGAGTGTTAGTGCCTTGTGGTGACAATGAAATATCGGTGAATTTTAGGAAGAACCAACTAACTTATCATCCTCATCCCACACTGTCTCTCCCTCCCTCACAGCTGCTTAAATAAGCATCTGTCCTCATTCCAGCCCTGTCTCCTTTGCATAATTCTGCAATACTGTCATATTTTTTCAACCTAGTTTTGCAGCACACTGAAGTTTTGAAAGTGTGGGGAATTGATAAACCAAATTGCACAGAAATATTTCTGTTGGAGGTTGGGTATTGATTTTTTTTTGTGTTAGTTGAATTTTTTCCATTAGGTTGCTAGAAAGTTAATTGCTGGGTACTTAACTAAAACAAAGGGGTGGCCAAGAATGAGTTTTGGAGCTGATATTTTCTGATAATGGGCCATTAACACTCACCAATGACATGAGACATTACATCATCCCATTGTGAGATGCTCCACCCATCTGGGAGGGACCCAAGCATTCCTACCCAGATAAAAAGGGGACACAGGAACAACAGGACCTTCCTGTTTTCCATTGGATTCCCAGAGGAAGACTGGACCCATCTCATCACCACTGGACTTTCTTCTGGACCATCTCTACTCCATAGAACTGCATCTGTTACTCCAGAAGGATTCATCTGGACTGCTTCTAACACCCTGACCAACAGGGTGTCAGGTCACATCCCTGACTCTGTCAGGGCTTTCTGGGTATTTTTGTTTGTTTTATTTGCATGTTTATTTTATTTTCTGTACTATTATATTTGTATTTTTAATATTCCCATTAAAGGACTGTTATTCCTATTCCCAAAACTTTGCCTGAGAGCCCCTAATTGCAAAATTATAATAATTTGAGGGAGGGATTTACATTCCCTATTCAAAGGGAACTTACAGCTTTTGCTGGCAGATACCTGTCCTTTCAAAACCAGGACAATAGCAATACTATTTTACCACTTTTTTCAAATGTATGCTTAGTTCAGTAAATAAATACACATTTATACAGAACAGCAGCTGAGTTTTCTCTTTTAGTTTGATATGTTCCCAAATCTTAACACCTTGCTGTAAAAGTGGATCTAATTTACTAAAACAATAGCTGATTTAAGTAAACATCAAGCATGGCTGCACTGCCAGGATCTTTGTGCTGATGATTTTTGGTAATGGAACATCATTTTACTGTCATGAAGTGCTTCATGTGACAAGGACAACAAATTTCTGAGACCTCAGTGTGAGAAACAAAAACTGAATTTCACTGGCAAACAGATGAAAGCTACTTCTTTCTCTTTTTTCTTTAACCTCAGTGCATGTACTGTAAGGAAATCTTTAGGCTCTACAGTGAAAAATATTGCTAACACCAGAAACTTCTTCCCACCAAAATGTTCACCCTGTATACCTCTGCAAACATAAAAAGTCTTTAAAGATGTGATATTATCCAACATTATGCCTAAAATTCAAGACAAATGAAAATACTTGGGAATGCTTTGGGGAAAAGGGAACATCAGCATCAGGGAATGATCTGCTTAAGAGGATCTGTTGTTCTTCCAACAGCTCCCAATACCTCCAAGTGAAATTTAGAGGCTTCCTTTACTTCTGTACCTAGCACAAGGATGATCTGAGTGTTGATGTTAACCCACACTAGATCATCCTTCTATCCCCCCTGGGGATAGATGGTTTTGGTTGTGAGAGGTGCTTATTCCTACAAAGAATTTCAGGTCTGAAAAAGACTTTTACAAGTGAGGATTTGGCTTTGAGTCTTGTAATAACTGCTGAGCATCCATCATGAAGATACTCATCAGGCATTTTTTAATACATATATTTCAAAACATTTGCAGGAAGATAATGCAACAGGCAGAAGAAATATGGGGAGAGACTCTAGTGGAGCTTGAAAGGAGACACCAGCTCTTACTGAGCCCTTCCTATGGCATGTGTGACTCTTGCAAAGACTGTGTTTGCTTCCTTACATGTATCACCAGGCTTGAGTTACCCACCCTAAGTTATTTTAATTAACAGTAAAGCAAGGGCTCTTTGGAGTGCCAGGTGCAGCGAGTCCTGGCTCACTGGGTAAGTTAAAACACATTCTAGTACATCTCTGTGCTTCAGTGATCCCAGCTGAAAAAAGCAGTAGAGCACTTGAATTCTGTGCTGTTGTGAAGTGCTTTGAAATCTGCTAGCTCAAGAGAGCTTTGAAGCAAAGAGCAATGTTACCAAAGTTATCACTTTATTGTGTTGGCAAACTCCTCATATGTGTTGATAATTTCTGATTGCTTCTTGTCCCCATCTCCCCAGAGTGACAATTATGGAAAAGGCAGGCAGGTATTACATATCAGCAGTTTCGGGTAAAGACAGCTGGAAATGAGGAGGAGAGCTAGAGACAAAGCAGGGAAAATCACCCATCAGTTTGCGTCTCCAGAGGAGATGAGTCTTCACTGGCTCCTGATGCCCACCTAACCCGGACATCAGCTGAAGGTTAAATTCAAGCTGAGAGTGCACCACAGCCCTCAGTACCATGGCTGAACTTCCATGCAGTTGTCAGTGAAACTGACAGAGACAGTAAATTATGGCTCCCCAATTTAGACTGAACTTGCTGGTTCTGGCCATCTGCAGGAACATGTCCTGAGCACCAAGTGATTTAGAGCAATGCTCTGAATAATCAAAGGAATAATGTGTGCACCCACTGCTATATTCTACTGATGCATATGATAAATGAATTGACCTGTAATTTCCTGCAGCATTAGCTAGAGCAAGTATTTCCTTTTGTAGGTTGTATTTATGGAAACCTGACTGTAGCGGGTCAGAGTGACTTGATACATGGCTGATGCAAGCAAGGATCTTTTTAAAGTCAGACAGGCTGGGAAGAAGCTTTCCTCCCATCAGGCTCAAACATTATTCTGTCACTTCATTTTCTGCAATTATGAGAAATCCAGGTGTCTGGTCACTGTCCGTCACACCACAATCATGCAGGGACAGTCACAGCTGAATTATTTGCAACAGTCAAGATGTATCTATTCCGAAGTGTCTTTGAAAGGATCATCCCAGGTCAGTGATGGTAAAGCAGTAGCACTGGTATGCAGTTCAACAGCGGCAAAATTTGGACTAGCCATAAGATTCAATAATTTTTGAGAGCAATTTGATAGTGAAAATCAGAGAATTTGCTGTCATTGCTCTAAACAATTTTTTTCTTGAGATAGCCAGTACAGAAGTGTATCTGTGTATAAGGAGATTCATAATTTTATCCATTTGGGAAAGAAGAGCAAAAATTCATGTAAGAAAAAATAATATGCTAAAGGCAACTATCATCTACCAGCTGCTGTCTTTGTGAGGCTAAAAGAAATTAATAATCTTTCTGATTGCAGACAGCCTTTAAAAAAAAAAAATAGGCGCTCAGTATCAGTTGTCCTAATTCATAAGATAGCTTACATAAAATCCCCAAAGTCCTTATTGAGCTCAGGCTCAGGCTCCCAGCCACACTCCTGTGCCACTCCTGTGCCCCACCAGGACCCAGCTGTGCTATCAGGTACCTGCCCTGGACAGTCTCTAGAAAACAGACAGCAAGATGAAGTATTACCTGAGCAAACTTCAGTGCAACTATCTATTTAAACAGCTACTGCAGTAATTACCAACCCCCCCTATTTTCCTCTTTGTCTCACAAGCAGGGGCTGGGGAAAACATTCCCCACCCTCAGACAGAAGTAATTTTTTGAGCATGAGTTGTACATATTTTGAAACTTTGTATTATGAGTAACTCTCTAGAGCCCCACCATGCTCCAGCCCAAATGTCCAATCCCAGTAAATTTCTGATATGCCACCCTACATCCCCTGCATTTCCCTTTAATTGCTCTTCTCTTCCCTTCTGCCCCTGACCAGACTGCTGGGAGGGTTATGGTAGTAGTGGGATAGAACTGGAGAGACCCCGAGGTGTTGGATTTATCATATTGCTGTCTCTGAACCCTGCCCTTTCTCCCCTTCCTCCCTCCCTCCTGCTCTTCATCTTGATGCAAAAGGAAGTGGCATTTGCCTGCAAAGTTTTCCATTTTTCCCCCTCTAGGGCAGGATTAACCAGTCCTCCTCACACTCCAATCCATCCTCTAGCACATGACAGACACCTTCATCACCTTCCACCTCCCACCATTTCCCTCTGCTACCACGTGCTGCTGCCCACAGCAGGCAGTCACCATCAGGGTGTATCCTGATGTGTCCAGATGTTGCTGCATCCTGCTAACCATAAAAAGCCAAACCCAGTGATTCCACAGAAGAATGTCTCCATTAGCAACTGAGAAAGTGCACCAGGCAGTGTATCCAAAAAAAAATTTTAAAAATTGAGAGACGTTTCTATTGTTATGCTACAGCCAGGATCTGCCAGATGTTTTTGCAGAGTTCACAGCATCACCTATACAGATGCTCCTTCCCTGTCCCTCTTTAACTTGCTCAGAAGAAACCAGACACTAGGCTACTGCAATGACAAAAGCTTACCAGCGTCTATGCAATAAGCCTTCCTTTTTTCTGACACCTCAGTATAAAATAGCCCTCTTCTGCTTAGTAAGTATTATCAAATTTTGGAGTGAGATCACCACTGCTTTACTAAGAAATATACAATCTCCACCCAAATGGAAAGAAAGGGTGATTGTTCCTTGGGGAAGGTGACTCAAGGTTTGGTGGCAATGCAATGTGCCTTTTGATCACTATGTTAAACAAACAAAGTCTACAACAGAGAACGCCACTATTCCTTCTGCAAAAGAGGATATTAACAGTGTTGCCAAACACTTGCACAACATTTCCAACTGACAGATACCCAAATGCTGTGTAAGAGCAAGGACAAAAAAAAAATCATTAGCATATATTTGAAATATGTCTGTATTATTAATCCTGCTTTAATGATTATTAGATAGTGGTATGCAAAATCCAGGAATCAATCCTGCTGTGGAGAAAAATTCAACAACATAACCACAAATAAATGTCACATAAACAGCCAGTCCACTGATGTGCAACTTAGACATATTGGAAACATTATTATGTGGTATATCTCCATTGATTTTTATTGTGATGAGTAAATGGAATTGGAGGCAAGTTCAATTAATACACAAGTTGCTGGACTGAAATGTTATCTAAGCCTATCAGCACAAATAGTTGCCTATCATATTGGAAAGAAAAGTATTTTAAACTTGAAGCAATAATGAAGCTGAAATATTCAGTTAAATGGGGAAGAGCTTTCTTGGTCTATGTACAGACCATCCCAAAATTTCAGTGTCTCAAATTTACCCAAAATTAAGACAATGTAAAAGTGTGTCCCTCACAAAGGCACTACAATTCACAATTGATATAGCAAGTTGCAGTCATTGTGAAGTATGGTGAGAACAGTGTGGATCATGGAAGAAATTTGAAGGAATATATTTATTCCAGATGAAAGTCATCAGCCTGTCTGATAATAGATTTCAAACATAAAAAATGTCATCAAGTGCTCTCCATGTCCAGTGCAGGCAGGACATAAGAGTGATCAGCACTCATCTGAAGGATTGAAAAGAGCTTTCTGAGTCTAAGAATAAACTACATAGCCCATTTTGGAGACTCTGATTTTGGAGGTTTTTAAAAGATCCCTGTGCCAGGGAACATCTAGGTTCAAATATTTCTATCTGGATCAAAGAAGCTGTAGGTGACACCTTGATGTCCTTATAAAGTTAAATTTTTGTGATTCCAAAATATTCTTCTGAAATTTCAGTTTTGAACCTTTACCATTTTTTGACCTTTTTTTTTCCTCAAAGAAATCAAATAATTAAAAAATGCTATTTCATCCTGGCTTGGCTTGGCTTGACAGAAGCACAGAAAATATTACTGTGAGGCTTTTCCATAATCAGGAAGTTCTCTTAGGTTATTTATGATTGCTGTCCCCCAGGCTGAAGGCTGCAGACCATGGGATGGCTCCTCAACAGCAGCAGCCACAGCAGCTTCTCTTCTCCCTGGACTCCACCTGTAGCTCCTGTCGCTTACTACACAACTAATACATATTAGTTATTAATTTAGTCTAGTCATCACAGCTGGTAGAAGCAACATATATGAAATGTGCTCCAAGTAATAATCTAAAACCAACTAGGATTTACGCCCCACAGACAATATTGTTACAGTACATTCTTTTTCAGTCCCCAAAACTGCAGTGTCTGACTTCAAAACCTGAATGGGATGTGGTAAAAGAGTTACGTTTACTGAAGATGACATACCTGTCTAGCACTATGAGAGGGCTGATGAAATCTGAGAGGAGGTAGGAGTGGTCATTCTGTCTTTAATTGCCTTGTTTTTAAAGCTAGTTCAAATCACACCAAAAAGAACGGGCAACTCTTCTTGTTATAGATGGAATATGCGATTTGTATTTCTTCTGTATCATTTCTGTATACTATGTTATATCTGTCTATATGTAATATAAGGTTAAGGATAAGTTTAAACCAGACACACACAGTGAGACTGGCTACAGAAAATTGCTTCATATGGAGCCAATCTGACTACCATCAAAACAAAACAAAAGGCAGAAAAACATCTATCTCCTCGAGTCCCCAGCGCTGTAGACCAACCCAACTGAGATATGAATAGTTAATAGGAGATTCCGGACAGTCCCTTTCACAAACCACAGCAGCTCCAAGAACTCATCTACATTTCTACAGAACGGCCATAAGGACACCGGCACCAGCCCTGAAACGTCATCATGGGATCAGCATCATAAGATCGGCTACAAAGAAAACTTCATTAAGAATTGAGTGGGCCATCCTGCCTGGCTATGAATTATTCCCAAAAAAGCAGCAACACCATTGTATACTGTATGGCCATCTCATTCAGAGACCCCAAAACTTGTTTTACATATCTACACAACACAATCTGTACAATAGAAATCTGGGAGCTCCTCAGCCCCAGGGCTGAAAAACTGTATAAAAACCCAAGCCTGGACTAGCAATTTGTGAACCTGTGGAGGATCAGTGCAGGCGAGGCTGATCCCGGGTTCACCCAGGCCGAATTCCCGGGCTCGGTCCTGTATTTTTTTTGTATTTTTGTTTGTTGGTGGTGGGCTTTTCTAATTTGGCTTTATTCGGTTTAATAAATTTTTGTTGTATTTTTTATTTGGCTCAGTTCATTTATAACACTTCTCAAAATTCTGAGGAGCTGAGATCTGTTTCCCCAGTCAACAGTGACTCCCAGGAATGTACATCTCATGCACACATACATCATCATCTCAAAATATATGTGTTTGTGGAGGAGACTCAGTGATCCAGCTGACAGCTGATCTGAAGATGTGATATGTGTCAACAAGGTATGTTGACCTGATTCAAGAAGCTCACCACTGGGGAAATCTTGGAAGAGAAAATGTCAAATGACATGATTAAATCTTTAATTTAAAAATCAGAGATCCAGGAATGTTTTGCATCTGCTATTCTCAGCCTCTGGAGCATCCAAGTGTCTTCTATAGATGGTAAAGCTCGTGTCTGTGCCAAGCTGTGTGTGCTCTGCCCCTCGTGCCTTGTGAACACTGCAAGCAGCTGCCATAAAGTTGGTGAGAACAGAGCAAGGAGCCACGCCAGCTGATGAGCACCTTGGTCTAGGAGAGGGGCTAATTACTCAGGAGAAATAGTACTTGCTCAGGGTGCTGTTTGGATAAGGGAGTCTGAGTGAAATCCTGTGCAAGGAAGAGTGCACCATATTCTGCACTAATATTGCTCTTACATCTGGAAACACTATGGCATCAGTACAAAGACTGGGAGAGGAATATTTAGGTCACTTCAGTCCTGATAGCTCACAAAGCTGCTAGCACAGCTCCAGTGTACAGGACCAGGGCCAGACACTTAGCACAATGGTTCCCATCAGTGGGCAATGCTGGATCCAATGTCTGAAGATTTGGCTTTCAGGTCTATATACAGTGGCAGGATCTGAACTGTTTTCTGCTGGTTTTTTCCTGTCCTGTATTACATGCATCAATGGGAGAGACCACAAAGAAGTTGGAAAACAAGCTAAGAATTATTCTCCACTGAGTCATGGTATTGAAACAACAAGGACATAAGTGAAAATCCAAGCATGCAATAATGTGGTTATATAATGAATGCAGCAGATAAATAACACTCATTAATGGCATTTCTATAGTTATGATTAGCCACCACAATATGGTAGCCTTTAAGCTGCTTTACTCCAGGTTCAGGCAGCTTTAAGCTCCACTAAAGATGCAGCCCAAGGAATGAGGAACAGAATTGTATACAGAATTGTATTGTGATACCTATTCCCTTGGCTCCCTGTGGACCCACTCACCCCCTAAATCTTGTGTAAATTACAGTAACTCTAGAAGGGTTGTTTTAATTTCTAAGAGGCTCATCAGTCTGCTGGTAATGAAGATGCTGCCCATGCTCAGGTCGTGCCTCTGTACCCAGAGTCAGAGAGCAAATGATGAGGTGTGTGTGGGTGGGCAGCAGCTGATCCAGTCCTGGGCTGAGCTAATTCTCTGTGCTCATTACAGCCTCTGCCACACCAGAGCTGCATTTGAATGGAGGGTAAAGGACTCTGAACTGGTGCCTTAAGTGAGCACTCAAGCAATTCCAAATCAGGTCATAAAAAACCCTCCAGGCCATTTCAATTATGCACTTTCATGTTTGGCAAGAACAGGAATGAATAAATTCCTACAGCAGTTTGAAAATGGCAGAGATAATAGTGTATTTCTCATTGTTTCAAATGTCTCCTTCTGACTTTCAGTAAAGATTTTAAATGTATTAGTTTTTCTTTCCCAAGGAGGTTTAGGTGAGATACATCTTTTTATGGAGGTTTCATTGTTTTCAATGCACACTGTACATACTCTGCAACCATTTTTTTCCCACAATGCTCTTGTTCCAGATATTGTGTTTTCTTTTTCACTGATTTTGTCCATTATATAATATTTTGGCCTTGTGCACAACCATAATTTTCTGATTCCCTCCTTAATAGCTGTGGAGAGCAGTTCTTTCCATCAACCAAGTAACCATGACTTTCTGCATACACCTGAGAAGGGGTAAGCATGATGCCCTTTCAGGAGAGGGGATAGGTGTCATTCATTGGCATATAACAGCAGAATATTTATGCAAAATCTGTGGTTTCTCCTCAAATCATAGGTAGTTAATATTTAAGCAAACTGTATTAAATCTTTCTTTGTTGCAAGTAATTATGACATTTCTAAGGAAGGAGGAAAAAATCCCAGGCCATCAAGATGACTGAGGGGTTTTATGACTAAAGCTACCTCTTTGTGTTGACTTTGGCCTCAGCTCTTGTCTGGACCAGACATAAAGAACATTTCTTTCATTTGGTGTTTACCTACTCTTTTCATGCACATCTCTGTGCAATTTACCAGACTTAAAAAGGAGCAAGTAAAGCCCCCAGTCCAATGAGTTTCCTGCCCTGTTCTCATTGTAGACAGCATTTGCAGCTGTTCTTTTTTGCAAAGGGTTTTATCTGATTTTGTTACCTCCAAGAAAAAGTTCTCTCAGAGTGATGCAAGTTACTTCTTCATATACCAGCTTTTGGTGAGAGCAATATCCCTCAGGATGAGTTGGCTCAGCATCTAGCAGTCTGTCCACTCTTGTGAATTCAACTGCCTGAATATTATTTCCTGAGGTTGTGTACATCCCCACATTTCTGCAAGGGCTTTTCCCTCTGTCAAAGTACTGTCAGATTCATTTCAGGAAAAAACAAAACAAAACAAAAAAAAAAAACAAAAAAAAACAAAACAAAAAAAAAAAAAAAACCCCCAACAACAACAACAACAAAAAACCACAAACAAACAAACAAAAAAAACCCTACAAAATCCCCACCCTGTTCCTCTTTGCACTGCAGAAGAACAAAGTGTGAAATGCACACATTTTGGAAACTGGACACTAATATTGCCTGTCCCACACTGTCCCACATGCAGCAAGCTTGAAATGGCTGGTATGCTCAGTCTCTTCTACTTATGGAGCAACTCTAGTTTTAATGAGACTCAAATTAAACTCTTATCATAAAGAACAAACAGAGGAAGTTAGCACTAGTTTATACTTCTTAAGTAGTCTGATGCTATAAACCACTCATCATTAGCTCCTATGTCATCCAAGTTCTTAGCACAAGCATCCAATCTTCATGAGGAAAAAGAGCAATGAGAGCTTCATGGTTTGAACAGCTGCCTCTTAAGTGAGTCACAGGGTGACAAGAAATAACATTTGGTGACAGTCTTGTGGTTGGGACACAGTGTGTCTCAGATTGCTCAAGTAGTTTTCATCCACTACTAAGGAAGTTATCAGTGAACTTGCTTATTCCTTTAAAAGTTGTTTTTCCGGCCATTTGTCTGAGCTCTGAGTCAAGAAGTGGAATAATCTCTAAAGCTATGACAGCATCAGAGTACCATTGTCTGATAAAAAAGTCGTGTCACTTTTACACCACAAAACCGCAAATGGTTTTCTGAGCAATTATGTGCTGTGGGTTTGACCCTTATCCTTTCCCAACTCAGTGCTCTGCCTCTTCTCCATCAGGAATTTGTGTGTGTGTAGGTGGTTTGTGGGGATTTTTTTTTTCCCAATGCAGCAGCAGCATTAGGAATGTTGTTCATATGCCAGGTCAGCTTACATTTTTAGAAATGGCACCATCCAACCATAGCACAGTAAACAATTATTTCAAAAAGTGCCCAAACTATGTATTTTGGAAAAGTGTGGGTGCAGTGAAAGTAAAAGGTGGGAGAAGTAGGGGAAAGCAACTTGTTCTGTTCCTTTGTATACCTTGGCACAGGTATCTCTTGCTAAAGCATGGTGTGTATTTTATTGTACTGAGCTAGAAAAAGAACTTAGCTCAATTTTCAAAACAAGACCAAACAAAAAAAGGGTGTTTGAGCACTGGGAGAGGTTCCACAGGGAAGTGGTCACCTCTGACATAGTTCAAGTAGCATTTGGACATTGCTCTCAGGCACATGGTGTGACTCGTGGGGCTGTCCTTTACAGGGCCAGGAGCTGTACTTGATCCTTGTGGGTCACTTCCTACTCAGGGTATTCTGTGATTCTATAAGTAAGCTGAGTAAAATATTGCCAATTATTTAATAATAATCATGATAGGAAACAATCTGTTCCCACAAAGCCTTAAAGACATGGTGATAAGATAAGAAAAAGTGCATGCATTACTTTCTGTATTGTCAATTCTACAAAACTTCCAATAGCATATCCCAGTGCTCCATACTTCTATCTCCTGAGGAGTCTCTACAGTAGCAAATAGCACTGTGGTGCCTCTGATACTGCATTTGCCTTCTGTGTCCAAGCAAATCCACCTGGTGTCTGATCAATCCCATATTTTTGCAAAAGTTTTTGTGAAGAGGTTTAATGAATGAATTTTACTCAAATGTAGATTGCATCACAAATTTTACCTTCATGGTGTGGACAGAGGAGGAGCACTGCTTTGAAAACCAATGAGTATCAGTTTTTCCCTGGATGAGTGGGTGTGGGTTTTGGGTAAGGTTTTAGGATATGTCACAATCTCTTGTCAGTTGTGGGGGGTGGGCAGATGAAGTGGCTGGTCTGAAAGTAATAAACATCATTTGTGGAAAGGGCCTAAACATCCCCACCCCACACATGCTGATATCTGGGCAGCAGGGACCAGAGGTGCTGTCAAAAGATGAGATAATGAAAAGATTAAAGGACCTAAAAAGTGTATTGGTATACTGGCATCCTAAATATTTTTCTTGTCTTTGTATTCTCTTTACAGAGCCACATCCTCTGGCCCAAACTTTTCTGGTAGCTCCTAGAATTGCATGTGTTCTTTAATCTTCATCAAATCCATGCACAGCCATCCCTGCATTCCTTCAAAGGAGGCCCTTCCCAGCTTTTTAATGCTTCTTAAAATATCCGTATGTAAGCTCAGCATTAGCTATTTTGAAAGAGATGGGAACTGAAGGTGAGAGGATGAAGGCTTTGTCAAGAGATGCCTTCTCTTTTCTTCATTGCCATGATCTTGACCTTTTAGAAGGGAGCACGAATACACAAAGGAATCTGCAATAAAAGGCTGTAAGGAGCTTTTCCCCCTCAGGTTTCTTTTCACCTGGTAAAGCTGTATAGTCTCAAGTTCATGTGGAAATCTCTGCCACACCTAACACACAAAATACAAAAGAGAAGACTGATGCCTGGCAGCCTTTTATTCCAGTAGATTTAATAAACTGGTAGCAACATCTGCATTATTCTAAATACATGCCCCAATCAAATATATCTCATTTTTTGGTAGAGGCAGAAAAGATCTTCAGTAGTTGTTGGTTTTTTTTGTTGTTTTTTTTGTGGGTTTTTTTGTGGTTTTTTTTTTTTTTTTTTGTAAGATTCAGAAAACAAGAGGAGTCAAAGAAGAAAACATGAATAGAAATGGGGGGAAAGCGTCCCTTTTACCTATGCACAGAGGAGCAGCTTTTCATTTTTAGTATGTGCTGTTAAATTCAAAGGAAGATATGGTGCCCATCTCTTGACCTTTCTGTCCTTTTATAAAGCCGTCCAAATCAAGCATGGAAGATAAAGTTTCCCAGCCCTAAAGCAGCTCAAGCTTCAGCTGGTTAAAATGCTTCCCCCAACTTCAGACCATCTATAAAATTTTGCAGTTAAAATAAATTCTTCTCTGTCTTTCATAGAGGAGATAAAAATCCTTTGTCTGTTTGTTTAAAAATGCAAGTAAAGCTGTAAATATGTCTCCTCTGAAATAGGCAGAAACATTATTTTATATTCTTTAGTTCATGGCCAGGTTTCATTCATTTGTGTCCTTCTCAGCAACATTCACCCTGAGAATAGAACAGAGACCCTTCTTACTGTGAAGTGCTCCTGAGGATGACAATTTCCTTTTCCCTGGGGGTTACACAATATCTGTGCCCATACAAATGAATGGATGTGTATTTATAAAGCAAACACTGAATGGATGAAGATATGAGCATGGCTCTTTTCCTGTCTGAGCAACACTAACCTTTCCTGGGCTGCCCCTTAGAGATGTGCTGGCATTGCTGGTTTGGTCATTTCCAGGAGTGACTGATCATGAAATGGTAGAGTGCAGAGGGTTTTTTACTGCCTGGCCTAAGGCTGGATATCTGAGACCTGAAGCTAGAAAGTTTCATGGGCTCTGTTGTGATTTGTACTTTGAGTCCTGCTCATTGTGCACTTACTTACTTGCTTGTAAGGGGCCCTGTAAACATGGCAGGGACTTCTGCTGCCCCTTGCCAGGATAGTCCCTCTGTCCCTGTCTGGACCTTCAGGAATGAAAGGGAGAAACATTTCCTTGGAAACACCAGTCATGTCTATGACCCATGCTTTCCTGCAGACACTGTGCAGGCTAGGTAGGATTCATCCTGGCTGAGGCTGTTTTGCAAAGCTACCTCTGCTCTCATATAAAAGCTGAGCAGAGGAACGAGCTCCTCAGGACCTGTTAGGACAGGTTGGAATGGGAGGAGATGCACAAAGGCATCTTCAGCTAAACTGGTCTCAATCTGGACCCATTCTGCTACTATGTGGGGATCTGGGGATGTAGGAGCATGTTCTGGTGAGAACTGGGAAGCGGAGCAGTTAGTCCAGTTGAGGGCAGAGAAAATAACCCTTGCCACTAACCCTCTGACTTTGGGGTGTGTGGCAAAAACGTACCAGAGGTGAGAACAAAGCACAGATGTGAGGGCTTGCTGTTGCTGCTGTTTTTGTAGATTGTAGAATTGGCCATTGAGTTACTGACTTCATCTATTCCTGCTTTCAGACACAGGGTTGTGCAACTCAAAAGTCAGTGGGAGTCTGCACAGGGAGAAGCTGTGCTGCAGCAGTGTGAGGTGAGGGAGACAACTGAGAATGGCAGGTCAGTGCCAGGGTTGTTCCTTATATGGCTACTAAATGTCTGTATGTGTTTCTTGCTATATGGCTTACGGTAAGAAACTTCAGGTGCCGTGTTCCTGCTCTGCTGAATATCAAATGCTATTGCTGAGGCTGCACTGAGCCGCACTGAGCTGAGGCCAGAAGGAGGTAGGTAGCTGGGATTCATTCAAATACTAAGCATTTGCCTAGCCAACCCTGATATGGGCTGCAAAACTGCTGCCAAAAATCCCTCCCTTTCCAGTGACTGGCAAAGGTGGCAGAGATCCTGCAGGAAGCCTCATCCCGGGGCTGGCAGCACGGCCCCTCCACAGGGGGAGGAAACAGGGCAGGGTGCACTCAGGATGGAGTCCCAAGAAGAGATTTAACTTAGCCAAGGATAGACAACCTTTTGTACCAGGCCCTGCTTTTTGTTTCTTCAGCTGAGAATATCTAATAGGAAAACTCCTGTTTGCCAGTAAGAAACCTAAACTACATCTGGACTAGGATGTAATGCTGGCTGCGTGTCTGTGAGTGGTACCTGTGCACAGCTTGTTTTAAACAGCACCTATTTCTGCTTTCATGGGTTATTTTTCCTCTTTTAGAACACCCTGCCACTGGCAATCATCCACCAGCACTGCTTCTTTGGGGGCTTAGCTACAGTGAATCATGCTCGGAGAACATGCCATGTTTTTGATTGCTGGAACATTGCTTTTCTACACTATGGGATTTTTAAAGTGAAAATACTTTCAGCTTTCCCAAACCCACAAAAATACTGTTTATCAGTGCCCCAGAGATCAGTGTTTAAACCAAACAATTTAGTGCAACGAGGAGGGTGTTTTGACTTAAGGGAAACAAATTTTAAAGGCAAACAAATTGCTTTATAAATACACGTACACCTACACACACCCCCATACATATATATATATATATATATGAAAGACAGAAATGTAGATGATTCAGGCATCTCTAAACCTCTAAAGCTGTGTCTTAAAATATACATTTTATAGATCTGATAGTGCAAGGTTTTCATGGTTGACTACTATGAGCTGACTTTTTATAAATAATGTTTGAGGCCTAAATAAAACTTATTCGTTTCCTGTTTCAAGCATCTGCCAAATACTTCTGATTCTTGGGAGACTACAAAAGTGATAGGCTTCATCTAGCCCTTCAGAAATTCTGCTACCAGGCTGTAGAGATGCATTAAATGTTGGGTGTTTTTTATTTCTCATTTTTAAACACTGAATTATCTCCTTCATATTATTTTGAGCGTTGCCTATGTAATTCTTATGCTTTTTCAATCACTGTAAATTATTCTATGGATCATCCTTCAAAAATATCAAAGCTGTCTCAGCATGAGTTTTGAACAACTGTCTTTTACTTCATGATACAGCTCAAGTTGCCTTTGTTTTACTTAGACCTCTAGGATCTTATGATGAGAGTAGTGCAGTCTCTGGTCTTTTCATGCTATTTTAAAATTTTAAATATCTGTGTCTTATGGAACCATTATAAGGAAGAAAAAGAAGCTGGTACATGACACAGTCAGACAAACCCACCTAGGGATATGCAGTGAGCACACGAATGTGTGAGCACACCTCTGCACCAATGACCACAGCTTTAAGTTGTGGTAATAGAGCATGTTCAAATTACTTTTTAAATTCTTGACTTGTCAAGCTAAGAGACATTAATTAAAACATCATAAACCATGGTTCTTGGAAAGGAAATGGAGAAGGCACTCACTTCTTGTTTTTACAGCAAATGTAGTACTGTGTGTTTGTGACAAAGCTTTCTGACCACAGCAAATTCCCAGAGGGAAGATTCTTTAAACATAGCAACCACAAAATGACAGAAAGTAGGGATTTTAAAGAAGTCTCCAGAAGCTAATGGTCACATTTAAATCTAATGTTATTGGAAATGACTAAATATTGTATTCATGAACTTGGATGAATGTATAGACTTGTTTGGAAAGTGCTGAAGAAAAATGGATGCTCTGTGGTGTGAGGCTGGTTAATACAGGAGAATTACTTCAATCTATCTATCTATCAAATTATAGATTATTTGTTTGTTTGTTTTTACTTTTATTGGAATTTTGTGATGCTCTTGTGAGAGGTGCATGGACTGCTACAAGCTCTTCTAAAAATTCTGATGTTCACCTGATGGAAGTGAGCTGAGGCGCCGTGAGAATTATGCAGCATCTGCAATTAAGCTGTGATCTAAAATCATTCTTTTATGGCTGTCTTGTCATTCTCCCATTCTGCAAAATGAAAGCAATTTTATGTAATTCCCCATTTTGTGAGGGACTTTGATTCAGGGAAATCATCATATAGGACTTGCCTTTCCTTAACAGCAATTTTAAAATTGCTTTTCCCACTGTGATAAATTATGTGTCTGTGCAGAGATATGAAGGCACAGGAGTGTGGAGTGAAACAGCTGTATAAAGTCACCCCAACAAACCTGACTTCCTTTTCTGTGTGGTAACAATTATGCAATAACTGTGATGATAAAATGCAGGTTGAGAATAAAATAAGCTATAAAAGGATAAGTGAAATCTGCATATATTACAAACCTAACCATATTTTAAGCAGCCTGTAGATCCCATGGGCTGCAGGTGAAATATCTTAGGGTGAGGGGTGAATGAATTTTTTGATTTTATTTTTATGGTCTTCTGAGGTTTCTCTACTTTTTGGAGAGCCTTTGGTCTGGCTTGTTGTTGCTGTTGTTCCAATCTGGGGGGTTTTTTTACCTTTTTCTCCCTCTTCCATCATAGCTCTTCTTCCTTAACAGAAGAAACAAGAATGTTTACTAAATGAACTGATTTCTTCTCATGACAACTCTTCTTATTTTTTTAAATCACTTGGAACATCCTCAGACTAGATCAGGCAATATATTAGACAAAATTTAGGATAGGTAGCGCTCTTGCACTTTTCCAAAAGAAAAGAACTTGACAGAACTGAGGTACTTTGTAATGCTTGATAAAACTGGTGTGTATACGTGCCAATGCATCCCAGAAGGTTGCAAAGGCAGCTGCTTCAGAAGGGTATGCATGCATTTTTAAAAGAGACAAATTGGACTTCTGTCCTGCCAGAAGAATCAGCAGCTGAAATTATTTTTGTCTCTTGTCCTGAACTTTTCAGCTGTATTTTGAATCTTTTCACTGTTTTCTCCTTGAACATGGCATTTTTTGTTCTTGTTTCCTTTCTCTTCAGGTCCAACCAATCTCTACTCCAGGCCACATCTGTATGAGCAACTTCCATGGGAATTCACATTTCATGAGAAATGACCCAATGCAGGGTAGAAGTGGTAAAAATGTTTTACTTCCCTGATTCTTATACAGTGCTATTCCTGGAGCTCTGTGTAATGGGTATGGAAACACCTTGTATTTGTAAACTACTATTCTTAGCTGACTTTTGGAATATGACTATGATTTTAAAATAAGCACATGTGCCTATTACAACAGGACAGAGCAAGATAACCTTGCATGGACTTGCCATGTCACCCTGCTCTTAAGCTGTAAATTCTTTTGATATGATCAGTTATTTCTCCCAGTCATCATGAGGACTTATTTATGAATGGTATTTCCTAATAGGAGTTATTTATGTGTGGTACTGTGGATTGAGAATAAATAATTGCATCTTTTCAAAATCTCTTTTCCAAATCTCATTTACTTGTGCTATGAGATTAACAATTTCAAGGCACATTCAAAAGTTATAGAGCAGTTCTTGGCTTTACAAGAACAAAATGTCATGGAAATGCCACCTCTCAGCTCCCTCTCCATCAGCAATAGCAAATATTTGATCAGTGTGTACTTTCCATTTAGCTCAGCATCCTTGGGCTGCTTTGGCACATCTGCTCTTCTGGAGAAGTCTTACATTTGTGATAACATGATCACAGAAGGGTCAAGGGGACCCTCCCTTAGTATTTCAGTGAGACTGGTTTAGCTAGCAAAACAAGGGGAAGACATGGGTAGACTTAATGAAACACATGAATACAAGAGGCCACTGTTATTTAATAGAAGGTTAAAAAAGTATTTTTAAAGAAGTTTTTTATGGTGAGAGTGGTAAAACATTGGAACAGGTTGCCCAGAGAGGTGGCATATGCCCCATCCCTGGAAAAATTCAAGGGCAAGCCTTGAAAATGTCCCTGGTCACTGCATGGAGGCTGGACAAGATGACCTTCAAATGTCCCATCAAACTCTGTGAGTCATCTTGACTCACCCCACCCTAAAGTGGATCAAGTCATCCTCGCTTTCTGGGATTTCCTCTGGATTTGTATAAAAATAGAGAAATCCCAAGTCCTGATCCACATTTGGAGCAGCCAAGCCATAGCCCGTTAGTAATGCTGGTGTTTTCCCCACATTGGTGCTCTGGCACCTGACCAGCCAAGGAATGCCAGGGGTCTGTAGAGCTGTGGGCTCTGCAGGTCCTCAGCTGTGAGCTATGGCACAGCAAGAGCCACTGGACTTGAATTTGTGCCCATTTGCTCTTAAACACAGCTGTTCAGGAGCCACCAGGAAACCCCAGCACCTTCTGCCTGTGAACTACCCTGGGCCAGCTCCCTTCCACCAGCTCCCAAAGATACAGGGCATCTAATGGCTCCCCACTACATCTGCACAGAAGAACAAGAAAAATAAAAATACATAGTGGGAGGCCTTCTGTAGGAATTCTGCAGGTTCTTGCTGGAAAGCCAAAGGAAACCAAAGCATAAGCGAAAATTAAGCCACTTGCTGTTCACCCCAAATATGGGCAAAAATAGGAGCAGCTCTATTACATCTATTGCCTTGAAGGAAGAGAAAAAGACTTATTCTTTTAAATCTGTGCAGAGAAACTGAATTCCAGGGGGAAAGCACTGATAACAATCTGCTACAAATCCAAGATTAGAGTCCAGACAGAGTAGACTTGTTCTCTAACAAGAAATTTATTATCTCACGCAGCCTATTCAAAAGAGCTTCTGACCAGGTAATTAGAGTCCAAAATTCTGCTTTCAAGGTTTTGTCATATATTACTCCCTGTTTGTTTTTTGTCGTGCAAGCTCAGACACTCCAGTGATAAACTGTTTGCTCTGTGGCCTTGCTGTGGTACATGGAAAACTTTCCATGACTGTATTGCTGTGGAACAGAAATAGCTGGGCATGTCTAGCAGCTTTTGAAACCCAGTTTGGATCCTGATGAAAAGAGGGTTTGTTCAGAGGCTCATCACTGTCCCATACAACTTATTTGTTTCTATTTAAATGTGTTATGTGAAAGAGCGTGAAATGCTGGGAAGAGAATTTATTTTATATTCTCTCAATAGCTTTTGGAGGTGCAGAAAGCTGTGCATTTCTTGAAAAACATTTCTTTCAAATTTTTTTTTTCTTTTTTTTTTTTCCCCCAATGCAGTACTGTATTGGACAGAGATATCTTCCCCGTTTTTCAGGAATTATATTAATATTTCTCCATTAATTTTACCCTTATATAGTGAGAAATAGAGTCTTTACCTGGTTTTCCTTCTGGAGTTTTCTATAGGCAAAATTTCCTCCTGGTCCAGAGTGACTCTGAGTGCTGGTATTTCAGATACAAACAGATGAGAAGAGAAATCACTATTTTCTGCCTCAGTTGCTACCTTTGTAATTATCTGGCTTCATTCTTCCCTTCTGTTCAAAATTTCTTGGGTGAGCCACCTCACTTCTTCATGTTTCTTTTCCTTCTTTGAAGTACTCCTTCAATTTCCACCATTGCCCTCTTTTTGTATCACTGGGGCATGACCTGTAGTGCTAAAAAAATAACAAGTGGCTACAGCTAATGAATAGATAGCTGACTGTCAGACTTACTTGAGATTGTATAAGGTTACTCCTTGTTCTCTGGGTAACTAAAATTGGCACTAAAATAGTTATTCTTGCAGGTTTTATCTTTAAAAAATAATCCTTTTTGTTTTATATGTGAGGGCAAGAACACTCATTACTTAACTTTTCTTCCTCCAGATCACGTTGAAGTTTCTCAGGCCGTTTTTGTCATTTAAAAAGGCTTAATAATCTTTCTTCTCGGGCTGATTAATCCTAGCTTGGCCAGTAAGCCAGACAGGAAATTCTGTTTATCTGTGGAAGATTTTTCTAAATGGTTTTGTTTGTTTGTTTGTTTATTACAGTTAGTAACTTAATTTTTCCACTCTACAGATGCATCTTAGTGAGTTTCAAGAAAATATTAATTTTAGAAATGAACTGTAGTCACTAAAAGGGCTTGGGGGAAAAACTGAACCATTTTGTTGTTGGGGAGAAAATGTGGAAATTTGCACCTTCAAGGAGTGATCATAAAAATCCTTCTGGATTTGGGTTTCCATGTGACCTATATGCCAGTTTAGTAGTAGGTCTACTAATGGAAATATGGTCCCCATTAGCAGCCTCAGTAGGTGCAAGACTATTCAGCCAACAGATGCTGGACAGTAGAAACTTCCTTCCCTGCAGTTGACATCACACACGAAAGCATTTGCAGAAATTGTCTGCATCGTGGTTCAAGATTATTGTCACATAAATTTGAAGGTTTGAAATTTGAGTCCTTAGGTCTGTCCAAATTACTTCAGCATTATTCTTTTACCACTCTTGTTGTCTGTAATATCACAGAGATGTAAGAACATTGAATTCCATCGGTCAAACAGGAAAAAGCTGAACATAAAATATTCCTTTATAAGGGACCTCTTCCATCCATTTCTGTGTATGGCTGTGTCCTTGGCCTTGATGGACATCTTTTTCACATTGATGCTCTTCTCTTGTTCTGCCACGCATGCACAAGTAAAGCCCATATCCATTCCCTTACTTCGGCCTGGATATATCTGTCATCCAACTTGGACAGTTTACCTGTATTTCGTACAGTTCTGCAGCTTGTAGGCACCTCACAGCAATGTAACCCTGCCTCCAGGGCTGGAAGAACTGTACCCCAGCCTCTGGCACTGTGCTTTTCCAGACACAGTGCTCTCACAGCCAGAGTTTCCAGAGATATCCTATCAATAGCTCAGTACCAAGTCCTTTTTTCAATGAACCATGGAAAGCAGAATCCCCAGCTAATACCCTTAGGGGGAAAAATACTTGAGCACTCCAGAGCTTTTGAATTGGAAGCCTGAAGGTCTTGTTATGATGGATTCAAGGTTTCCAGCTGTGACACTCTGACCCGCTGTTTCATTTTAGTGATGTCACTTCATAGGATATAAGCAACTTAAAAGTTTCCCAGGACATCATTACGCTGTTTAATAAACAAATAAACTATGTCCTAAGACTGTCACTCTGAACTCAGAACAGTTAAAATTATTTTAACTGTGTACATATCCTGATAAATGCTGGTTCTGTGAGCCCCTCAGTGAAATCTGAGAAAACATGAGGATGCTGGTCAGGTGTCTTCCTCACAAGCTCCTGTGGGCATTACCAAATGGTTAAAGAAGACACATCAGGGTGTTCAAACAAACCACTGAAGTTTAGCAGTAGTTGAAGCAGATTTGGGGACATCAGAGGGGAAAATGTGTTGGAGGACACAAGGCCTCTGCAAGGATGAGGAGGAAATCTTGCCAGACAGATTCCAAGAGAACTTTTGAGTTCTGCTTTTGGCAAACACTTTCCCTGCATAGGAGTTGCAGCAACAAGTCTCCCTTTGAATCTGGTTGTGCCTGATGAACATAAACAAAGTAAAGCAGGAAATGGAGTGGATTTGAGATTGAAATAAGCTTTTTGTACAGCTCTTGCCCTTGTCCAGAGGAGATGTCAGATGTTGCTTTTTGGAAGGTGGAGGGATTCCTAGGAAACTCGGGCTGGCACGTCTCTGCACAGGGTCCAGTTGATGGCATCAGTGCTCTCTCAAGAGCTGCTGGTTGTTGTTTTGCAGGTGTTTGGAATTAATGTAAACAGTATAGGTAGGCAAAGATACCCAAGGTCATCTGTGTACCTGTAAGTCTTGCTGTTAGGGCAATATTTAGGGATGGTTTAAGTTTGTTTCTTCCACCTCTTCAGGAAGAAAGGGTGCAGCTGGTAGTAACATTTCATGGTCCAGCAGAGAAGCTGTGCTGAAGGAAAGAGGGAAATGGGCCTGGAAAGAGATAGTGGTGTAAGGATTGGATGGGAAGAAAGACCTGAAATGGGGTGAGTTTAGTTTGCTTTCTTAAGAGCAAGTTGCATTTCTGGAGCATGCTAAAGGCTGGTGGGGGAAGAGAAAGGCAAGGATGGGGAGGAGAAGTCTGCATGGTAAGAGCCTCTGCTTAACAACTCCCCCTCACTTATTCCACCATGTTCTATAAAATATTTTTCTCTTTGCTCCCTACATGCAATCAAACAGCAGTGATTTTTGAGAAGACTTCAGCTGAATATGAAAGCAAATACTAGTGGGGGAAAGGGTGCTATTTTAATAACTTATTATTAATAAGTGTCTTCCTTGAAACAAACAGGTAGGGTTTATTTTCAGACACGACTTCCTCTGAGGAGGGAAGAATTTTAAGTGTGGTGCATCATGCAAAAATGGATTGTGTGGTTAGAAAATCCTGATCCATGTAGCCAAGACACCTGACAAACATCAGAGACTGTGTTGTACAGAGAGTGGAAAATCACCAGCATGTTCCAGAGCAAGACCAGGTTTGGGGTGGGGAGGGGTGAGGGATGTTAGCTAACCTTGGATGAAATTATAACTGAATGTGCTGGGGACTTTCTGCAACAGAAACTGATTGTATCTTGTGTATAGATAAAGCTGGATGGTCAGAAATGTTTCTCTTCTGCTGAAGTTTTTGCCTGGAGCTGTAATTTACTGCAAATCAGCGAAGTAGCTTTTTTTTTTTCCCCTGATAAAAATGTAAGAAGAAATATAGAGACATTTTTATTGTAGGACAAATTTCCAGGGCTAACCATGCAGTCATATGCTCTGGTGTTGTCATGATTAAAATTTTCACTGCTGTCAGAAAGCCCATTGTACTCTGGCAACACATTTCTCCTGATACTATTCCCTCTTTTAGGGATTACTGCTTTGGTTCTCTGTCACATTCATATGCTGAAAAGCAGCTGGAGCATCCTGCAGGGAAATGTTCTGTCTCAAGGTTTTTTTAAGGCCTGCTGTGACTACAGAAACATTTGTGTACTTCACTCCTTTACGGTTCTTTGGAAAGAATTAGTGATACCAGAGGAGACATCATAAATAATCACAAATAAATTATTTATTTACGATAAATCATAAATAATATGAACAAAAACTTGGAGAGGTAATACACTTTATAATGCAGGATTTACACCAATCCCTAGAAGCTAGATATTGGATTATGATTTAAAGTATGTGGGATAAGAGGTGAAGTTCTCTCATACTTGCGTACTGTTTTATTATTGGGTTTTTTATAATTTATTAATCCACAAAATGAAGTCCTAAAGGAGGAGGATGATTTTCTTTTCAAACACTTTTAAATGCCTTTTGATTCTCTGCTGTGTTCAGAGATCCAGACAATGCTTTTGTTGAACCAGTCTGAGGTTTAGTTTTGTTTTTAAACTCAGTGAAAGGATAGATATGACCCAGGTACAGGCCTGTCTAATGTGAACAAAAAATTGGCCCATAACCTGCAAAATCTGCTACATTTATTTTCAGCTGCCTGTATTCTGACTTACCATGTATGCATGACTGTAGATGTATCAGCAAGCAAATGTGTCCTTTTCTGAGAAAGTGAATGTCTCTCAGTGAATGGCTTCACATTCTTGCTTACAAAGCTCCTTTGCTGTGAAAGGGTCACTGAACTGAAGAAAACATAATTGCCCAGACTTTTATTTAGTGATTGTCAGCTGATAGAATGCAGTTCATTCAATCCCAGGCTAATCAAGTCCTGAAGAAACACTGCTATGAACAAGTTCTGACCCAAGTGTTTTCTCATTTCATTTAAGCTTTTATAAAGTCCTGTTCAAAGGATATTCTAATGGAAATAAAGTTTAATCCCTAGTGGAAGTTACCCAAACAAAACATTTAGTAGAAGCAGACATTTCAAACTGCTTTCGCTGATGGGCCAAGATCAGAGAACTTTTCAATATTCCAGTTTCTCTTCACCCTGGGAATGACATTTTCTGATATTTTAAACAAAATGTACTATAATAAAAACACAACAACTAGAAACTCTGAAAAGAGAAGGAAATGCTTTTTCCTCCCTAATACTATTTCAGGGCAAATTCACCTGTGTTTTCCTTCCTTGCTTTCATGTAGAGTGAAAAGATTTCTTCCAATCATAGTGTTTTGTAATTCCTAGTGAGGCAGCAATCGCTGTTGTGCTGGTGGAGGCACGCTGGGTGGATGAGAGCCCCTTTTGGCTCTCCATGACCATTTTGTAAAACACAGTCAGTAAATCCGATTAAAAGTAGCACTGGAATTGCAGAAGCATCCAGTTACTGAAAATATTATAACATCTCCTGACTGCAGATCAAGTTTTCTGCTTGTAAGCACATTTTACTGTGGTGATTTGTTCAGACAAACAGCTGAGTTTTTATTTCCATGTAACATTTTTGCATTTGTCAAAGGTTATGGGGTTTTTTCTGGATCTGTGGGTTTGAAAGAGCCTGGCCTCTTCTCCTGGTACTTGGCAGTACTGCTGAGGTTTACACTCAGTCTCATTACTTATACCTCATTCTGAGTGAAGAAGGATTATAGCTGAAGTGGGTGATGCTGATGTGTTTGTTCTTTCAGAAAATACCAGCACCATCAAAACCTCAAATTACATTTAGGCTCTCCTTATATTGGCCATTGCCCTTTGCTATACCTTTCTGATATAACTGCAGACTGTAAAAAGCTTTCAGCTGGAGCAAGCTTGACTCAAAAGAAGGAGATCTGTGAGTCCACAGCTGATACATGGTCTGGAAGGGTCCTAACAAAGATTTTCTTTTTTTCCATTTTTTTCTTTTGTGGCGTTCAGTGGTAGAGAAAGTAGGAATACAAGATGTTGTGATAGTCTAGGGTTTTAGCTGCGTATTTTTAGGTTTCTTGAATAGATTTAACTTTTAAAAGTTTCTATCTAAAAAAAACGGGTTGGGTTTTTTTGGGCCTGAAGCAGTCAGAAAATTCTAAAAAGATATTTCTTATTTAAACTTAAAAGAAAATTATTTTATACATAATAGTTAGTCTTTTTATATTGGCAGAGTTCAAACTTAATGCTATGTGTCCACCAGTCATTCTATTCCAAAAAATAACTGTTTTTTTTCATTTGATCTGACTTTCTGGGTGACTGGGTTTTTTCTGAGGCTGACTCTTGGAATACAGCATGCCATCATCTCACAATGTATTATTCCACAGAAAGCTTGGGATGGAGTTAAATGTTATGTCGGTCACTGAATTAACCAAGCTTTTCCCAACAATTATTTTCTTCCCCTGGTAATCACTAGTGACTTTAAAAAAACAAACTATGTTTGGATTCAAAAGACCATCTCTCAGAGGAGTTAATGTAATGGCTGTGCTGTAGAAGGCCAAGTGTTCTTTCCTAGTTTAGTCCTTGCTTAACTGCTTTCTTCAAAGCTGAGTATACTTGGATGTATTCTTTGGTATTTGAATGTTAGGAAATGGAAAATTAAAAATAATAAAGGAGGAAATTCCCATCTGGGAAATCTGTTGTGTATTCAAAGCACCTTTAGTTGCAAGCTTGCACTTTGTGGCCTTGACACATATTGTACCTAAAGATCAAGCTTGGATTTGAGCTTTCCCAAGGTTTTTAGTGAGGGGGTGGGAGGCCTGGGAGAGGATTAATTCAGCTTTGCCTAATTCCATTGCTCTCAGTATTTCTGGTGCCTGGTGCATGGCCAGATGTTCCCTTTTCAAAAGGAACACAGAGCTTGCCTCAGCTCTAGATTCAGACCCAAGACCATGACTGTCACTTTGACTCCTGTGCAGAAATTAACACAGCAGTGAGCAAAGGTGCAAAAGGGATGGTCCTCTGCCTTCTCTCGTAGATCAGAAATGCTCAACGACTGGGGGAAGGAATGTGCAGTCTGTGGAAAAAACAGTGGTAGAAGAGTTTGGTGAAACTTTCAGAAGTGTAAGAAAGTTATTTGGCTCTCTTCTGGCACAGATAGAACAATAATCTTCCTGTTCAAAATGGAAGTCTTACAGAAATCTCAATGATGTTGTGAGCTGTGCAGGCAGAATTTATGAGCAGCCAAACAAAACCCAAAGATCATGATGATCCTCCTGTGGAAGTGTGGGTCTGGGAGAGCAGCAGCCAAGGGAAGTTTGCAGAAACATCAAACAGATACATTTGAAGCATGAAGACAAGATGGAGAAGGAGCTCTCAGGGCTCAGCTACTGGCTGGAAGGAGACTTGGCATCATGAGCAAAGGAAGTGCTTCCTTGAATGCTCAGTGGTGCTTTGCTTATGTAGTTTGTAAATAAATGCAAATGTCAGACAGAGAGGAAATCAGTAGTTGATATAAAGTTTGTGTAGTGGCAGGGTAGCATAAAAGCCTTGTCCTTGGGTACTTAACAGGACAGGTAGTAGTGTGTATTTGCAGTACACTCCTCTCACCAGCCAGGTGTCCAGGATGACATCCTGCTTTCCTAGGTTCCTAGACTCTTAGTGTTACAATCTGTGCCATGACCAAACCAACTTGTGGCACAGCTATAGCAGAGCACAACTCACAGCCACGTGTCTGTGGGTCACAAAGAGCTGCATGTCTGAGGTCATTCAAAAACAATTTTTTCAGGTAGTATTTTACTTCTTTTCACTGTGATGCCATGCAATACAGAATAATAATTCAAATTTAAGAAGATGCTAGAATCTCCACTCCAGCTCTTCTCAACTCTAAGTTAATATTATTTAAAAATTCTTTTTGTCCTTGATCTGCTGAAAGCCAAAAACTTGTACTTTTCCCTGAGACCACTGTGAGCTTGTGCATGTGTTTTGAAGCTAATTAACTAATTAAAATGTTATGCACAAAACATGTAATTTCAATCTCCTGTATACAAAACTTAAAGAAAAAGGTGCAATTGCTCTTGTTCTTACATCTCTAGTGTTGATCATGGCTGTGAGCTTTCTGGTGGCATTCAGCAGCCACAAATGGACAGTGCAGCTGGAAGGCCAGTTTGCAATATGAGTGGTTTGCTCTTTCTTGCTCTTTCACTTGTGTTGTGTCTGGCACTTGTAAACATCTTTTAGGAAAATGTCCCTAGAGCTTTGCTTTCACATTTCTGTAAATTCCTGTGACACTTGGTGTTACTGATTCTCCTGCTTTTCAGGTGCTCCATCCCTCTGAGCATCTTTGTGGCCCTCCTCTGGACTCAGTCCCACACATCTTTGCCATGCTGAGAGCTCCAGAGCTGGACACAGTACTCCAAGTGGGGGCTCACTTATCTCTATGCAAAAGTTACGCCCTGTTGGCCATTTTGCATGAAAAACTATGTGATTTTTCTTCCCTTCTCGATTTACATGTAACCACAAGTATCTGTCGATGTAGGAATACTGAGAAAGTTAATTCCTTATTGCAGAGGAGAACTATATTTCTGCAATACCTAAATCTTGCAAAATAATCCATTTGCCTTGTGTGCTAATCCTGCCACTGATTTAAGAAAGTGGCCCAGAATACAACATGTATTCCACAAGTCCTGTGGCACAGCAGAAGCAACACAGCAGCCATCTCTGAAGTGAATTGTCTTGCTTGTACTGGCTGCTGGGTCTTTGAAACAAATAAAAACATAGAGGAAAAAAGCCCAGTAGAATATGATGGGTAATCGAATTTGTGGGTGTCTAAGAGCAACTAGTGTGAAGCAGTTTTGTAGAGATACCCAAGGCATTGTAAGTGACCATGATAAAATTTTTTGTACAGCTGAGATCACCTAGCTTTAACAAAGCCTAATTTGAATTTAGACAGGTAGCCACAAGGATTAGTAGGTTGGTTAGAAGAATGGGATGGATTAAACATTCCCCTGTCATTCCTTACAAAGAGATAAAAATATCTTGATTTCTATAGCCTGGTTGGCAGATGCCTTATAAGGGGATAGGACAACTATTTGTAAATGTTATGTATCAAGAAGAAAAAAAAATATATAAAAGGATAATATTAATCCCAGATTGAATGTTTATTATCTAGTTAACTTAGTCCAGAAACTGGAAGGTTCCTGAACACTCATAGGGTGAAGCTTTAAACAGGACTGGAAGGAGAAGGGAGTTTAAATTGTTGGGAGATTGAGCATGATAAGTTCAATGGAAGGGATTGTGTAACCAATTTGGAGAATTCCTGACGATAAGAATCCATGTGTAACTGCTATGTTCAAAAGGAAACCATATCACTGCTTGTACTGTATTTATTTTTTCATAATCCTGTGCTAAGACTTCTGCCCCTTTCTTGTAGGGATCAGCAGTGATTTGTCCCCCTAAACCATGTAACAAACTTTACTAAAAAGTTTTCCTGCTTATTGAAAGGATCTAGGACAGCAGCAGTGCCTTCAGTCTCTCTTTTGCTGCCTTCTGTCTAAGGCTGTTTTGTCTACAGCTGTTTCTCAGCTCCTTGTTTGGTTATCAATATTGGGTGGGTACTGTGTGGAAAGTGGGCACCTGGGCATCTGCTGTGATTTCCTGGGACTGCAGGAAGCCCTGCTGCAGGATCTGTATCCCATTTCTGCATTCCTGCCAAAGAGAGAGTTGATGATTTCTTTATCCATGAAAAGGTACTGGTAATCGAGTAGTGTTCCTCCATCCTCTGTTTATACAGTCACTTTTTGTCTTTGAAGGCTATTTATTTTTTGTTTTGAACATTTCACAGGCACACTGCTGTTTACTCAAGCAAAGCCTGTAGTACAACTAAGTACTTGTCATGCTGTACTGGTTGAATCCAAGTTTGTTTTGTCTCTGTAATTCCTCCTTTCTGGTGCATAAAAAATATCATGGGAGAGAAGCACTTTCTGGATTCCTTGAATATTCCTTGTGCTGCCGTGTTATGGCAGAGCTGTGTATGCAAGAGACATGACAGCAGGAGAAATCCTCCTGCCTATGTTCCACAGTCAAGAAGTGCTATTTACTTTTTTTCCCTGATGGCTTTGGCACAGGTAAAATAGCAATGACATTTCAGAGGGTAGCAGTCATACTTTTATCTATCAGTTTACACCTTTATCTATCAGTTTACCTTGCTCAACAGTGCATAGTTANNTTTGTCAACCGTGTAATGTTTATTTCTTTTTTTTTTTTTTTTTTTTTTTGCCCTGTAGATTGCTGTTTAAAAGCACTCACTATGTAGCCAGCTACTGTGTATGCTTTAAGCTGAGGAATAAAAACATGCTGCCAGCTACAAGGTCTTGTTGCTGTACTTTTCCTTGTGACCTTTAACAAATTCAAACCATTGTTATTGTGCACAGAATCCAGCAAGGCTATAATCACCATTAAAGAGGGTGGTTGGTCTATGTTTACTTTGGGTTTCACTATTTTAGGGCAGACGGGAAAAATATTTATGGTGGGGTTTTTTTGGCTGGGGTTTTTTTTGGGTTTTGTTTTTTATTTTTTAGGACAGGAATAATCTTTTCTGTTTACATTTGTGGAGCAAGCACAGGCAGGTCCATGCAGTGACTGGGACTCCTGTGCTACAGTACATGACTATTTGTGTCCTTACTTTTCTCATCCCACATCCAATTGACCAGTGGATCAGTGGAAAAACAGGTTCTATCTGATTGAATAAGATGTCTAAATAGTAACAATTGCAGTGAAAAAAAAATTTCTTCTGAGCTGAAGAATCTAGCTCACTCACATCTCGCATCCTACAACCCAAATTTCTGCCAGTAAAAATAAATAAAATAAAATAAAATAAATTTTAAAAAATCTCCAGATTTAACAATTACATCTTTTCTGAGACCTCCACCAGTATGATTTTTTCCCTTTTCACTGTTTCCTGCCTTTCTTCTCCCTGCAGACACTGACATCTTCTTACAAAGTTGTGCATGGGCAAAAGGCATTGTGTGGGATGTCCAGTTCTGAGCAGTGTGTCCTCCAAGACCTGACTCAGCAAGGAGCTGCTGATTCCCTGTCACAGCCTTTCCCTTCACAGGGAAATTTGCTGGTGTCTTCTATCATCATGCAAATCTTGCACTGTAGGAATTTTGAACCTCAATCCATCTCCCAAATGTGGCTGAAACTGCTCGTTGTGCTCAGAAACCATTAGGAAATACAAAGCTGGACAGACCTACAGGGCAATTGTATAAAGCCCATTTAATTAGCAAAGTAGCCTAAGAAGACTGGATTTCCAATTGTAATGTATACAGACAGATATGTATTCCTACCCAGCTCATAGAACATTAGCCCTGAAGATGTGCTGTTACATGCATTCTGCAAGTAGATAATTGGAGGGGGAGAGGGAGGAAGGAGAGGGATGTTTGTATCATTTCATGGCAGGTAACCATGTCATTCAGACCACACCTGGGTGTTTCTGACTTTGTTTCTCACACAAGTGCTAATGAAATATTTTGTGGTTAAAAAAAAAAAAAAAGAGCTTGGAAACCCAGTATCCAACGGGTTTCAAAACTTTATTGTATGTGCCAAATATTTCCAGCTGTTATTGCCTTCCACTTATTTCCCACAGCATCTTGGCCTGGGTCTGCTAGTGATCTTTCTTCGTTGATGGCATGAGATGTTAGCTGAGCCAATGTTTATGCTGCTCAGAAAGATATTCCTCAAGCCTTACTTCATTAATGATTTTAAAGCTTGTTAACCTGTTTATCTTCAAAGGATGGAAGCTTTTAATGCTAAATAAAGTGGACGGCATTTATATAGATTTTGATAATGAGTACAATTGGGTGTGTGTTATAGACTAGGAGCCATCAAGCATTCTCCAGTTGCTTCTCCCTGAGAGGAGGGAGATGAGACTGCAAGCACGGGTGTCTGAAGCAGCATTACATCTGCTCACTCCAACCCATTGAGAATTTCTAATGTACAGCTCCTTCAAAGGAAAACAGTTGCTAAGATATTCAGTAGTGGAGAATCTGGGGATGGCTCGCTGTAGCTTCTGTGATCATTCATGGATTGCCTTGTGGCATAGCATAATTCTGTGAGTGGCTTAATTTAATTAAATCTAGATCAGCAAGGGATATCTTGGATATTGTGGAATCAGCTGCTTTCTATCATGAGATTTTATAAAGTTTTATAGGCAAAGTATTTGCAAAATCTGTTTAAATTTTCTTATATATCAGCCTACTGTGCTTTCTGAAAGACTTGATGTTAAGTTACCTAGGTTACTCAAAGCCTCTGCCTGGCTGACTGCTCTTTGTTGTTTTGGCTTTGAAACATCCATTAGAATGGAAGGAAGTTTTTGCTTTTATTTTCCACGGTTCACATTGGTGTTGCTTGCATTTTATATTTCTTTCTGTTTTGGTGATGAGGATGTTTGGAAAACATCCTGCTGGTCAATTGTTGTAAACATTTACCTAACAGTTTGCAGTCACTAATGAATTAATCTTTGTAATGCTGGGTAAGTGTTAATATGTATTTTATAGCTCAAGAGTGTTGATGAGACATACCTAAGGCCTTAAAGTGTGTCAGTAGTGTAGATGAGGATTTAATTTGAGAACATTACTGTGACTCACTGTAGTTAATGTGCAAGCAGTGTCAGTCTGTGGGTTTGTGTATGAGCCAGCATTTACAGTATTACAGAGATTACATCTTTCTTATTGTTCTAAAGCAGCTTTTTCAGGTTGTGTTCATTTTCCTTTGAGAAGTGGCTATTTTTGAAATCTTGCTTCTGTATCACAGAAATGTTAAGTTTAATTGAAAGGAAGTTTGATTTGCAGCTAAAACAAACAATTAACTGTTTCAATATCAGTCCTAGAAGTTAGACCCCACAAGGTGAAAATCCCTTCTCCTTCTCCCAGTGCTGGGACACAGAGTGACAGCCTGTTCTCTTTTCCACTCCCCTGTCTGCAGGGACCTCCAGGACCAACTTGTGCTGCTGAGCCTGGCAGGGTCCCCCCAGTCTCACACAGCAGAGCTACCAGAGCTATGGATAGCACAGCCAGGATAGCACACCCATATCCCATCCTATGTGTGATAAAGCAGCCTTAGAATGAAGGGACCAGGGGCTGAGCAGCACAGGCAGATTCTGCCCTAAAGGCCTCTTTGCACTCTAATTCACAAAGGTATCACCCCATTTTTTCTGGAAAGATGAGTAAAACACCCTTGTTTTATTCCATGACTGACAGAATTGCCATGCAGAAAAGCTGGCACTTGCTTTGCTACCAGCAGCTCAGAGCATAAGGCACCACTAAAAGCTCTGGTGTAGGAGAAAGAGCAGCTCATGGGGTATAAAGTTCTTTCATGTTTGCATTCAACAGTTGTGTTTCTGTTATTTAGGCTTACTGACCCAGGAGTACGACTGGGTCCACGCTCACAGCCTGGACTGTAACAGTGAAGTGTGCATGACTATGGCTGTGGCTTGGTTTGGGGTTTTTTTCCCTCCACAGATACACTTTATACTGTTTCATTCTTTCAGAATTTAAGGTATAACTAAAAATTTGCTGCAAGAGATACACAGGGCGGGGAAGGGGAAATAATTTTCCAATCACATACTACTTGCTCCTTCCCTTTTCCTTCATCACCATGTCCAGATGTTGCAAAATGAAACTTAGAGCTCAAAAATGTAGAAGTTGGGTTTTGTAGCTCAACACCTCGTTTAAAGGCCATTTATTTGAGTGAAGTAACAATGCCAACTAGTGGTCAGATCACTCACTGAGAAGAAATTTGGTATTCTAGCAAAGAAAAAATGGTAAAAAAGTAGGTAAATCACAACAGCTTTTGTGACAATCACTCTACTCAGCTAAGGAAATGACTAAGTATTGCTTTTTGTTTAATAGGACACTTCAATTAGTAACATAAGTGTATCATTAGGTTAATGACATGCTGTCCTTGGACAATGCACATTAATACACTGTTAGGATTTTCTTTTTTTCAAAATTTATTCATCCCACTCATAATCTGAGCACCTGTGCTAATGACACCAAAATGAAAGAAAGGAGTATGTATTATCTCTATCTTGTTTCACAATAGTATCTGGGTTCTTCTTTCCTTAAACATAAATGTACATTTGGGCTTGAATAACCCACTTTTCTGTTTGAAAATCCATGGTTATTCTAATAACAAGGAATAACCTTTCAACATCACTAAAGGCTTTTGTCTTTCTCTTCTTCAGTCCTAAGTTTAAGTGTATAGCAACATATCAATGTTGATGAGGTGCTATGCCACAAGTTGTTCTTTATTTTTGTTGTTTCTTAAGGACTCCTTTTGCATCAAGACAAATAGATTTTGGGATACATATGTAAATATTACTGGCTGTAATCTGAATGCCAATATCTAAATTTAATTATAGTCTTTATGTATTAAAGACAAAACTGTGAAGCAGCTATTTGGAATTCACTTTTTTTAGATTTTTGGGATAGTTGTTTGCCTGGGTTTTTTCCCCCTTTCAAAACTGTGTCCTTCCAATAGTCTTCACCTAGGCCTCGATTGGTTTAGAAAACTGATGTGCTGATTAACAAGATTTCAGTAGATGATGCAGGGAAAGGCAGCAATTGGGAAGACAGCTCTCTGGGATCTACACAGTGGTTAAAATTACAGTATCTTTTTACTCTGCCTTAGCTAGATATTTTCAGAGTCTTCAGTATGCAGGTGCTGTGTCTTCAGAATCTCCATTCTGCACATCTCTTGATGTGTGTGATGTTGAGGTGCACTATTCTTTCAATATGCAGTTCTTTTAGACATTCCCTGGAGTTTCTCTAGAAATTGGCTGGACTACCTACCTACCTAACTATTGAAAAGCTAGATTTGCATGTGTTATCTGTTACTTATAACTATTAATTTTGCATTCATAGCAATTCTGAGCATACTTATGCCATTCATCATGTTTCATGGTTTCTTCAGGTAATAGTTACCTTGTATATTCTGTGAAGTCAGCTAGTTTGTGTATAGTTCTTATATACATCACCTGTATTTTATTTTATCCAAAGGCCAGCCAGGTTCATTTCACTGATGCTTAGTGAACTTTGGATCAATTCCTTGATCTCACGTGTTTTGTTGCACTGCTGAGATTAGGAGTTCGGATTCACTTTGAGCTGCAGAAAAATGTGTGTCATGCTTAAAGGAAATATTTGGGGGGCTAATTTTGGTTTGAGCTCGAGCTCCTTTTTCCCCTTCTGGCAGGCTTCTGTACACACTGTCCCCTTTCACCATGGAATAACCCAGACAGAAAACTCCCTTCTCCTTCCTGCAGTGTCAAGAGTGGAAGCCTGCTGCCTTTGTGACACTGCCCAGTGCTTATGGCACTGCTGAGTGTCAGACTTGTGTGAGCATCCTTATCCAGCATGGTCCTTCACCTCTGCTTTCACCTCCCTAACAGATACGTGCTGACCTTTGATCTCCAGAGCACCACAGACTCCAAGGCAATTCTGAAGTTTCCTATGTGTTTCGGAGAAGTGTGAGGATGAATCCCATTCTCGGGCTCTTCTGTATCCCTACAGGGTTTTTTGAGTTTCCCAGTCACTGTTCTGACTCCAGAGCCTAGGGTCTTGGTTTTTCTCCTCCTACCTTCCTTGTTCAGTGCTGGCAAACCCAGAGGGCACATTTATTTAAGCCAAAGTTTGTTCATTTATTTTTTAATCTGTGACTACCTCGAAGATCATTTACTAACATCCTTCACAGAAACAGATTTCTAGCATTACTGCTGAATTTGGAAGTCCTCCATGTTGCTCAGTTATCTCAGACCTGTTTTTTTGCTTTTTCTCCATTTGACTCCAAGCTCCATGGTTTGCATATTGCTTTTATTCTCCACTTCAATTTTATTTAATTTCAGCTCAGAGACATCAAACACTGGCTGCATTTCTGGATATATGTATTTCCTGCTTTCTTGCCCTTTGTAGCCTGAAGGCAGCCTAAGTTCATAATTGAACTACAAGGCAAGATGGGAAAAGAGAACTGTTTGTTCCATGAACTCAGCAGCATTAACCATTAACTATGCCCCTGTTTATTTTTAATGAAGGAAGAAATAGAAAATGTAATAACATCTGTCTCTCACCTGTATTGATATGTGGCTTCTAAGGAGGTAGGAAGCTAGAGAAGAGAGACAGAAAGATGCCAGCATGTGATCTTTTCCACTTCTACTCTTGGAGAAAAGATTCCAAAATTTATTTCCCCCACCCCAGTTTTTGTCTCTTTCTTTCTTCCCTTTCCCATTACCTTGAATTACCAGCAAGTTTTAAAAGAAGAGGAAGGAACAGAAAGATGAAGCAGAGTTCAATCCACCATTCTGCTCCCCACTGCAGCCTTTCCTCTTCCCTTCCTGGCAGAAGAATGCTGCTTTCTTGCTTTTGGGGTTTTTCAGTTGCTAGGAATTCAAAATATTTGTGGCTTTTTAAAAAATAATTTTGGAAATTGCGTCAGTGCTGAGGCCCTGGGGCTGTAAATGCCAAGTGTTACCTAAGTGGAATAGTTGGCAGCCTGTGTGATAGGAGATGAACCTGGGGCAAGAGGAGCCAAGCACCAAGGGCAGAAGGCCCCCAGTGTCTCTGGAGGAGCAGTGCCCTGATTGCAGAGGGCTGCTGGCTGAGCTGAACCTTTGTCCTTCAGGAGAAGCAGCCCACACACAGATCTTGGTGGCAGAGGGAAACCAGGCACTAAATGGAGAGGAGAGCAGATGAGGATCAGAAATTTTGACTGGCAGGAAGCAATGGGTTTTCTGAAGAAGGACCAAAACTGAAGGAGACCCAACCAGCCTTAACCTGTCATGCTTCCTTTTAAAGCTGCTGCTTGCCACAGAAGTCTGGGCAAATGTAATTATTTTATTTCCCCACCCTGTACAAAGCTGTCCTACCTGGTAGACTCAAAAACAAATGATGAGCAAAGTCAGGAAACAAGACTTGTCATAGGAGTCTGGAGAAAAAAAAGAGCTCCTCACTGTGAAGTTAGTGGAAAAAAACAGAGGAGACGCCCCCCCCTCCCACTGGCATGACATGCAACTCTGTGGAGTAACACACAAACCAAGGGAATCCTGCCATCTCTAGGGAAGGCTTAAGATGTTAAAATTCCTGTTCTCCTTGGCATGTGAAGAAATATTGTTTGTTGTTTTAAAATGAATATTTCAGTAGTTCTAGCAGAAGAATTTACAAATCTCATGTACAATAATGAGGAGGGTAGTGTCTGAGTCAGTGACATCTATGAGAAAGAATCTGGAGTGTGCAAATATATCCCATTTGCTGTAAAAACATATGTTTGATAGTGTAGTGCTCTTGGCAATATATTGTAAATATATTTATGTAGCTAAATATATGAAACATATTTTTATATATGTAAATATATATAATACATATTTTTATATATTTGGCTGTTTTCTTATTCAGAATTTAGAAGCCTATTTTCAGTGGAAATGACCCTTCTTCATTGAAAAGGCCCCTCCTTTGTTCTCTAAGAAAATAATTTTATATTGTTAAGAAATTCTACTCAAGCAGAAGGGAAATTGTGTTTTTTAAACTATTTTTTCCTGTGCCAGGTGTCCTTGCTAACAGCTTCACTGCAGTACGTGCAATGGTCTGGCTGCTTTGCTCCTTGGCACTGCCTGACATTCTGATAAACTTTCAGTAAATCTGAATTAGTCACTTGCAGGGGAAAAAAAACTGTTCAAGAATATACTCATAAATATTGCTCTGTACCATTTTGCAACAATATACATAAAGGAATTCTCCAGTTGCCATTGTAATGTCCTACAACAAGTACTAGGCTGCTGCAGTGCAGTTGTTCATACTTACCTCTGGGGAAATTTTTATGGCCTCTGTTGCAAACTTCTCAAAATCCAAACCAGAAATTTCTCCTTTGGGTTCAGTTAGGTCCCCAATGGCTTGCATCATTCTGTGTCCAAGGAGTCCAGGGCCCCATTCTGTTTCCAAGGAGTCCAGGGCCCCATTTCCTTCTGTTTAGAGATGGAACTCAAATGTGATGCACATAAGACAGCTTGGTCTGTTTTTCCAGATGCCTTGGAGAACAGAATTGTAATGCAGACTTGAGGGAGATGGGAGACATACTGGCCCATTCTACCTTTCCAAGGATTTGCAGAGGGGAATGCTGACCTAGTTAAAGTTTTCTGCCCTATTTCTTTCTCTAAGCAAATTTCCTTCTCCATTCTTCTCCTATGATGAATTAGAGACAGATATCTGGACTGCAGAGATTTTTATGGCTAAATCTGGCTATCCTACATGCTATCCCTCATCTTGTTATTTTCTTTTGACAATACTGTTTTTCTTGTTGACATCTGGTAAGTGCAGACTGAACTTCTGAAATCCTGGATAAAGGAGGAGCTCTGATTCTTTCCTTTTATCCTGCAAGGACAGCCAAGAAAAGGGAAGACTTTGGCTGACCAGCTTCAGGAAAGGAATATGGCAGGTGGGAATATCACCAAAGCAGAACAGGTAGAAAAGGCACAGCAGATTTGGTGATCTGAGGCAAGGTGGGAATGGTTTGCTGGTAAGTGAATGCTCAAAGTAGGGATCCTGAGAGCCCCAGAAAAATAGTCTATGACATCACATTCCTAAGCTCCTGAGAAACACCTATCTGGATCTTTTGAAATAATGGGTACAACTGAAAACCTGCATCACTGAGGGAGTAAACCTCTGCTCTAGTGAGAAATGTGGATTGGGAAAAACCTTCACTTCCTTTTATATTTTTATTTTTAAGGGTTTTTTTTCAAAGTAACACATGGGAAAACAGGAGCTTTTGATGCCAAATTCCATCCTGATATGCACAAACATGACTTTTGTTGATCTTTTGAGGGAGGGTTATGGATATCATTGAATACAGAAGAGAATTGCATAGCCTTGGAGCAGGAATGATAAGTAACTATGATGGACTTCAAGAAATTTGTTACCAAGCCAGAAGTTCCTGATGAGCAAAAAAAGATGAGTTATCTCAAAGATGGGGTGCAGAATGAATAGACACAGTAAAGATATAAACCAGTAGGATCAACACAGCCAAAGAAATTGCAAAATGCTGGGAAAAAAAAAAAAAAAAAAAAGTCAACAAAACCAGAAATGTCAGAAGGGCAACAAAAGGTGTGAGAAAAAAAGGGTTGAAGATTGGGAAGTCAAAGTAGGACATTAATAATTATGTCAGGGACAAAAGGTCTGTCAGAGACTGCTTTAGCCAAGGGGAAGTTGTTCATGGATGTCCTAGATAGTGCTGGGAAACACTGCAGTTTCTACACCTCAGCAGGCACCAGGAAGAAAAGGAAGAGAACTGCCAGAACCAAAAGGACTCTTTTATAGCCCAAAAAATGGAAAATTCCTGAACACTGTGTCTACCCAGAGCAGCTGACAAAAAAATAAAATGGCTCACCAGGGCCAGGGCACCTGGAATCCCCCTTTACTCTCCCAAAAAGGCAAAGATGAGAAGCAACAACAGGGGGACTGGCAAGAGCCAACTGCAATATCTTTATTGTCCCAGCACAGTATGGGTCAGGGCAGCTCTTTCTTCCCTGTCTCCATGCATTATGCATAGCGTGTATGAGTTCTTGGGGTTTGGTTTTGGTTTTGTATTTTTTTAATGTAATTGAATTTAATTTTGTGTGTGTGTGTGTGTGTGTGTAAAACCTTAGGAATTGAGTCCTGCTTCTGCTTGCTCTCTCTATGGTCTCTCCTCTGTTTAGGATGATTACCTGCTGTTACTAAGGCAGCACAGAGGGCTCAGAAAATGCTGAACTTTATGCTCAGCCCCAGCATCCCCATTTGTTCAGGCTCTGTGTTTACCCAAAATCTCTGGGGCTCAAATAAACAAGGTGATAATATATTTATAAATAAAACCATGCACGACTAACTCATGCATCTGATGGCAGAAAATAAGGTGACATTTAAGGTTGCAAAGCTCACAGGCACAAAATGAGAAAGGTTAATGAAATTGCACAGGGCAAGAGGGTTTATTACTGCTGCCTCTCCTGGACCATCATCTGTGAAGAACATGATAACACAATATTCTGTATAACCACGGGTATGGTTCAGGCATGCAAAGAGGAAACCTGTGATTTTTCTGCTTGCACACAAGCCCTGGTTTGGGGAAAGCACTGGTAGTCATTAGGTGTGCTGGGGATGCTGCAGTCACCAGACCCTTCTTGGAGGTAAAGCAGAGGCATTAAAGCTTCCATTAGCATGGCATGTACAGCACGAGCTTCTGCTCTCTGGATACCCTCTCTTTGACCCTGAAGTCTGCTAAATCTGTAAGATACTTCATTGCATGACTTACTGAGAATGTCCACTTTATTTCATAACTGAGCTGGTCTAACTTTAGTTTCTGGTTATTAACTCTTCAGTGAGCAAGGCCAATCTCAGGAGAAAGGGACTTCTATGCTTTCTGAACATCTTTTCCCTGGAAATTAGATCAAGATTCTTCAAGGCTTGCAATCTAAATTGCTGCTCTTTGACACTTGTTTGGCAATTGAGTAGGGCAGGATTCAAAACAGCATCTTAGAGGTGAAAGGCTACATATCCTGTTAGTGGGAAAAATCATCTACAAAAGCAGTGGTATTTGTCAAGAGCCCAGAGAAGATCTGACATCAGGAAAAGCCTTTGTGAAGTCCACCACAGCAATAGAAATGTATTCACCTTGATTTAAATCATTCTTTTTACAGTGAAATCTAAAAATGGAGCAAGATAGGGTTATAACTTAAATTCAGGAACTGTGACAAATAATTTATATGAGGAAATGGAAGTGCCACAGGGATTGGGTTCCAGGCAAACTTGTCTTGTGAAAAGGATATGAAGTTAAGTAATGGTCAAATAAAGCAGGGCTTTTGTTTTGTTTTGTTTTGTTTTGTTTTGAATATTGCTTTAAAAAAAAGATAACGACAAGAAGGAGAGCAGAAGTAAAGGTCTGACATTCAAGAAAGGCTTGCTTGTGGTTAATATACCACAGAAATTGCTGAACAGTTTATCCCTATGAAATTATTTCCTCTGGGATGTCGTTAAGAGGATGAAAATATGTGAATTATTGATTACTTTGCCTCTGAATCAAACCTGCAGGAATGTGGGAATGAAAAGCTGATCCTGTTTGATGGGGGACATTCTCTGAATTTTTGCTCTTGAACCATTTCTCTTTTAATAGTTACTGGGTTTGTTCTGTTTGTTTGCTTGTTTGTTTTTTCTTTCCTTGCTCTGCTTTTCTCATGCGGAACAATAAAAACTCAACTAAATTGCACTCTGTTGAGGATTTCTCCAAAGACATCTGAAGTGTTGCAGCTTAAACGCTGAGGATCTGGACAAGAGAAGCAAACTGCGTCTTTCCCAGTGCTACTTGGTTGGTACCAAATGACTTCACAGTAATTCTACCACTCTTTTTATTAGGCTTCAGCAGCTGGGAAGTTGTATGGACACGAGAGGTCAGGCACTTTGCTGAGCTTGCTGGTTTTACTCTCAAATCATTGCCCTCCTGCTCCATTGAACAAACGTGGTCGGGAGTTCCTGGAGCAATTTTCCAAATAAAAGATGCTTTTTTTTTTGTTAGCCAAATATATTGCAACAATGTTTCAGCAGAAGATATTTCCTGTAGTGTGGTAATTTTGATTACCATGCTGAGAGAGACCTGCAAAGTGGCAGAGGCTGGGTAGGCACAGACTTCATCATCACTGTGTCCCTTGAGGTGGCCCAGGAGATCTCACATAGAGACCCCAGTCTCTGATAAAGCTGCCCATTGAAATCATGGCTTGCCTTGAATCAAAGAGAGCCATGATTTGAATGAGAGATTTTTCTTTCTTTGTTTTCTTTCCTTTCCCATGTAAATGCGCCAATTATTTTAAGGCATTTCTTTTTTTTCTCCTCTTCACCAAAAATAATCTCATCTTCCATTTAAAGAGTACTGAGTTTGTCCCCATAGAGAAAAGGAAAACTATGAGATCAGAAGTTTCATACTTTTTACTAAGTTTTTGTGCTAGGCTTGTTACAGATGTGGACCAGAAGGAGATCCATGTTTGGGTCTTCAAGTTTCTACCTGAATTTTCATCCCAAGAGATAGCTCAGGTAATTTATTAAATGTAGATATTTTTAAATGAAGGCATAATGTCACCAGGACAACATGAACAGCCTTTACCTTGCCACCCTCTCTGACCTCTGGCACTTTCCCTAGGGATGCCTTTACTATATGTAGCACATCCTGACAGAATGAGCTGAACATGGAAAGCTCCACATATTTGACAACGTGTGTGGGGAACAGCAATGCACGGGAACATTCCTTTGCAGGTTGTGGAATTGCTTGCAAGGAGAAAATCCCCAAGGATTCTCTACTACCCATTTTGTGGTTCCAACAAAGCAACTTGCCTTCCTTACACCTTCCTAGAGTTCGAGAAGGATTCTCGAAAGTTCGAAAGCTCGTAGTTTCGGATCTGCACAACTGAATGTCTTCAGGGTTTTTCCTCCAGCTGCCCAGCAGCAGCAGCCTTGCCTGACTCCGGCTGTGCCCGGCAGATTCCCGGGAGAAGGATGGAGCAGCCCTGCGAACCCTTCGCTCGCAACAGCGCCTGTTTGCTACCACCTAGTGGGCGTGAAGCCGTGTGAGAACACAGACCCGCACGGAGCGGGATGTCAGGAGCAGGGAAAGAACGTGGAGAAGAACTGCCTGCAGAAACTTCCCCTGATTTCCATTTGCTGTTCGGGGCCCTGACCCTGCATTAACAGACACGCTTATAATGAAGGACCTAAGCACTGCCAGGTGGAAATGGCCTTGGAAGTCTTACGGCCCCGCTAAATGCTGAGGAAGGGATGGGAGCACCGAGGCTGCGGCCAGGGAACGCGGATTTAATTTTTCTTCAAACAGCCAGGACTGGAGAACAAGAAAACACAGGACAATGGAAAAAGGAATCAGCTCGTGAAGTGAGGCGGAGATGGCAGTACAGCAACTAAAACCAGACTGTGATAGGTCTGGAGACAGGGCACAGGTTTGGCTGCAAAGCCTACAGGTAGCGATGCACAGTAAATACAACTTTAGTGCAGAAGCCATTCTGGTCAATCTCCTGGGAATTTTTCCCAGAAATAGACACAGACATTGAACTGAGCCAACCAAACAGGACTTAGCACTGGGTCTGTACCTTTCATGAGGAATCCTGGGCCAGATACTTGCTAATGTATGCATATGCAGCACTAGTGATTTTTAGGTACCAGCTGATGCCTACTGAGAACCTGATCAGTTCTGTCCTGTTGATTCCCCATTGGTTTTGTTGGTTTACTGCATGCTAAAAAATCCGGGAAATTACATGAAGCAAAAGTAATGCTGGGATAATTATGTGTTTGTTCTTCCCAAACAAAATCTTAGTACTTCATGTATATTATCCATATTTACATTGCATTTCTCTCCTGAAAATCACTTTTTTTCAAGAACATGAATGAGTACTAATACCCAATGGTAAAAACCATGGGCCATGGCCAGCAGAACAGTTTCTTTTAATGAGTATGGAAGAAACTTTACTAGCACTTCAATTTAAAATGTTGATACTGAGCATTACAAGGGGAAAAACAAAACAAAACAANAAAAAAAAAAGGACAGAATACTTACTAAATTTCCTCTGGAAAGAAGAAGCAATAGCTGGAAAACCTGAAACTGAAATCTGAAGTTTATTTAATGAAATAGACCTTACATATAAAGGAAGATTTAATCAGTTTTTGTCTTAATACCTCACATGAAATTTTAAAGTAAAGGATTTTCTTGCAATTGGTCCAGGGCTCCATCTTCATTATCTCAGAGGCTGGAGACACACATGCTTTTGTGTAAATCACAATATTATAAATCCGATATATTTCACTCTCTTCATGCATGTGAAGGAATTAAAAGTAATTATCAGATCAGGTCCACAGCAAATAGGTCAACTTCCATGACTACATAAATACAGTTTCTGCAATTTTACATTGATTTTAGAACTTATTTAACTCAGAACCAAAACCATATGTCCATCACAGAAGGGAAGTGGAAATTAGAGAGAGAGGGAGTATATATTCATTTAATATGATTCAAATTTTACCTCAGTCCCTAATCATGGAAATAAATCCCTTCAGGTCTCTGTAGTCAATCCACAGCTACATCCTTGGGAGCTCAGTGTCAGAATCACCTGTGTCTAGCAGGGAAAAGGAAGATGTAATCCCAACGGTGCAGCTCCCCAATGTCAGCTGTATGAATTAAACAAGTGAAGATTAAACCTGTTGGGCTCTTTGGCTCATCAGTCAGAGAGTGGGTTTTAGAAAACATATGTTGAAATTCAGTGTGCATGTGATAAAAACTATGTTTATTGAAAGACAAGGTATATTTTGAAAGGTGAATCTTATCTCACATAAGAAGTCATAGATTTTAAATTTCAGTTCCTTTTAGATCCCAAAAGACAAATTAGTCTGAATTGCGGAATGTAACAGTCATTTGCAAAGCAACAAAATAGAAATAAAGTACAAGGCAGTCACAGTCCTCCTAAAATGAAATAAAAATTATGAACCAAAGATTCTGTCAGCTTTTTCCCAGGAAATACAAAACGAGTGAGATTAACAGAGAAATCTTTAAGGTAATCATCTAAAATGACAGCAGAGGGTGCTGTCATTTCTCCTTCAGTTCATGGTGTCAAGTGAATCCGCAGCTCTCTTGCCCCCAAGTTGCTACTCTAAAGCATCTTTAAAAAATCCAAACAACCCAGCAAAATTTGAAATTCAATGGAATTTTTCCAGAAGGGAATTAGAGACCACGAATAGAGGAAGAAAATATGCACTGATATGGATTTAAGGCCAGAATTCAACTTCAAAATATGAAGGCTCTCCTGCACGTACTTTGATTGTACAAAACTGTGGAAATTTTTTGCTGCTGTCTGTTTATATTTAATTTAGAAACGTAAATGTTAGACCTTTTAATCTGTAAATATTTCTCTCTCATGAATTCAGCCTTATGTGCTGCATATTGTTGTCATTACTGGACTGCTCAATCAGAAATTATAGGATAATATTGTTAAATGTTTGCAATGTCCTGCCTATGAAAGCCACTTTGTCATCCTTTGGAAGAGCTGACAAAAGACTGCACTGCATCCTTTCCTGCCCTCTGAGATAAATAAATGATATAGAAATGGTCCTCAGTCTTTTCTGCCACTACAGAAACTTCTACTTAGCTACTACATACAAAGCATGATTTTCTTGGTTTTTTTCCCCTTCCTTTCACAGCTTGGTTGCTCAAATCATGGCCTATGAGGCCACAGTTGAGAGAAATACTGAAACTTTGGTCAAGTTCGACTGCAGAGAGAACCCAGGCAGGAGGTTACATGCTGAACTTGCTGCAATGCTGAGTGTCCCTCTGGGTCAGCACAAAAATGCCAAAACACAGTTTATGGTTTCTAAACCCACCAGAGGCAGGATGAACAATCCACATTTCTTACTGTGCTGGAACAGCCAGACCCAGTTCTGAGCTTTATTTGCCATAAATTCAGAGACAGCCCTAGTCCAGGTTGTCTTTACAATCTAATATATAAGAAGTTAATCTTGCTTAGGTATTAATTGTCCTCCTCATGCAATTTATGATATTATAGAATGCATAAGGTAGAAGATTCATGAGGCATGCTTACAGTATAATGATTAGAATAAATTGGCTAGGCTTGTCATGGTTTAAAAATAAANGAGGCCCACAGGCCTAATCAAGCAAATAGCAAGGTATGAGCTCAGTTTGGTCCATCAGAAATGTAATCCCAACCCCGGTATAGTCCTGGCAAAGTCCTCACTGACTTCAGTGGGGCCAAGTTTTAACCCCACAGCATCACACCATGTCAGGAAAACTGAAGATCTGGTTCGGTGTCTCTATTGTTTTCAGACCCACCAGAGTGTCTCCAGCCTCATCTCTGCTATTCTCATGAGTTTCTTTGTTCTCATCTCCTGGTATTCCTCTAGTCCCACCCACTGAGCTTTACACTCTATATTCCATCTCAGTCTCTAATGAGAGGAGGCTGTTGTTGAGTCTCTGCTTGACATGGTGCTTGAAATGTGTTCTTTCAGATGTCACAATCAGATCCAAGCCAGGAAAGTAAGTTCAAGACAAAGTGGTAACTAGTGGAAGACTAAGGATTTTCCACTTTTTGAGGATGTCAGAGAAAGGTATTATGTCTTAGATTCTGGAGTATTGAACTTGTGATTTTTTTGCAAGTCAGGGCTGGCAGGGTATTTAAATCAAAGATTTATTAATCTGTTCCAATAGGCCAAGTTACTTTTTAATAGCTTTCAGCAGTTAGCAAAGGCTGTATTTCTGCAAGTCCTTTGTGGATTCAAGACTTTCTTACATCTTTCTTCTCTTTGCATTTTGTTTAATATAGGTTTTTCTTCCAGATCTTTATTCCATTTATTAGAAAAAATACTGGCATGAAAAATTCTCTCTCTGTGAATGACACCTTATTAAATTTAACTTAAAAAGGAAGCAACTCTGATGATGAAAAAGTTTTGAACTACTATTGCCCTTTTTACACCGGTTTTATCCATTTAGGTTCCTGTGCTTTCTTTACAATCATGAAGATAAATTTGTTGGTATTTTCTTAATAAATTAAGAGTAATCAGTTGGGGATAAGATCCAAAATAGCACATAATCACCTAGAGCAGAGCTGAAATTTAATTAGACCCTTACACACAGATCAGTTGCAGTCTGCAGTCTGGCCTGATTCAGAATTACAGTTATTAGATGCAACATAAACAGAGCAGGTACAGCCACCTAAACAGGGGTGAAGGACTTGACAGAATTTAGATTGCATGATTGCAATCCAAGACAGGCACACACAAAATCTTTGCTCTAGAGATTGAACACCCTTTGTCTGTGGGTGCTTCTGTGTGTCTACAGAAGTGCTGTCATACTAACTGAGCAGAGCATCCTCATGTCCTGTTTTCTATGAAATTAATTAGAGATTCTCAAACCACTCATCCCTAGGGGTGTAAATTGCTCTGGTACATGGCTGAGATATCAGATAGCTCTGGATTCAGCACAGAGCATTAAAAAATAATCACCACTTTCATTAGAAGATGAATGGGTGTCTGGGGAACTTTGTACTTGTGGTGATGCCCACACTTAGTGTGATACATCACCACAGGACCACTTCCTCTATGAACACCAGGTTTTTCACAAGTGATTCTGATGATGCCCCAGACTTGACTTACTACATGGGTGGGATAAAAAGCTTACTGCTTCTGCCTTACTCTCAGGATTATCAAACCCATAAAAATTCTTTCCATTACTGGAAGATGAATTTAGGGATTAAGTTCGTTACCAGTGTACCCGCTTCTTATTTGTCTGTGCCAGTCATCAATTTTCAGGGGTGAGCCCCAGCACAACCTTTGTGTACTACTGAAGGAAGCTTGGAGCTCAAAACTTCTGTTACAAATGACAGTCAGTAATTTTTATTATTCTGTATCAGTTTGGAAATAAGCACTTGGTATATATCATATGTTCAAATACCAAATTGGAAAAGCATTTTCCCCAGTCATGCTGAAAGGCTCATTCTCTTGGTGGACTGTCCAGTGTATTCCTGTTGTTGAAAGCATTAGGGAAGGCTTTATCCCTAAAGTTTGCCATCTATCACTCCTGGTGGTAAAGATCATAAATATTCCAAAATCCAGTGTAGGTGTTGGGATGAAAAGGTGATAATGAAGAGGAGAAATTGCCAAAAAGAGTAAACTGATAATATTTCCATTCAATCTAACAGCTTGCCAGAAGTAATGGTTTGGACTTTTGGTCTGTAGATTATGTGAAGATATACATAATCCACTATTTTACTCTAGATAAGCTCACTTCTTTCATTTAGAGCCCAGGAGGAAGAGGAATGCCATGCTATCTCCCTCCTTCATCTTGTAGTCTGCTGAATAATTTGTGGTAATTCAGAAATAGCTCCAAGGCCTTACACCTGCTGTACCTATTGCAGGGGCACAGCTGAAGCCCCACCCCTCCTTGAACCTTTTATAGGGAAATTATATTTATCAGCAAGAGCCTGAGGTTCCAACCAGCTGGTTGGAATGCACACTGACAACTGCAGTGCTAGAGCAGCTCTTCTTCATGGTGATTTGTGCTACACAGGGCAGAGGTTTGAAAGCATGACAAAAGGTTGCTGCAACACCTTTCTGAGCATCCTGCTCCTCTAAAAAACAAACCTGTCAGTGTTCTTCTGCCTCTTGCTTTTTTGTAGATGTGGATGTGTAAAACTGCCAGTGAGCATTAAAGTCTACAGTGCACTCTCAGTGAAAGGCTTTTGAAGACTGTGTATATGTGTAAGGGGGTAGCTCACTTCTGTCTTCTTACTCTTTGTCCACCTTCTAGCATCTAGAATTTGCTGTATTTTAAACTGCAATGGATTAAAGGAATTAGATGTGGAACCAGAACTCAGATCTACAACTGGTTTTAAGATCCTGTCTGCCATTCTTTTCACTTCATTTTTCCTGTCTGCTATTACAGCATCTAGGTACATTTAAGTGTGTTGTGTTTAAGTGCTACACAAACCTAGTATAAAAAATATTCACACCAAGCCCAAAGAACTGTATTTCCAACTGCACAAAAGTACTTTGGTAATTAAGTTACAATTCTTTTTTTCCAAAAACAGGTTAGAGAAGAGGAGACTGATTTAACCCAGCAATATACTGGCAGACAGGAGAGACATAACAGGTTTCTTTTCACTTAAGTTATGAGGAATATCAAGTGTCAAATGCCCTTTTTCCCACCCTAGCTATATGATAAAAATCAAAATACAGTATTCCGAATTTTTTAAGTTTTAAAACAGTTTTCAAAACTCTGACTTTGGAATGAAATCAAAGTTATGAACATGGCAAAACAATCCCATGTAGAGTGCTCATTGAGTGTTCTCTTCCAAAAGCAGTAAAATAGCTCATCTCCCTTTTCTGTTACAATGATTTCACTAAGTATCTGACATTTGCTGTTCAATGCTGCTGGCATTGAACTAGTGAGGATTTTTTTCTCTGTTTTCCCTCAAATAGAAGTTTCTTTTTAAATTATGAGGAACATTTCAGAGTTGTGACAGAAATATTAATAACTCTGCTTTGTCCAATTTTAAATATGTTTGAATATAGAGCACTTCAGCATATAAAGCAGGAACACAAATGCTAGCATCTCAGAACTCTTTAGCATGCACTGCTGAATATACAAATGCACACATTTCAAAACCACAGAGACATGAAAATTTGCAATTGAGAAGCTAAAGGAGTTCAATAAAAGAAAAAAATTTCTTTATGTCTAATGGCAAAGTACCCTGATGCTGCTATTTTAGGAAGGAAAATTAATGACCATTTTTTACAAAGGAAGCAGTTCTTCTCTGTAGTTTAGAACTGATTAGTAAATGGATATGCAGAAAGCTCTCTATGGAATTCGACAAATATGAGTCTGTGCACTTCAATCTATTTTATACATGTTCTCCAAGACCTCAACAGCTAGAGCTAATGCTCCCTCAGCTCCATTCAACTAATTAAGCTAGGTCATTATATTAATAATGGGTTGTCCTTCTGTCTGCATTTATGGCACTTAGCAAGTCAGTGTGAGTGTGAACGCTTATCTCATGAAGGAGAGAGCTCCTGACAATGAATTACATTAATCCATCAAGATAATTAATGTGACTTGATTACTGTTGTTATCTGAAGAATCTGGCATACACCATCAGGTATCTGCAGCTGTAGGAAGCAAGCAACAACACTCCAAACAACTGGGCAAGGCCCTGAGCCCCTACTATTGAGCAAGGAGGTGGCTGACACCAAAACCTGGTGACAGGCTGCTGATGTGGCACATGCAAAGGGTGCCATAGGATCTGAATTTAAATTTTTATAGTGATCTTACTCATCTGGGTTGGTATTTTGCCACCATTAGTTCTAATGCCACCTGTCATGTAAAATACTTCATCTAATTAGTCTTCACTTCTCTTCCTTCCTTAAGGAGCAGGAAAGAGTGAACACATTTGAAAATTAAGTAGGAAAAACTGTGCAGTCACCACCCCAAAAGTGTAAAATCAACTGCACTTCGGGCATGGCTTTGCCAGCCTTCTTGTTCTGTCAATTCTTAAACCTCCTTTTCTTCACTTGCTGATAGAGGGCCATAGACAAAGTTCCTAATGGCTTGGAACCTTAGTTCCTTAAGCTGATGATACTTGGCTGAGAACAGAATGCAATGATTCTTCTCTGTCATAAATATTAAAATATAACAAAAAGTTGATTGCTGGGATGGAGGAAAAGGTTTCAAAATCGCTGAAGTGGAATTTTATAAAGAACAAAGGTTCTCTTCTTGGCAGAGAGAAATACGCATGTGAACTGCTTTGTATTATGATTTAGTATGAAACAAGTTAAAAAAAAAATAAATTTTTATAGTGATCTTAATGCTGTCTCCTGGGAGTTGATGAGCAGTTCCAGAACCTCCTTTATAAAGAATGCAGCTCTAGAGATCTATCAATAGCACCCAACATACATTTTTGATTCATCATTGGCTGTGCCACAAGGGGAGAAATACTTGACTCCTAGTCTCACACCTACAAACCCACTATATTCAATTTGTTTTTGTCATAAATAGAAGAAGGTGTGGACTGATTCAAGTCCCACAGAAATGTTTTTCAGCCTTCCATGTCCCCTCTGCCCTTCTAACCACATGTCGAGGATCCAAAGATTAAGCTTGGTGAACTGCCAAGAACTTCTGTAGGCACTGGAGTAGGGAACAAATTGTTTGTTAACAAACAAACAAAATGAAATGTCTACACAATTGAGCTGTTTGTTTAAAACAGGATATATTGAAGTAATTCAAGACTTTATGGATACAAATTTGTTTACGTATTTATCTGCAGTGTAACACTCATTTAGAGATTAAATTACTGGAGTGCTCTTAAGCTTCAAAGGCATGATTCATGGCACTCTTCTGTGTTTCCTAACTACACGTGGCAATATAGGTGGCCCTATAAAATAGTCATAAAATAGCTATTTGGATGCATAATAGCAAATACGTACTAAACCTGGTAAATCTTGAGTAAAATCTGACAACATAGGAACCACTGGGTGCAGCTTGCAAAGGTGGAATTTTATCTATTATTCACACAAAATTATTAGTTTGACTAATAGACTAAAGTCTACAGATGAAGCTGTTTCCATGAACATAGAACAAGAGGAAGAAAAAAAAATCAAAATAAAATAATGTCCTGTGCAGGCTATCTTAAAACATTTTTGACTGTTATTTCAAAATCAAATTTCCACAAATAAAGAGAAAAATTTTATTCATTGCAGCACTCTCTGCAAAGTCGGAAGGTTAAAAGGAAGTCATTTTGTAACCAAGCATAAAATAGGCATTTGAAAAATGATTTAGCTGGGAAAAAACACAATTTTTTCCACATTAAGATAACTTAAGAACACCCAATTTGATTTTTATTAGACTTCTCATATTCACTTCTGAGCTGACACATGCATGAGACATTCAGCCCCAGAGGTCACTTCTGAGAAGGCTATAAGTAACTGGAAAGAAGCACTGCAGGATGAAATGATGGCTCATTGCTGACTGTTACTGCTGGAGAGTGATAGATATTTTACTCCTGAGGCTAAAAGACAGATTCTGTAAATAAATTTTTATTTCTTGGCAGTGCCGAGAGCAGAAACATGATGCGATAGAGCTGGTTTTCCCAATGTTACCGTTTGATTTAAAGAGAGTGTGGGATGGATGCTGGCAAGGCCCGTGGGCCTGTGTTGGAGGGAGCCCACCACAGGCCTTTCTCCAGGGCCAGCTGAGGATGGCACAGGGCGAGCCCTGGCTGCTGGCAGCACAGGATGAGTGTCCAAGCCCAGTGTGGGGCTCTCCTGCTCGCGGCCCTGCCCCAGCCGCTCCGCTGAAACCCCTGCTCCAACACCCAACGCAAATGGCGCTGCTCAGCCGGCCTGCGAACGCCTCGTTCCCCCTCCCCGGGTTTTGGCTGCTCCACGCTTTATTCTCTCCGTCCCCGCTTCTTTTTGGAGCCAACACTAGTTCACAACACTAGAGGTTGTTTTTCGCCCAGAGCAGAGGGGGCTTGGGGGAAGTTGTAGCCAGGTAAGGGTCAGCTTCTTCTCCCAGGCAACCAGCGACAGGACAAGGAGACACAGCCTCGGGCTGCACCAGGGGAGGTTTAAGTTGGCTGGTAGGAGGAATTTCTCACAAAAGGTCTGATTAGACACTGGAATGGCCTGCCCAGGGAGGCGGTGGAATCACCATCTCTAGAGGTGTTCAAGAAGTGACTGGACATTGCATTTAATGTCACGATCTACTCGATTTGGTGCCCGGTCAAGGATGGACTACAATTCAGACGCCTTTTCCAACATAATAACTGTGCGAAAACAAGACACGAGAGGCCTCTGGTGAATCAGATCTTTTCTCCAGAGCGAATCCCCGGCTCCGTTGCCCATCCCGGACGCCGAGGAGGGGCTGACCGCCCGCCCGCGCTCCCCGCGCTGGGACCGCAGCCCCTCGGGC